>JARYHS010007075.1:12747028-12780544 GCA_031002005.1 Vandiemenella viatica
AAGCACTTCATAAGCTATTGACCATATTTTGATACTGAAAAGAGTTAGCTTTTAAAGAATGATTTTTTATTAGTTCTATGATTTTGACACGCTTCTTGCTTCAGCCCGCAGTCATAATTTTACCTCCAACTTAACAAAACTCTAGGAGTTAATTGGGGAAAGGGGGCAGATATATCAAAAGGATGGACAAATTCTATGAAACATTTAGTGATCTCTGGATAGAGAAGGATAAATGAGATACCAGAAAAGATGGCGTGGGCAATAATAAGGAAAGCGGAACAATTTCTGATACGATGACAAAGAGAACAGATGATAGTGATCAACACTAACGGATTCATAGCATGCTGGGGCAAGTAAAGGTTCATATTGTATTGTGAGATCGTTCGTGTCCCTTAAGATTTTTTTTTTTTTTTTTTTTTAATTTATTGGCATCTAGGCATGCGCCCATACAGCCATTTTCATATTACAGGATAGCATCATTAACGTACAAATAATGATATATGCAACTCGTCATTTACATTTCACCGAATAACGTCGATGTTATAACAATAATAATAATAATAGCATGTCATTAGCCTTCTTCCTTTTACCAAATGACACTATGGCATTACAATGGTAGTATACAATATACTTTACAAATCAAAGTCCATAATATTACAGTAATGATCTAATGCAGTTAAAACATATTGTTTGAGTTTGTTTGAATTGTGTCACTTAAAGGAGAGGAAAACATCAATAGTATAACAATAGTGATATACAGCGATTAAACTTCTTATTTGACTATAAACTGTGACACCCAATGCTGGTATCCAGCAACTTGAGATTTTCATTTTTAAGAATAATTACAATAATATTCTACCAGAAGTATTATACATTTAAAACAAGTTATTTACATTTGTTGTGATTGAGTCGCCCATATGTTCAAAATCACACAACCATTCATTTAATTTTGCAGGATGTCTACAATATTATTACAATAATGATATATTACAAAATGACATTAAGAGAGTATAATTAAAACACATATCACATCAGCTTGTTTAAATTGAGACACCAATGTTGTTCAAATGTTGGTATAGGAGCTGATATATGTCGTAGTCTTCCGTTGACAAGAGGGTAGCAGCACATGTGGGGAGAGGGATTCCTTTGTTCTTGAGAGAGTGCAGTAGAAGGTCTGTCTCTACTTTGTTTCGGCGGCACCCAAACAGCAAGTGGTTTGTATCCTCTATTTCCCCACATTGGCAATTAGGGGGAGTCAGTGAGGTGGATTCTATGGAGGTGTTGTTTGTAGCAGCCGTGGTTGAATTTCAGTCTCGCGATACTTATAGTGAAGTTGCGGGAGCACTTATATATCTCATACCACTGGAGAGGGGGTATTTCCGGGTGGATACGACCGTAATGTAGGCCTTTTATCGAGAGTGAGCTCTTCCACGCCTTATCCCACTTGGCTGTCATGGTTCTTTTGATCTGTCGAATAGCGTCGGGTAGGGGGATCGTACTGTTGCGTATCGCACCGCTGTGTGCGGCTTGTTAGGCGTATCGGTCTGCCATCTCGTTGCCTGGAAGACTGCAGTGTGATTTGATCCATTTAAACTCTACAGTCTTACTTGCTAGTTTTAATTCGTGAACTGCATTCACAATGTCGTGTACTCGTGAGTCATTGTGCACTTTCCTATGGTGGTTTTTTATTAAAAGCAATGCTGATTCTGAATCTGATAGGATTACATGGTTGCTATAAGGGGAGGTCTTTGCGTATTTTAGTGCTTCCAAGATTCCCATCAGCTCTGCACTCATAATGGTATATTCTGTTGGTAGCCGAAATAAACCCTTGTCTCCAGATCTTGGTATACAGTAGGCGCATCCAGTGGCATCTGCAAACTTGGAGCCATCCGTGTATATCTGTTCCATGTGGGATCGGTTGTGTAGGTACTGATACACGTTTGCTCTGTAGTTTTCCAGCTGGGTGTTATCTTCCGCGCTTGTGTCTACTTCCAGATTCGTGACAGTTTCCCAATACGGAGTCTCGAAGGTAAGCATTTTCCTGCTTTGACGTATGCTGGCTCGTATCTTATATGTTTCTAGGCACTCCGCCGCAATGGGAGGCATTTTTTTCTTACTCCAGTAATTGTCAGTTAGGCATTGCATTGAGAGATTGTGTATAGAGTTGAGCAGTCTGGTCCCGGGGTACTGGCTATTCTTGAGCAGGAATTTTGCAGTTAAGAAGCTTCTGCGGATCTCTAGGGGAGGTTCGTGTGCTTCCACTAGAAGCGCGTGGTAGGTGTTGATTTCATAGCGCCAATACAAGTGCGCAGAGCTTTATATTGGACTTTGTCCAGTTCTTTAAGCACGGTGTTAGTTGCAGAACCGTAACATATACAGGCGTAATCAATATGTGGTCTCACCAGAGATTTATACAGCCTTAATAATATTGAGGTATTCCCTCCCCACTTTACGTTGGCTATTGCGCGGATGAGGTTGATCGCCTTGTCGCATTTCTTGACCGTATTTTTTTACGTGAGTACCCCACTTAAGTCTGTTATCGATCCAAACGCCCAGGTATTTCACGGCGTTTTTAACTGGGATGATAAAGGGTCCTAATTTTATGTTAGACATCGCGGGCGTTTTGTGTCGGCTGTAAATCGATACTGCCGATTTCGCTGGTGATATGTCTAGCCGTTGCTGAATAGCCATATGATTGAATTTGTCCATTTCGGCGGATAGTACCATAAGGCATTCTTCCCACGTTTTTCCAATGATAAATATGCATATATCGTCGGCATATTGGAGAATGACGATTTTACTGTTCATGGAGTAATGAAGATCATGCGTATACAAGTTAAATAACAGGGGGGCCAGAACAGAGCCCTGCGGCAGGCCACGATTAGTTTTTTCTGCTCGCAACAGTAGTTCCTCGTTGTGTTATTTCCAACCATCGGCCCGAAAGTAGTGCGATTAGGTTTCCTATAAATGTGTCCCGGTATCCCTAGATGGCGAAGTTTTTTGGCTAGGATCGGTACACAGACATGGTCATATGCGCTATTTATATCCGTGTACACGGCCATCATATATTTGTTCTTGGTAAGGCAGGAGTGAATTCGGAAGTGAGGTGTGCTAAGGTGTCTATGGTGCCTTTTCCTCTTCTAAAGCCGTACTGCGTTTCCGGAATTAACGCGTGGTGTTCCAGCCACCATTCCAGTCTCCGCTTTATCAAATGTTCCAGTACTTTGTAGGTGCATGGCAGTAGGTTTATGGGTCTATAGGACTCTGCGTTGTTGCCTACTTTTCCAGGTTTTTTCACGGGAACTACCCGCGCAGTCTTCATCTCTTTTATTTGTAGCCTTTCCGACCATATCCTGTTAAGTATTTCGCATAGCTTCGTTTTTGCGGAATCTGGCAGATTTTTTTTAGCATGCCATAGTGGATGTTATCGGGTCCTGGTGATGAGTCCGTCCCTTGCTTTAATGCAATATTGAATTCGTTCAGCTGGAAGGGTTGCAGGAGGAAGTGTGATTCAGTTGCCCTTGGTTCTGTGAGATTTGTCTCTACCCACGGTGGAGTTAGCCTTTCAAGGATGTTCTCTAATAAGTCGGTTGTTAGGGGTGATTTTGCTTCTGCCTGAGTGGTTGAGTACTTCAATTTTCTGACCTTTTGCCATATATCGGATAAGGGCGTTTCTTTATTAAAGGTTCCACTAAACTCTCTCCATTTTTCTCTCTTTTTATTCTTGGCCATCTTTTTCACTCTTGCCTGAGCTCTACGGTGTTCCAGATAGTTTTCGATCGTGGGACAGCTTTTGTATGCCCGTAGTGTCTCTCTGCGTCTTTGGACGGCTTCGTTGCATTCTTTATCCCACCAAGGAGTGCTTTTGTTCCTCATAATATGTACTGGTTTCCGAGCAGGAATAGAAGATATGGCAGCTTGGGTTATGTCGTTGGTCATGGATTTATAGTCCAGTGCGGGGTTACCGCTACACTTCCATGAAGCTGTCAGCCGTTCCATAGTTGTTTGGAATTTATTCCAGTTCGCCTGGTGTATTTTCGATCTATAGGGAGGGGATATCAACCGCCTGGCTGGTGAGTCAGTCTGGAGGCGAAGTAGGATAGGAAAGTGGTCTGATCCCAGTGTGTCGTCTACTACTTCCCAGGTAATGTCTATCGCTATGTTCGACGATACGCAGGAGATGTCCACTGCTGATGGTGCTTGCCCTGGCGCATTAATTCTGGTTGGATTACCGTTGTTCAGTACCACCATATCTTCTTCCTCTAATATTTCCGCAATTATGTTCCCCAGTTTATCCGTGCTTTGGCATCCCCATACTGTATTATGTGCATTTAGATCTCCCAACAACACGACCGGTTTTGGCAATTGTCTGAGGATATTTGTGTAAAATTGCTTGTTTGTCTTCTTATTCGCTGCTCTATATACTGACACTATGGTTATTAATTTGTTGGTAAGACGTACCCTGGCGGCACATATGTTGAAGTCTGGGTTTCCAGTGCAGGGTTGGAGTTGTTCGTAATAGATGGCGCTTCTAATTAAGATGGCAGACCCCCCGTAACCGTCTGTTCTGTCGGATCTGATGGCATTATATCCTTTGAGGTGGAATAGTTCGTCTGGTTTCAGCCAAGTTTCGCTTACAGCCAATACGGCTATGTTATTCATTGAAGCGTACTGTAGCAAGCTCTCCTTATTAGCCCGGATAGATCTCGCATTCCACTGAAGAATTGTGTCGTCCTGCAGTGTTGCTCTCGTGTTTCTAAAGGGAGCCGCCATTTTCCCATCTGTTTGAGGATAACGATCTTAGCAGAAGTTGTTTTACGCTTGGGGCGTATTGCGTTGGATTGAGCAAATTATTTCCTGCAAATTGATTTAGAATGCACATTATTATTTCAAACATCTTGTTCGCATAGTATTCTGTTATTACAGGGTCCTGTAGGTTATTTCCAGGGAGAGGAGGGTATGGATTGTGGCCAATGGGTTAAATGTTCCTATTAGATGGGATCCAGTATTCTTTATACGAAGTTTCTCCCCCACTACCTGTGCTTTTGTCAGTTATTCTGTGACTTCCAATGTTAGGAGTGGGCTCCTGGTCCCTAGATCCGGGGTTTAGTTGGAAATTCTCAGGTTCATTAGGGGTGTTTGACTGCATAATTATAGGCTGAGGAAGTGTATCCTGTTGAGGTGGTTGTGCCAGGACGACAGGGGGAGCGTCTGCGATAATGTGTTGCCCGGTATTGTAGTTTCTTTGCTCATAATTTGTTTGAGGAGTTGTCATTTTGGTTCTTTCTAATCTTGCCACGACACTGGCATAGGATGCGGTGTTAGTTTTCTCTGAAGCTTGCTTGTACCCTACATTTTCTTGGGCCATTACCTGCTTTATCTTCTTTTGTCTGATATATTCCGGGCAATATCTATCAAAAGATGGATGTCCACCATTGCAGTGGACGCATACTGGGGTGTTTTGTTTATCGCATTCTTTTCCGTCATGCGGGCCTGCACAGAAGGTGCAACGTTTTTTACTTATACACTGGTTGCTAGGGTGTCCATACCGGAGACAGTTGAAGCATTGCATTACTGGTTTGACATACTGTTCTACAGGGCACCGCACTCCGTGTATGTACACGTAATTCGGACGCCTTTGTGCTTTAAACGTCAGTAGACATACGGGGAGTGGGATTTCTTTTGTTTGGCCATCTTCTTTAATTTTTTTTGTAAACCTTTTAACTTTTACCACGCGATATTCGCACCTTGCCACAGTTTTTATCTCCTCTTCCGTTAGCTCAGTCATAACGTTTCTTATAACCCCTTGCTGTGAGATGCAGGAGAGAGGAATGTAGGCCAGTAGGCCATTATGCTGCCAGATGGTGCTCTGAACAAGGCTATTGGCCGATACGACCGATCTCATCTCTATTTTGACCCGGTTTCGACCCGCTGGAGCTATCTGTATAATATTGTTACTTATTTCGTGGCTGAGGGAATATAGGAGGCGCCCAATGGCCATGGGGTGGATCCTACCTATGTTTCTATCTTTACTTTCTATGAACACATAATAAGGGCCCAAGTCGTAGCTTTCATAATAGGCTGGCGCTGCACTGTTTACCTGCAAGCCGATGTTTTCACTTGTCCTTGCTGTCTGTTGGCACTGCACACTTCCCGGCGGCGTTGTCTCCATGTTGATGTCTGCCGATGATGTGTCTTGTTGTGTTATTCTGGGGACCTTGATGTTTTCACCTCCGCTGCCGTTGTCGTATCCCGGGATGCATGGGCGTTTCTGGGGTGCGTATGTTGACATTTCCTCTTCTCTTAGTAGCGGTGCATCTCGTTGATCTAGTTCACAGCTGTCAGCTGGCGGTGATGTAGTCGATGTGTTAGACGTTGCAATTATAACGTCCATGGTTGCTGTCGGTTCATCGTCTGCGCTGTGCAGATATTGCTGCGCCTGACTACCTGTGTTGTTTTCTTCGACCGCTGGAACCATGTTTATTACGCCATTTGGCTGACGTTGCATCGTTGGCTGCATCAGGTACTGTCCGCCTTCGCCATATTCACCGCCGTACATGGCGGATGAGGGCTGGGGCTGAGCTGTATTAGATGTTATTTGCTGCTTCTATCACTATTTCGGTGGCTGTAGTGAAACACACAGTTAGAGTCCCGAGAGACTGTTGCGCGGTCTCGGGAAGAGTCAGACGGGTATACGTAAACACTTATCCACACAAGTCACTGCCTCGCGGATACACGGAAGTTATCGCTACGAAGGTTGAGACTCGACTGTCCCTTAAGATTCAACGCAAGTTCGTCAAATTTGAATGTTGATAAAATACAAGAAAAGTTCGTATTCCAGCCAGACCACTTCACGTCCTAAAAACCTTTTACTATCTAAAAATGATTATATAACGTTTTCACTTCCTGCTCTCATACTTTTCCATTAAACCGAGTTTAAAAAAGCTAATAATACTCACTTTCAAGAAATATAGCACGCGCTGATGATTACACAAGTCTAAAAGCTCTGGACGCATCTGCAGCCATACACAAGAAACGTACTTCACCAATAACAAAAGCCAATATAGGAACTTCCACTGATTCATTTCAAGGAGACAGAAAATAAACAAAGAACGCAGAAAAGAGAGGAGCGAAACAATAAGCGAAATAATTAGAATCTATCGGAATCGAAGAAAAACAGGACACAGAGTAATAGACTCTATTTTCGCCTAAATAAAAGCAGGGATTATCTTCCATCTTCGAGTATCTCTGCTTTTTTTTTTTTTGGTAACTGCTTTACGTCTCTTTTTAACATCGAGGTCTTTAGAGACGGGAAAGGATGGGGGGGCAAGGATGGGGGCAAGGAATGGGAAGGAATTCGGCCATGGCCTTTTGAAGGAAGCATCCCGGCATTTGCCTGGAGTGATCTCTGCTTTTGTTTTGGTGTCTATTATAATGACGTCAATACGGTTACTTTGGTTTGTTACTAAACTGCATCGCATCTGCCAAAAAGCACGGCTGTTTATTTTTTGGATCCGCTGCCACTCCTTCCTGGTTTTATGTATCGTCTGAAGACAGACCGCACGTTTCTCCATCTTTGTTTACATTCAACCACTGATACGGAAATAGTTGCCTCTAACACAGAAACATTGTCCCGATTCAAAAATTGTAAACGAAATAAAATGTTTTACAACGAAAACTAACGCCATAATCGATCAGATTGTAGGTAAAATAAGTTTTGCTAATTTAATGAAGACCTGCGGCGAACTAAGTTTTCTTATTGTTGACGAGTGCAGTGACCTTAGCACAACCAAACACTTGTAATTCACAGTGAGATATGCAAAAAAACATCTCATCAGAGATTGTTTTTGTTGTTGTTTGTTTTTGTTTGTTGTTGTTTTTTGTTTTTGTTGTTTTTGTTGTTTTTGTTTTTTGTTGTTATTTGTTTTTTGTTGTTATTTGTTTTTGTTGTTGTTTGTTTTTGTTGTTTTTTGTTTTTTGTTGTTGTTTTTTTTTTTTTGCTCTTATTCCCTTTGAAGCTGCTGATGCAGTATCCTTTTTTGAACACATTGTAAATTTTTTTAGAAGTAATGATATTCCAAATAAAAACTAATCTAAAGGGTTTGGCTCCTGATGGGTCAAATGTAATGATAGAGTGTAATAATTCTGTTGTAATATGGTTGAAAAATGTTATTCCCTATATTTTTATACTTAGTGCACATGCCATCCGTTTCATCTTTCTGCGACATATACTTGTACCAAACTGCCACGCAAATTGTGGATAAGAGGGTTGTATTTTTTTCATATACCGAGTTTTTGAACCGTTATTAGTGAGCACCTCTGCCGACTTCGCATTTTAGCATTCGGCACCACTGGTAGTAGGTTACAAAATTTAATTCACATGTAAACAATAATTTTGTATCAATTACAGAAAAACCAAACAAAGAATTGGAGATGCTGCGTCCTGACATTAAATATAAAATACAAATATGTGTAGGTAGTAAATACTTTCTCTTTGCTATTTCGTGTGCATACTTCGATGAGTATTTAATTTCATCAACCCAACAAAGTATTGATCTATACGATTTAAGTGTTTGGGAATATTTTGCAAATAAATGAAATTATAATTTTTAATTGCCAAAATCAATCAATTAATTATTTGCATAAAACAACTGATAAAAAGACTTACGGATATAAGTCGTCGCATGTTTGAAATTCTCAGAACTTAGACATAGCGTGGTGGGTGAGTGGTTAACGCTCTGGCCCCGCATTCGGGAGGACGCCGGTTCGAATCCCCGTCCGGGCATCCAGAGTTAGGTTGTCCTTGGTTTCCTCAAATCACTCCAGGCGATTGCCGCGATGCTTCCTTCAAAAGGCCATGGCCGATTTCCTTCCAGTTCCTTGTCCTCAGTCCCATTCCGCCTCTAATCTACATCTACATATATACTCTGCAATTCACAAAATTGTGGGTGGCAGAGGGTGCTCAGCACCAAAGCTAATCTCTTTGCTGTGCCTTCCAATCCCTAATGGTACGAGGGAAAAAAGAATTCATATAAGAATCAGTCCGGCACCTTATTTCTCTAATTTTATCCTTCCTGTCCTTCCGACTCAAATAGGTTGGTGGAAGAAAAATTTCACTACACTCAAAAGTGAAAGTGGAAGTATGCATGTTTACCAATAAGTTTAAACGAAACGTGTGTCGTCTGTCTACCAGAGACTCCCAGCCTAGTCTACTAATCAGTTCTGTGACGCTTTCATAAGGACTGTAGCAAGCGGTCACGAATCGAGCGGCTCTTCTCTGTACTTTCTCTATACTTTCGATCAACCCCTTACGAAACGGGTCTCAAATGGCACAACAATAATCCAAATGTGGACGCACAAGAGATTTGTACGCTATCTCCTTTGTTTGTTCATTACAATTTTTCAAGATTCGACCTATGAATCGCAGTCTAGAATTTGCTCTACCTACTAACGAATTAATGTGTATGTCCCATTTCATGTTCCTTTGTACTGTTACTCCCAAATATTTCATAGAATCGACCATATCAATAACTAAATTGTTTAACTCTTATTTCTGAACACAATTGGATTCTTTTTGTTATTTATGCTCATTGTATGCACTTTTTACAATTTAGAGTAAGTTGCCACTCAGTGCACCTAGCCAAAATAACATCCAGATCGCGGTGAATTTCTAAGCAATCGGCCAAATTCCTTACTTCCCTATAAATAACCACATCATCAACAAACAATCCAAATAGGCTTTTCACTTTGTCTCCGAGATCGTTTATAAAAATTAAGAAAAGAAGTGGTCCTATTACACTTCCTTGAGGTACCCCCGATGTAACATCTAGATTAGAAGAACTTTCTCCTTCAATGACAACATACTGCGACCGACCAGTTAGAAAATCCTTTATCCATTCACAAAGTTGATCAGACCTCAATGTCAACGAGGCGTAAAGCCATAAGTAAAAAAAAATGACAATTTAGCTTGCTCAGTCACCTATACTGGTGACAACACGTTAAAAAGCCGCTCCAATATCAGCGATCACCACACACACATTGACGGCTCTCACCAAACGTCAAAACTTCAGATACACACGCGAATGGTTAATACTTTGCTGCGCATTTTAATCGAAATCACACTTAAATAAAGTTATGTATTAGTGATACAAGTAAGCTACCTTTGAGATTTTTGTTGAGGTATGTATGCTCCACACTGTTTTGCTGGTTTAGGGAGCTCGTTGGCGCCCGACTTGTATGCTATTTGACTCTTTAAAATCCTTACTCCTCAGCGCATAAACCTGATACATCTGTATTTAGCTATATTATCCTTTGACAACAACGCAATTATATAACAATGAAAACCGTGTGAATTACATCAACTGATTCTCGTGGTTATCGCGGGGACTCTAGAAGAGTGTAAACAGAATAAAGCTATTTCCGAAAAAGAAAAATGAACTCTTCTGTTTGTCCGCTTGTATGTTCGCGCATGACGCATAGAATAATGGACGGATCTTACAGCCTCATGCCATGGATCACGATACGTGTTATCCATACGCGTTACAAAATTAGAAAGAACTTTTTAAACCTCTTTGTGTGGAGCACAGCACTTTATTGTAGCGAAACATGGACTTTGGGAATACCGGAAAGAAAGAAAATTTAAGCATTTGAAATGTGGTGCTACTGAGGAATGCTGAAAATTAAGTGGACAGACAAAGTAAGAAATGAACGAGTTTTGGAAAAGATGGGTGAGGAAAGAAGTTTATGGAAGAAGCTTACAGGAAGAAGAGACAAGTTGGTAGGTCATATTTTGAGACATGCTGGATTGGTTAATTTGTTAGTGGAGGGAACAGTCGGAGGTAAGAACTGTAGAGGAAGACAGAGATTAGAGTATATGAAACAGATAATTGAGGACGTGGGCTGTAAAGGGTATGTAGAAATAAAGAGGTTAGCACAGGATAGGAAGGGATGGAGGATTGCATCAAACCAGTCGAAAGACTGACGACAGTAAAAAAATAAATAAAAAAATATAGAAATCCTAATCACCCAGAGTCCAAACACGCGTCTTTAGACTTTTTTTCCCCTGACGGTTCCCTCATCAAGCAGAAAATAATGGTTGTATTTCAAAGAAACTTTACACAGTCATAGTTTGGATTACCAGTTAGATTATAGAAAACTTTTCATCCTGATCATAACATACTTCCCCAAGTCACAAAAACCGTAAATTTTCATAATTTGTTTATCTGTGCAAGTCTCTCGCAAAAATTAATCAACGGATTTCAATGAAACTGCACATACTAACAGTGTATGTCACAGGTTAGGAAATACGATACCTTTTATCCTCATAAGAACATACTTCCGCATGCAACATCAAGCAAGTGCGTAAATTTTGAAATTTTCGTTTGTCTGTGTTCGATTTCACAAAAACTAATGAACGAATTTCAACGAAATTTGGCGAGAGTTGGCTTATGTCCTCAGCTAACATATAGGAAACTGTTAGGGGGGCAATACCGTAATTTTTTAAATTTTTGCACATCCATTTAATATCGTCTGGCATAGCTATCTGACTTTCGAAATTCCTACCACTGTAGGGGCTATACATAAAATGCGATTCTATTAGATAGGTCTACTTTATATAACAGTTCGTATACATACGAATGAAGCAATCTGTTCGTAAACACGCCAGACACTGCTTGCAGATAATCTATGTGACCCATACCCAAGTGTGCCTCATCAACAAACGTAGTCAGTAGTAGTTTCAAGGACAAGTAGAGCAAACGTGGTTAAAGCATTGCTTAACATACAGCTTATATGTAGAGGAAGCGATAAAGGAAGTAAAAGAAAAAATTGAATGTGGCATAAGTGTTCAAGAACAAATCAGTATGCTACGATTTGCTGATAACATTGTCTTGTTAGCAAAGAGTGCTGAGGATATTGAGAAATTACTGAATGGCATGAACAAAATACTGATGGAAGATTTTGGACTGAATATAAATCAAAGCAAGACAAAAGTGGTGAAATGTAGCAGAAATGATACCAATCAGTGTAGATTAAACATAAAAATAGGATTGGATTCAATAGGAGAAGTAAATGAATTCTGTTACTTGGGAAGTAAAATTACAACCGATGGCCGAAGCAGGAATGATGGTAAAAGTAGAATAGCACTTGCAAAAACAGTCTTCGTGAATAACAGAAATTTTTTAGTTTCAAATATTGATCTAGGAATTAGAAAGAAATTTCTAAAACTCTATATGTGGAGCACAGCACTTTATGGTAGCGAAGCATGGACTTTAGGAATACCAGAAAGAAAGAAACTTGAAGCATTTGAAATGTGGTGCTACAGAAGAATGCTGAAAATTAAGTGGACAGACAAAGTACTAAATGAACGAGTTTTGGAAATGATGGGTGAGAAAAGAAGTTTGTGGAAGAAGCTTACAGAAAGAAGAGACAGGCTGGTAGGACATATTTTGAGACATGCGAGATTGTCTAATTTGTTAGTGGAGGGAACAGTCGAAGGTAATAACTGTAGAGGAAGACAGAGATTAGAATATATGAAGCAGATAATTGAGGACGTGGGTTGTAAGGGGTATGTAGAGATGAAGAGGTTAGCACAGGATAGAAAGGGAAGGAGGAATGCATAAAAAATTACGTGTATTTCTTTGATAGTTTATCTGTGAATTTACAGTAAAAATCTCACATACAGTGTGACGATTTTACGGGCACAATTAGAAAATAAATAATGTCTTCTTCGCACCAAAATTATATCATTTCAGTTGCTTTTCCCTGTATTTAATTCGACCAAACAGGAACAACATGACAGAAATGGATGCTTAATTTTCTACCTTTGCTTTTGTTTATTCCCACCATTTCTCTATACTTTCAATGTGTCTGTGTGGGTTTATTTTTACTTTGTTCCGTCTAATACAGTGCTCGTTGTTTCTTCGTAATTTTTCCTTTGTGTCATCCAATTTAAAAATATTTCTATCCACAGAATCTTTTCCAATGTATCCATTTTTACTTTTTTAGGCCATAGAATCTTCGTATTTAATTTTTTTTTTAAATAGTTGTTAATCTTCCTGTATTCACCCTCACCAGTGCCAGTGAAAAGCAACTCTCCAGTATCGGAAAGATTTATGGTCGTCATACACAATTTCTTCGATTCACTTCCTTTTATCTTCTCACTTTTTCCCGCAACTTGAAACCATACCGAATTTTTCACAGGTTTAGTTGATATATTAATCCCTGGGTTCCGTGTTTCTGGAACTATCTCCTTTTCTCTCGGTCCGCGGAAAAGTGAGAAACGTCCTCCGGCGCGCGGGGCGATCCGTCAGAGATATTGCTGAGTTCTGGCCGCCAGAGATAAGGCCACATCCAATCCCGGCGAGCAGGCGGGCGATAATCGATAGCGGCCACGCGTCGACCTGGAATAGAGCGGCGCGATGAGCATCGCGTGACGGGGCCGCCATCTTGGTGGTAATTACGCGCTATCTGAGGGGAAACCGCGCGGCCAGGGAAAAAGGGAAGAAATAAGTACGGAGAAACGAGAATAGTGATAACCTCGCGTGTCCGTAATGAACCAACCTGCAGCTGTGGCGAATTCGGAGGCCCAACTGCAGCTTTATAGGGAATCATGTCCTCGAAAGAACAATCCAGAACTCTCCAGACGTGAAGGTCGCTGGAGTTCTGCCCGACACGAGGCTTGAACCGGGAACCGCAGGATAATCACCTCATAATTAAGATGTTACAGTATTGAAATATCACATCATCACTAATATCACAGTCAGGTCAGAATTAGTACGACAATGCTGAGTTACTGAATTTTCGAGTCTTCCAAAATTGTACCTTCTCTAATTTCATCAAAAGCTGGAACTATCCTAGCCAAAAGTTCTTCTTCCGTTTCTACTTCAGTCTCATAAACAATGACCTTGACAGCTCCCGGATTACCGATTAATTCCGATTACTAACAAACAGTCCGCCCCAGTGGCTTCTAAAAACAAGGAGATTGTAGTGTCTTGGCAGCGTAGTCGGTAAGACGCCAGATTTTCAAACTGAAGGTTGCGGGTTCAATCCCACTTCTGAAGAGAGTTTTTCTTTTCGCTTTCTTTGGCGGTCCCATGCCTCGAGTACGCTTGGCAACACCGCCTGTGGAAGGCTGTTTGAATTCGCCCGCGCAGCGCTCTTATTGGCCAACTTTAGCTTCGTATAATTCAGAAACGGTACGACTTTTACTAGATTTTTTTGTATTTATATCGTTAGTGCAACGTCCCGAACACTGCCCTTACCCGCCGATGAGTGAATTTCTGACCACCCTGTATATATATATATATATATATATATATATATATATATATATATATATATATATATATATATATCATACTTTGTACGCATAAACACACACACACCATCGGTGGATATGTAAATGACTGGAGTAACAATTCTATGTGACAGGTAGGGCCTCATTACACTAGGCGACTTGGCGGCGCAACCAGCCGCGCCACTGGTGGCTCTGCTCGTCGCTGGGCATTGAGTGTTATGGAGCTTATTACACTAGGGCAACCAGTGGCTGCCCTGCCCGGCGACCAGGCCGGCAACCACTGGTGGCCGCAGAGCCTAACTTTCTTCTCCAGCCCGTGAGCTGGAGAATTCTTAGGTGAAGTGTTTGCCTAGTTGACATTGCCTTCATTTTTACTGGTTGTATTTTTTGTTTTATTTTTCTTACATTTTTCTTTTTCTTTTCTTACTAGGCTTTATTTGGTGTAACCTTTTTATTGTTGTTGTTATTTTTTTCATCATTTTTTGTTATTATTATTTTTTGTTGGTATTTGCATGTATATTTGTCCATTGTATACTTATCTTAGTAAGTGGAGCGGTCTGCGGTGTGGTCCCTGATTCACTTCATATTGCGCGAGCGAATTTATGGTGGGATTAGTGCTCTCTTGCGCCTTATTGTAGAAGGTGGTTGCCAATTTCACGTATCGATCCCTGAGCATTGGCACTTCTGCTACCTGATGTAGATCAATTGTTGGGAACTGCAATGGTAAATGGAGTGCCCTTTTTAGGGCTCGGTTCTGGAGTCTTTGGAGGGTATTGATGTGCGTGGGGCGGCGTACGCCCAGACTGGAGAGGCGTACTCCATCAGTTGGCCGGAAACCACTGGTGGCCGAGAGTCGTGGCGGGGCATTGTATCTTACGTAGCTTATTACACTAGGCCACCAGGCGGCGCCGCCAGACTCGCCACCACGCGTTCAGTCTACTGTTCATATGCCCCCTTACTACTTTACGATTTTAAAACTCCAGAGATACTGAGTGTCAGGTTTGGTGAGACAACTAGGGACAGTCATCCTGTGATGGTAGGGAATGAATCAGAGGAGATTATAAATGACGAACCTACAAAATTTGAATTAAATTCTCGGGAAATTGCGAATTAAATCAGAAAGATAAAACTGGTGTAACTGGTGTAGGTAATATTACTACAGATTTATTAAAGATTGTGGGATACGATATTGTACCTTACCTTAAAATTTTGTTTAAAATGAGTTTGGAGACTTGCTTCTTACCAAAGGATTGGAAAAGACGGATAGTAGTACCAGTTCATAAAGGAAGGGTTAAAAATATGGTGAAAATTCCTGTCCAATTAGATTGTCATCAGTGATGGGCAGTATGATGGAGAGATTGATATGCAACTATATCAGAAATGTCTGTGAAGAACGAAACTAGTTTTCAGATCGACAACATGGCTTTAGGCAAGGATATTCATTTGAATCTCAGATTAGGGATGATCGATATTCATCGATGGTGAATAAATATCGATGTTTAGCTCAAAAACATCAATGTTTTGACATCGATGTTTTGACTTCGATAACATCGACACATCGATGTTATGAGAATAAAATATCGAAACATCAATATATTCTTTAGGGCCATCTAGCGTGCATTGGATGTACTAGCTAGATGACTATCAAGTTCAACTATTTTACACTAGATGACACTGATCAACGTAACCGGAAGGGCCGTACGAATAGTTACATCTTTGCTTTTTCTAAGGGATTAAAAAAAATACTGTCAACTTCAACGCTCGCGTGATTCTTGTCCGTGCGTGTGTGTTGCGAGTGAACTTGTGTAGCGAAGCGAATTTAATTTGCTATTGATATTGTTAATAACTAAATAACATGTATGGTAAATCTTTATTCTGTATTGTATTATTATTTCTTTTACCAGTAACTTTTGCGGTAATATAACACAACAATGTGGGTACCATGAATTAACATCTCTGCTAATGCTTCCACTCCCTGATGTTTTCATTTCTGATTTTGTCTTTCCTTGTGACATTCTGTATTCCTCTCAGAAACCTCATCTCTGCCACCTGCAATCACGCAGCAATAAATAAAGTAAACAGTTGCATTGGCGTGTTCATTCAACTAGTAATTAATTAAGCAACTGTGGAAACATGGCCTGCAACAACATCGCATTGCTAATATCTCTTTTTGTCCTCGTTTCAGAACCATAGGTTACTATGGGCTGGTAATATACTTTATAGAGAAGAATTTTGTCATCCTTCCCTATGTTCCACCTCCAGATTACATCCTTTATCTGCTGATACAATTGTCCACTCTTCCTTACCCTCTGACCTATTTCCTCCTCCATCTTTGCATTGATAGTTATCATGCTTCCCAGATAAACAATCGATTCGACCTATTCCAATTTCTTGCCGTCGAGTAACACATTCTTCGAAGGGCCAGTGTTTCTTGTTATCTTCATTATTTTGGTCTTTTCCGCACTAATCTCCAGGCCATGTTTACCCATTGCAGTCCACCATTTCCGTAATTCTCTTTCCAGATCCTGTTCTGTCTCCTTTCATATTATGATGTCATCAGCATATGCCGACACCTTCATGTACCAGCGAAATATTTCGAAGAATAAAGTTCGTTCTACGCTTTTAGATTATATTCACAAATACATTCGGTTGCTGTCAAACTACTGAGCATTTTCTTAGACGGGTGCTCCAGTCAAAACAAAAGCCGATCAGCAATATGGTTCCTACTTTCTTCTTCTTTCCATTTCGGCCTACCTCGGACCACGGAAAGCGATGCTTTACTGGTTCTCCTTTCTTCATTCTTTCTCTGAGGTTCTTCCTCCTTTCTTGGAGGTCAGATTGTTTTGGCCTTTGTAGAGGAGAATCGGGTAATATGGAATAGTCTGGTAATATGGAATACCAAGGTTTCTCCTCCGCCGAATGCTGCTGTATAGTGGAAGTACCATCAACTGCTGCTCAAAACTACTCTGATGCTTTGTTGTGAAGGTCGATCATTTGGGAGCTGAACTGTGTTTGCTATCCAACAAAGTTTCTTTTTCCACTTTCGAGAATTTTTGCAGATTAGTTTTCTAAAATATATATAAAATATTATATTTATTTTGTTGATCGCTAGTCTCAGTGTAATGTGTACTAAAAGAGTGATGGTTTGTTGTTCAGGTCTTTTTTCTGGTTTCCATCTTTTTTTTTATAATATCATCAAGGCTATTTTGTCCAAGATAGCGATTCGGGTAATATGAGATACTTGGTATTCCATAAAACTGTGGTATTTCATACAACCCGAAAAATAATTACTGAGTTGAAATACATTTTTAATCAGATATAATGTCAGTAATACGATTTTTGTAAATATTAATTGAAAATAATAAAATAACAATTGAGAAAGTAAATATTTCTTCAATTTTTTATAAAGGTGAATAACACGCCAATGCAATTGAATTTTATTGCATTGGCGTGTTATTCACCTTTATAAAAAATTGATTAACCTGCAATTGAGGAAATGGCCCACAATATCCAGTCATAAATATTTCTTAATTAATTCATTAATTATGTTTTGTTTTAAGAACAGCCGAAAAAGAAAGAAGCGATAGCTATTGAATTCGACAAGGATGATGATGACGTTGACTAAAAAGTATCATTAAATCCGTTTATCTCAATTCCAGATAGTTTACGTTATTTGAAACCCTCTATTCCATATTACCCGCCTATTCCATATTACCCTCCAAACGACAATTTTTTTAAAACTAAATGTTACTAATAAAAAAAATCTGTTTTGACAGCTTTTATGTTATCACAAGAAGTTGAAGGTTGTATTTTTTTTAGTTTGAGGTGTTAAATTATTTTCAGTACTATTTTGTACAACAAAACATAAATGGTATTCCATATTACCCCATTCTCCTCTACATTGTTCCTAGAACCACTTCAGTTTATCAGCTGTTCGATTCTTTATCTCATCTGGATGGATACTAATTTTACATCTTTTCTCGTCGCTCCAACTCATTTTGTTATAACCCTTAATTTAGTGATGTAGTCGAAGGTTCTTTTTGTCAGTCAACTCTCACTAATTCTCATAAGGTGTCCACAAAATTTCAGCTTTCTGTGATTTCTCCTACACCAACTTACCATCTTTTGCCCCTTTCTTTTGTCCTTTTCGTTTCCCTTATGATTTCCCTCTCTTTTTTCTCTAACGTCTCAATCTCAATTTTCTTCTTCAATTCGAGGCATCCAGACCTGAACAATGCCTCCGTCTTCACAACTTTCGCATGATGTCTAATCTTTGCTTTGTAGGAAATCGCTTTCTTGTTGTATCTGTCTTCCGTTAGCCTGTATGCTAGTTCTATCTTTCTAATTCTTGCTTTATTCTCTTCCTTATGTAGTCTACCACTTTATTCGGTAGTAACAAATTCATCGACCTGCACCACTATTACCCCATACGTAAACACTCTTACCTCATAGACTATCGCAATTTCGCTATGATTTAAAGAAAAGTAAGGCCACTTGAACTTATTTATATTTCCGCGAGCTGTGCCTATCTATTCTTTGGAAACAGATGGATGGTGGCCTTTTATTTCAAGACATCGTGTTTGTCTACAGAATCTTACCGAAAGAAAATGTCAATGGAACAGAAAACTAATTTTCAGCCATCCTCATAAACTGTTTACCACCGCCATTCGAACGCTAAGGGCTCATTTGAGGCTGTCACCTTCATACCAGTTCATTAAAACCAAACGCACAGCCTCTAATGAAAGTCTACGTTGCAAAAATACCCACAGTGTCCAGCAAGATGGCGGAACATGCAACAATAACACCTTCTATGTAGCGACATGTAATATCTCGGGACCACAATATTAGGAAACTGGCTACATACTTTTAATTTTCAGTTTTCAAATAATTTGCAAACTCTACCTTCTGCATACTCTCCGTTATGAAATTTTTCATTTTTTTCGCGTTCTATTATTTTTAATTTTCTAAAACTCATAATTTTTTCTAACTTGAGGTCTTAGTTCTTCATAGTTCCTCATAATCCGATGTGTTAATATTTAATATTGTTTTATCCAATAAAAACATTACTACTATTTCTTACTGGATGTTTCAGCGATTATTTCATATTTTACAACTATTGACTGCCAAAGGGCCACGAGATTAACATTTTAAGATTAGCTTAAATTCATAAATTTTTCACTGCAAATTTCGTTTAAGGTTTCAACCTGTTATGTGTATTAACTAGTTTATTCCTGTGTTTTGAAAAATTTGCAATTTTTTTGTGTTTCTTGTAAAATTTATATATAAAAAAAATTGACTGTTTCCAGTACTGACCACAGTTAAAAAGACCGTTTAATAAGATTTACAACGCATTAAAACTCCCGATAACATCACATGGTGCCTAGTACCAGAATGACTGGAAGTTTACGAGCTATATACAGCAAGTAATTTTTGTGTTATATTTTTGTAATAATCTTTCTTCTTCGAAATAATGTATCCGATAAAAGCCACTCTTTCAGAGCCAAGGAAATACACTTGTTTTGTGCCGCAGTATGTTCTCCTTGATTATATCTCCTTCCTGGATCATACTCTCAAAGGAATCTCATAGTGAGTCACTTTTTTTTGCCTTTTTTGTCGATGCCTTTACGCTTCGCAGAAGACGAGACCATCAGAGGCGAGAAAGACTGGACACAAGGAACGGGAAGGAATTCGACTGTGGTCTTTTGTAGGAATTATCCGGGTATTCGGCTGAAGTGATATCGTGAAACCATGCAAAATCGAAATCTGGATTGCGGGATGTGGATTCGAACCCGGATCTTCCCGAATGCGAGGACGCTGGGTGTGTTTATACGTGGAGAACCGAGGTTTGAACTTCCGTCCATTCTACCTCACCGAGGGCGCTTGGACGTACTAGCAGGGTTGCCAAAACACTTTATTACGAATTAAGTATCATACTTTATTTTTCATCGGCACACTTTACCTTATCTATAAATTATGCGGGTATACTTTATTTCTGGTAAAATATACAATTTATGAAACTTAATGTCCTTGTTAATCTTTATATATAAAGATGAATGTATGTTTGTTTGTGTATTCGTTTGTTTGTTCTTTTGTTGGTTTGTTTGTTTGTTTGTTTGTTTGTTCTTCATTTCTTCATACAAATCCACAGTTTTCATCCTATCTCGATGAAACTTTGCTCACTTATCCTTTGAAACAAGGAGAAAAATACTGTCTACATTTGGTTGAAAAATTATCTGTATAAATAACACATGTTGTCTCATAAATTCGAAATACGGCGATAGACAGACACGTTGGATTTGGACGTCTCCGTACCGTGTTTGCGTGTAGTGGACTGGTAGCTCAGTGGTTAAAGCGCTTGCTTACGAACGTCGTGGTCTCCGGTCCAAATCTCCGTGGAGGCTAAAATTTTAAAAAATTGTTTTTCATCGTAAGAGCCGTAGGTTATTCGGATTGAATGTTAAACTGTAGATATTAGAAAGTTAGGGGTGCAATGCGAGGCAAATCGTAGGTAGTCTTGCAATGTTGTAGGTGTACACTTTTTTTGGTTATAATGATCCCTCAGGTGTTGTTCGCATTCAGTGTGTGAGTGTGAACCACAGAAATATTATTATAAATACGGAAGTAAGTCTCTGTCTTTTTGTTACGTTTTGACGACTAAATGGCTAAATCGATATTGATGTAATTTGATAAGAAAATCTGTGTGAAGGGCGCAGGATATTTTTTTCCAGTATGATTAACAGTTGTAGTAACGAAATTTAGAGACCTTATCGAATGGTGACAGAAATATGTTGGAAATTGATTCTCTTCAAGGGGCAGGTTCGATGGTACAATGATATAGTGATAGCTTTCCTGTCATATTATTCCGACTCGATATTGTTTGGGACCAATCCTTCGTTATCAACAACTTTCTAGATTTAATTCTGGCAAAAAAAAAAAAAAATCTTAATCCACGCGTACGAAGTCGCGGGTACGGGCTAGTTTATTTATAAATCTTTATTTAGGTGTGGTAGCACCTATAACATTTTGAAAGAGAACCAAACAGCAAATTCCGTAAGCACGAAAAAAATATGTATTCAAGACAGTAAATACGTAAATTTAAAAATACTTTTTTTCTTTCAGATACTTTTTATTTTCCTCTTCCAAAGATAAATATAGTTTAATTTCTTACAAACAAGTTGGCAACCCTGCGTACAAGTGTAACTGCCATGACCGCCAAATCCAGTGCCACATTTTCAGGCAGAACCCTTCGACGTTTCGGAGTCTTGTTTGGAGGCATCTTCAAGCACTGCTGAGCTGGCTCTCGAAGGCAACTTTCTGAAGCGATATCTGACCGTGCATCTTCGATACAGAGAAAGGGATAAGTTTGTGCTGCCCTAAAGTTGGCTGCCCTGTAACCACAAAGTCCCCGCCGACGCGGTCAAAGACACGCGGGCGGCCATGTTCGGAGCTGAATATTCATGGTGCGGCAGCGTGCCTGAGAGCCCTCTACAGAGGCCGACCTCAGTGGAACACCTGCATAGCCGACACGCGACCTTTCCAAGTTCAGTGACTGGTTTCTATTGATTTCGCTTGCGTAAATGGATATCGGCGACGATAAACATTTCAAAAGAATGAGAATTGTTTTACCCAGCGTGGTGGGTGAGCGGTAACGCTCTGGGCTAGGGATGATCGATATTCATCGATGGTGAATAAACATCGATGTTTAGCTAAAAAACATCGATGTTTTGACATCAAAATCAAATTCAACGCTCGCGTGATTCTTGTACGTGCGTGTGTGTTGCGAGTGAACTTGTGTAGCGAAGCGAATTTAATTTGCTATTGATATTGTAAATAACGAAATAACAGGTATGGTAAATCTTTATTCTGTATTGTATTATTATTTCTTTGACCAGTAACTTTTGCGGTAATATAACCCAACAATTTAGGTGCCATGAGTTTGTTCACTGTATTATATCCTACTTTTTAGGTTATTTTGTGTAAAAAATTGATTCATTGCCCGAGATTAAATATTTCCTGGTTGCTGCTTTTGTTTTGCATTGAAGGAGTGTTAATGATTGTTTTTTCGGCGTCGGTTGGCTTTGCATGCAGGTGGGTGAATTACTAAATGCTTAACGCATTTTGTATTGCATGGTGGGCCAGTGACGGAGGGATTACGTAGGGTTAGGAATCAGCGATATTAATAGATATTGGCGAAATATTGTACTGTATTTTCAGTAACAATGAACACATTTAATAAATAGAATAGACAGTTTTACTTCCTACCGAAAACATCGATGTTTTAGACATATCGATGTTTTTCTATCGATGTTTATCGCACATCGATACTTTTGAATCGATGTCAACATCGATGTTTTTCTAATATCGATCATCGCTACTCTGGGCTATTATTCGGGAGGACGCGGCTTCGAATCAACATCCGGTCATCCAGATTTGAGTTTTCCATTTTCCCCAAATCATTCGACACGAATGCTGGGATGCTTCCTTCAAAAAGGCCATGGACGAATTCCTTTCCGTTCCTCGTCCGCAGTCCCTATCCCGCCCCTAATGACCTCAACGTCGACGAGGCGTAAAGCCATAAAAAAATTGTTTTACTGGATGGACATTGTTTGAACGAACTGTAATTTGATTGAAATCAGTGTAATGTGTGAAATGTTAATTAAAAGACTGCAAGTATGAATGTTGTGGAAGCCATTATGTTGTAAATACGAGGCGCGCCCAGAAAGTAAGTTCCGTTTCAATTTATCTCCGCTGCAGCGCTGCGATTGCAGTTCCGCACATGCGCTGTAGACGATGTGTATCAAGGGGAAGAACGTGCGCCATTTGGAGATCGCTGTCAGTTACGTACGCTTTGTTGTGCTTGTTTGAAATGTCGGCGTTGATTGAAAATCCCGCCGCCTGTGAAATCAGGTCTGTGATTCGGTTTCTGAATGCGAGGAAAGTGAAACCAAGTGAAATTTATCTGCAAATTTGCGATGTTTACGGACCAAATGCGATGAGTGATTCGATGGTGAGAAGATAGGTCCGACAGTTCAATGGCGGGCGTAGTGATGTGCACGATGAAGAACGAAGTGGGCGTCCACCTTTGGTTACAGAAAAACTGGTTCACGCGATTGATGACAAGATCCAGGAAAACCGTAGGTTTACAATTAGTGCTCTCGCTATGGACTTCCCCCAAATTTCACGATCTCTGATGCATGAAATTGTTACCAAACAACTGAAATTCCGTAAAGTTTGCTCACGTTGGGTATCAAAGATTTTCACTGAGCAACACAAAACACAACGGATGGGTAGTGCACTTGAGTTTTTGACCCGTTATGCTGAAAGCGGCGAAGAATTTCTGAGACGGATAGTCACAGGAGATGAAACGTGGGTTTCTTACGACACCCCTGAGAGTAAGCTGCAATCAATGGTATGGAGGCACACTTCATCCCCACCAAAGGTTAAGCCGAAGCAAATCATGACACCTCGGAAAATGATGTGCAAAGTGTTCTGGGACTGGAAAGGCATCCAACTCATTGACTTCTTACCGCGTGGTCAAACAATCAAAGCGAAGCTTATTGCGAGACACTTTGGAAATTGCGCCGTGCAATTCAGAATAAGCGCCGGGGACTGCTGTCAAAAGGTGTTGTTTTGCTTCACGACAACGCACGACCACACACTGCAAACGCGACGAAAAACCTCGTACAGGTATTTGGCTGGGACGTATTTCACCATCCTCCGTACAGCCCTGACCTCGCTCCTAGCGACTTTCATCTGTTCTTACATCTCAAGTCTTTCCTTGGCGGTCATCACTTCACCAATGACGACGAGCTGAAAGAAACTGTTTCCAACTGGTTGAAGACACAGGCGGCAGATTTCTATGAAGAAGGTATACAAAACCTGGTGCCACGCTATGACAAATGCCTGCAAAATTTCGGCAGTTATGTGGAAAAGTAGTTTAAGAGTTGAAGAATTTTGTGCAATAAAAATTTCTTCTGTATCTGTGTACAATCTCATTTTATTACCAAACGGAACTTACTTTCTGGACGCGCCTCGTATGATTTTCGGCAATTTGAAATCGTTTAAATTTGTCAGCTTTATGTTAAATCTCTGTAAGCAGTGTCTATATTCATTTTAAAATGTTTCTTTTATTTTGATAGGAGCGATTGTTAGCGAAGCACCAGGGTCGGTGGCACTTTGATGTTGTCTCCAAAATTCGGCACTGACTGATTAAGCTGTTAAATCAGACGATGTTCAAGTTGCTGCAAGTGTTGTGGTTTGCAGGTAACGCTCTGGCCTACCAATCGAAGTACACGGGATGGAATCTGCATCCGGCAATCTAGATTTCGGTTTTCCATCGCTTCCGAAATCTTGAATGCTTCCTTCTTTTGAAGGCCATGGCCGAATTCCTTTCGGTTCCTTGTCCCCAGACCTTTCCCGTCTCTAATGAACTCAACATCGACGTGACATGAAACCATAATACTGTCAAGTCGTTGATGGACCTGAAGTCACTCGAGTTGGATTTTTTTTTATTTATTTATTTAATGGTAATGTGAAAAATATCGGACTTACTACGTTGTCGAACAATCGCATCTGGGTAGTCTGGTTAAATGTTAAACGATTTTCACTGAGGACACAACGCGTTGGAAACAGCCGGTTAAGCGTCAGCGTAGTTGCGTAGTCGGCCGCTGGGCGGCAGCACCGCCGCGGAGACGAGAACGCGCGAAAGATAACGCTGTTGTTGTAAATAGCCTCGCTCATTGTGACGTCAAAACAGTCGCTTAGCGCCCGCGAGAGAGCATCCATCACGGGGCGATGACGGCAATAACAAAAAGAACAACAAGGGGGGGGAGGGTGCAATCGATCCGGGGCAGGTGCGGAGTGCGAGAGTAGGCAGCCAACGCGCAATCTACAAGCACTCTACCCCAGCGATCACAGTAAAATAAGAGAGGGGCAGCGTACATTGCGACGCTAACTGATTTTTAGAAGTAAAGTTCATCGATGAAGCAATCGAGAGGCGTTTCGGACTTCCTATCGTCGGCATCATCAGGGTAATTTACATTTTTCGGATGAACGTGGGTTGGCAGCACAGATTCTTGATCCCGCAGTCCCAGTACTAGATGATTGCATTGTCCATTCCTTTTTAACTTTAAATTAATTACCTGTCCACCTGCGTGTTACCTTTAAAGTCACAGATTACAGCTTAGGTTCCTGCAATCGTCGCCATGTAAAAATTTACAAATTCGTCTTTTTCATTAATTACTTTTAATTAACATAATACGCTGGAACTGCATTTTGTGATGCCACAAAATATAATTATGGAAGAAGCCTGTTAAAAACTATAAGTAACTATAAGAGATAGTGTTGAATAGTTAATAAGGAAATAATTAAGAACTTTTAAGTTTTGGTAGCGAGAGGCTGGCCCTGTGTTTCACAAAGAAGTTTGAATATTATACACTAGAAGGAGCAACGGCGCTAGTGTTCCTTAGCAAATTGAACGATGCGCCTGCCGCAACCGGTAACTTTCAGTGTATACAGTTTATACGTGTCGTTGCGATCGAGTGCTCGTATTTTTTTGGCTTGCAAGTGTTTTCTACAATGGTTAAGTCTTGCGCTTCATATAACTACACCAATTGTGCTACAAGAGGCACAAATTTGTCGTTTCACAAGTAACTAAGCATTTAAATAAGTTCAGAATATTCTTCTATCTTAACGCCTGGATGTGATCTAACCTGCTGATCACATGTTTAATACTTTCTTTCGATACAGATTTCCGCTCCGATATTTGAATAAATTGAGGGAGAGGTTAGCTAACACACGCCGGATCCTGAAAATCGTGGTACCCTACTTTCGAGGAAAATGATTGATATGTTTGTCAGGCTGAGATTTATCATGCTGCAAAAATGCACAATAAAAAGCAGAAAGTGTCAATCAGACAGAAATTAAAGAAAACTGTGTAGTTTTATAATGAATAAAAGAAGTAGACAAGTTAATTTCTTGTATTTACTTCCCTAATATTCTCATATGAATGATATGATTGTTATTAATTTCGTAATTTTATTCTCCAGACATTGCATTAAAGGTGGTATAAAATTAACGTAGACATTGGCACCTTGCCAGCTAAACATTACGTAGTCTCTGGAGTATACAAAAATAGGGGGAAAAATAGAATGGAAAATCACTTTGAAATACAAGGTTATAATTTTAATTTGCATTCAAGTAGTATGTAATATGAAAAATGCACTTTAATATATTTTGTTGGCCTTGACAAAATTTCATTACCAAGGAGTATCATGCTTAGATTTCCTGGACCCGTGTGCTGAGTTGCTAAGTCTTTAGAAGTGAAAGATTTTGATATAACAATGAACAAAAAAGATAAAAATAGTCACAATAGAAAAGCTAAACCTTTCCTTCTTCGGTTGCCTTCATACTGAAAGAACTACTCGGTCATATTCTTCATTTCAATATGATGAATGCCAGATTCTGTCTTTGAACTGATCAGAAAATGATTGCTCAACTTCAGAAGAAAACTTAGTTTGAGCTCTGACTTCTTAAAATTGTGAACCGGTGTTTCATCTGTTTTCCTTCATAACATTTATAAATACGTCACTGTTATTGAAATGTTAACATCTTTCCGGATCAGTTTAATTAGCCTACTTGAAGAGGGAGAAAGAATTTAACATTGCTCAGAGTGAAGAAAATAAGTCCGAAAGTTAATTATAGTCAGCGGAAATTCTATAATTAACGTCATTCCATCTTCTTTGAGCAAGTGAAAATTTTCCATTCTACAGTGGTTTGTTATATGACTGTACGAGGGTTTCAAAGTTCCCGCAATCTCTTGCCCCTAAATTTGCTAAGAATTCTGGTCGCCTTCCACATGCTATAGGAGGGGCCCGGTGTTAATACGAATTGAAGGAGGGCGCTGTAGAAGTCATTATGGCACCAAGGCAGGCTTAGGCGTGACAGGCGTACAGTACGCCATGGTACCACCCCACAAACATAAAAAGTCACCTCCTGACAGGGGTATTATCTGTGGGTTCGTCATTAAGGTAAGGAAAAACAGAAAGAAATAAGCGAAGGCAGGGCTGGTAACAACAATGTGGAAAAGACAATCACAGTTACAGTGACTGAGGGTATTTGAGACCCACCGGAATACAGTAGTATCCTCAGTTCGCGCAGGGTGATTATGAAATTTCTAGATGATAATAATTTGCTTACAACAAATCAACACGGATTTCGGAAGAAAAGATCAAGTGAAACACAGCTGGCCCTATTATACACGACGTAATGAAAGTTATCGATGCAGGTTCACAAGTAGATGCAATTTTTTTAGATTTTCAGAAATCCTTTGATTCTGTGCCACACAACCGCCTTTTTTCGAAGCTACGAGCGTACGGTATTTCGGATCAGCTTTGTGAATGGATAAAGGATTTTCTAACTGGTCGGTCGCAGTATGTTGTCGTTGAAGGAGAAAGTTCTTCTAATCTAGATGTTACATCGGGTGTACCTCAAGGAAGTGTAATAGGACCACTTCTTTTCTTAATTTTTATAAACGATCTCGGAGACAAAGTGAAAAGCCTTTTTAGATTGTTTGCTGATGATGCGGTTATTTATAGAGAAGTAAGAAATTTGGCCGATTGCTTAGAAATTCAGCGCGATCTGGATGTTATTTTGGCATGGTGCGCTGAGTGGCAACTTAAGCTAAATTGTAAAAAGTGCAAGACAATGAGCATAACTAACAAAAAGAATCCAATTGTTCAGAAATACGACTTAAACAATACAGTTATTGATATGGTCGATTCTATGAAATATTTGGGAGTAACAGTACAAAGGAACATGAAATGGGACATACACATTAATTCGTTAGTAGGTAGAGCTAATTCTAGGCTGTGATTCATAGGTCGAATATTGAAAAATTGTAATGAACAAACAAAGGAGATAGCGTAAAAATCTCTTGTGCGTCCACATTTGGATTATTGTTGTACCATTTGGGACCCGTTCCGTAAGGGGTTGATCGAAAGTATAGAGAAAGTACAGAGAAGAGCCGCTCGATTCGTGACCGCTTGCTACAGTCCTTATGAAAGCGTCACAGAACTGATTAGTAGATTAGGTTGGGAGTCTCTGGTAGACACACGTTTCGTTTAAACTTATTGGTAAACATGCGTACTCCCACTTTCACTTTTGAGTGTAGTGAAATACTTCTTCCACCAACCTATTTGAGTCGGAAGGACAGGAAAGATAAGATTAGAGAAATAAGGTGCCGCAATGATTCTTATATGAATTCTTTTTTCCCTCGTACGATTAGGAATTGGAATGCACAGCAAAGAGATTAGTTTTGGTGCTGAGCACCCTCTGCCACCCACAATTTTGTGAATTGCAGAGTATATATGTAGATGTAGATGAATGTGGTGACTGCTTGCACCGCCTGCACGACGCAAGTCCATTTTCTCTCATGATCACTGTTACTACGGTGAATGGTAAAGAAACTCATTACGTGAATAGAAAGCTTTAGTATTGGAAATATCCATTTGGACGATTTTTATTAACTCTTGAAGTGCATGTGATGAAAACCCATTGGGGCAAAAAAAAAAAAAACAAAAAAAAATCGATCTTTGTATCCAAGTACTTGAGTACGTTGCTTGGATAGTGTGGTTCGTCTTTAATCAAATCAGTATAATATTCTTCTTCTGTAATTGTTTCGGTCGCCTACTATTTTCGTATTCTTATAAGTGAATGGAGGAATCTTCGGCAAAAACGAAGTCCTATAATGAATAAATTAGCCAGAAATATTAAAGGTGGAGGGGGCGGAAGGTTATAATCGCCGTGTCGCTGCCTTTTAATCCGAAAATAACAGATTGAAGTTCTGTCATGACCACCGCGTGACAATTTACATCTTTGTCTGTTCAGCAAACTAGTTTAATGTGATATCATGCCTTTGAAGTTGACTTTCTATACCTAGATCCAGAGAGCATAATCCCCACTAAGACGAGTTTAAACAACTTGAGTATGAAAAGCCTCAGAACCTGTCTACTTGGTTCAAAGACAAAGACTTTTATGAGAAATGTGAAGCTAATGCATTTCCCACCCACAAACAAACAGTTACTTCAAGAAGGCGGCATGGCCGTGATATATCACTGTCAACCTCCGACACAGCCCAGACTCCCCGAAAGTCAGCGTCTGTATTTGACGTCAGCACCTCATGGAGTTCCTGCAAGAAGTTGCAAATCAATATTCATCTTTGTCTGTAGAGTTTGGTAGTATTTGGTTTGCTCTGGATTTGCTTTGGGTGGTAATACTCACCTCCGAACCCACTAAAGCAATTTCTTACTCTAGTATTATAAATGCTGCGTAGGCTACTTGTTTCTGTAAAATCAAATAATTAGTATCTGTTTATTTAATCAAATTAAACTAGGTAGTTAATGAGTTCAGTTTTAAACACAGTACCCAAATAAACAAAACACATTTTATTTATTTCATTTCAAGAAAAAGAACAAGTCACTAGAAAAAAATACTTCCCTCAGAGTTTCTATTCCATTGTATCACAAACAGAATAACTCTCTTTCTGACTGTTCAACGACTCATACAGTTTAGTCAACACCAACACCATGAATGGTTCAACGTTCTGTCTATTGTTCCCCACTTGTTCTCACAAATGGTTTCCCAAATCACTCCAGGCAAATGCCGGGATGCTTCCTTCAAAAAGGCCATGGCCGAATTCCTTCCCATTCCTTGCCCCCATCCTTGCCCCCCCATCCTTTCCCGTCTCTAAAGAGACGTAAAGCAGTTAAAAAAAAAAAATTCTCGCAAGTAACAGTCTATTTCAGTATCCATCAAATATATTAACAGTCCGACCGTACAATTCGTCCTCTATACTGCCATCTTTTCTTCCCGACTCTTTCTTCATTAAAAATTAATATTCAACTGCCAAAGATGCTCTTTCAGCACACTAATCCACGCGGTCGCATACTAAATATCATCATTTCTCTTACAAAAGAAAATAAATTAAACCAAACTAATTAGTTAAACCAATGGAAACATTGATCTTCTTACCTTTAAATACGGGGTGTCCAGAAAAGGACTCCCTGATTTCAAAATTAAATATCTCGAAAACAAAGATGGATAGAGAAATGCAGTAAACGGTATGTTTATCGTGACAGCTGTAAGAAGTGTAAACAGCAGTGTGAAATAATAGTTACAAAAGCTGCTAACAGATGGCGCTGTAATCGCCACACGTAATGCCTAAATAGTGATCCGAAGCTCAGGGTAGTGCCAACGGTGAACATTTTGAAAACATTGTGATGTGATTGATTGCAAAGATTGTTTTCATACGATTATTTCACTTATGTATGCTGATATGAGCCGTACAGCGTACAGCGTACAGGGAACAATGATGCTGGAAGTTTGACTTTGACGTCACCGGATTGACGGAAGATATCCTACGACAATGAGCAACATCAATCGTTGGAGGAACTTCAGTGTGCTCCAGAGAGGCCATCTTCTGAGCGACAGCTTGGGCCGTCTTGGTATTCCAGGAGGTCAACTCTTGATGGCCTGGGCGGCTGACTTTGCTGGCGGTTCCAGGGGACTCTACTTTCGGAGCGCACTCAACACCAAGAAAAATAAACAATAGTGGACCGAAGTGCGGCTGTGACAATTGGTGGTGGTAATAGTAGTATTAGTAGTAGTAGCAATGATATTAGTAGTAGTAATGTTAGTAGTAATATTAGGGACAATAGTAGTAGTAGATGTAGTAGATGTAGTAGTGTGGTGCCCATTCTGTTTAATAACAGTAGATGTAATAGATATTGGAAATTTAATCAAAATTTTCTTGGATTCATTGTTTATATGTTAATACATTTTATATATATATGATAAAATATATGTACATGTTAAATAATGGAAATAAGGGCCCAGATTAGATACTAGGTGCTGGGCTATGTTGTATATGGAAAATAAATAAATAAATAAATAAAATTCGTCTATCGATCTTTGTTTTCGAGATATTTAATTTTAAAATCAGGGAGTACTTTTCTGGACACCCTGTACATAGACACAGAAACAAACATTCAAGAAAAGACCAATTAAATTCTACTACCATATTATCAGAACGAGTAACAGACTAACCAAAAGAATTCTAAACCTGGCCATTTCAATGAAAATCACAAACAACTGGCTAACTGAAATCGAAAAGGATCTCCAAGAAATTGGAATAACAGACGATATCATACGCCACATAAGCCGATTTAGTAGCATGGTCAATAACCATCAGTTTGCCAACAGCCAGTGTATTAGAGGAAGGAACACTTGGACGGAGGAACGAAGGAAAGAGCACATGGAAAGGATGAAGAGATTTTGGGATCAGAGGAAAAACACGTCTGCTAGATAAGTTCACTCGCGCTCCAGAGTTGGGCACAACGATGGAACAAGAAGAAACGCAGAAACAATAAAACTGAAATAAAAGATGTAATAGACCAGGGATGGCGAACCAATGGCACGCGACTAAATAATTTGGGCACGCCAGTAATTAAGTAGGAACTTAGTCGATATAATTTATTTTCTTGTCTACATATTTTAAGAAAATAGTAACAAAGTTTATCGTGAACGAAACTACTGGTGCCGGAACGACTACAGATTTAGCGGCAGGAGGGAAGTTAAACTAACTTATACACTTGTTTGTTTCTGTTGACGACGTTGAGTTATGTTTACAACTATTCAATACGGCAAGTTTTCAAGGGTGCTATAGAAGTTGTCTTATATTTTTTGTCGTTCGCTGTTTGTAAAGACAGAGTCATTGTCAAAAGTTGTGTAGAGAGCACCCCACGTTTTTTTCACATTAAAGTTAATTTTGTAATCAATGACTTTAATCTTTAAGCTTATTAAAAAAAAAAAAAACATTTATCCTGTATTGTGGGACGTCCCATCACTGTTAAACTAAATCTTTATATTTAAAGATTATTTTTAACCTTTTAGTTCACATTACTATGAAAGCGTGTTTTTAGTTTTTTAAACTACAATTTTATTTTTAACTTTTTAGTTCAGATAGTTTCAAAAGTATGTTTCCTACTGTTGGCTTTTCTTCGCCAATCTCTCTTTATCTTTGTGTTGTAGTTTCATTTTTAATTATTACTTCCACGAGTTAAAAACAATTAAATGGCAGCTCAGCCAGAGGTCCAATAGCAGGGTAAATGTGGAAGACTACTCTTCTATAATAGTACGAAATAATGTTTCGAATACTCACTATTCAACATCACGTTATGTGACTGCAGACAGAGAAACCTTTCTGGATAGGAGACAGCGGAAGACGATCGTCGTCAGCAACCAAGGCTCGTAAATCACACCCGGGAAACTGGAGATGGTCAAAGTAACGAGAATAGCAGGACGTTGCTAAGAGACTGCTGTATTGTCAACGGTTCTTAAAACGTGTGCAAATTTTTTCTGTTTTTACTGTCAAAGTAATGATAATATCAAGATATAGCTATGAAATTATTGTAGTGTAATCAGTTATCAATACATCAGCAAAATTTCAAACAATACGGACATTTGGGATTGGGTTAAAATTAAATTGCGAAATTTCACGACATTCAACCATTTTTCTTTTGTTACTGTCAAAGTAATGAGAATAGCAGGATATAGCTATGAAATTATTGTATTGTCACCGGTTCTTAATATGTGTGCCAAATTTCAAACAGCTCGGACATCTGGAAGTGGGTCAAAATGGAGTTGTAAAATTCCGTTACATTCATACATACATACAAGTCAAGCTAATATAAAGCGTGTAAAAAAAGAAAAAAAACCTTAATAAACTGAAATTGTCTAAATTTGATTGGTTGCAAATTGAAGAAATGAAATGCATCTGTCTGAGTTCCACTGTAGTTAATATGGACTCAAAAATTTATTGAAATTACGAAGGAGCTGGAATTAAATGACTTAGCAAGTCTATCAAGCAATATGAGTTAAAATATCAATACCATAATTATGGAAACGTGGAATTCAGTTCCAGACACATTTAAGAAGCTAGCTTTTGCTATCTTAACAATATTTCATCTACTTATATGCCTGTGAGTCATTATTTTCAGAAATGAATAACATTAAGGACTCAATTTGAATCCGTTTGTCAGATGACTTCAATCAGCTTGCATTCTGCTAAAAGTAATAAAGTATGGCCTAATATCAGTTATTTGGCATCTAATATGTAACAACATAAGTCGAAATAGTTTCATCTACTTAAATAAACACAATAC
>JARYHS010007075.1:12781544-12872025 GCA_031002005.1 Vandiemenella viatica
CGGCATAATATGACAGGAAAGCCATCACTATATAATTCTACCGTCGAACCTGTCTCTTGAAGAGAATCAATTTCCAACATATTTAAAAACAGAAAAACAAATGAAGGTGAGGGGATGTGGGGGTGGGGTGTTAACTAAGGGCAGCTTTATTTCCGCTTGGTCTTTTCTTCAGCATGAGCATCCGATTCTTGGGTTCTAATAACTTTAGCTGCTCGTGCTCTGCTAGAGCTACAACTTAAGCCAGTTTACGCCCGCAAGGCAGGTCGAAAAAGAAGGTAAAATAAACTGATGCCAGAAACATTTAAACAGACACAAAGTAATAGGACAGAGAAAATCTACATCTATACTGAATAATACGATTTTTCTCTAAACGAAATTTAGTAACAAATTATACACTAACAGAATGCGCGAGAAGAACACCTTGAGCAACCGACGTAACATTACAGACTAACACACACATCCGTCTCTCTGTCACCATTCGATAAGTTCTCAAAATTTGGTGACTACAACTGTTAATCATACCGAAAAAAAATGTCCAGTGCCCTCCCTACAGATTTTCTTGACAAATTCCGTCAATAGCGGTAGTCATCAAAACGTAACAAAAATACAGAGACTTACTTCCGCATTTATAGTATTACTAACTTTTTTTTTTTTTTTTTGTAACTGCTTTACGTCCCTTTTTAACATCGAGGTTTAGAGACGGGAAAGGATGGGGGGGCAAGGATGGGGGCAAGGAATACGAAGGAATTCGGCCATGGCCTTTTTGATGGAAGCATCCCGGCATTTGCCTGGAGTGATTTGGGGAAACCATAGAAAACCCAAATCTCGATGCCCGGACGGGGATTCGAACCGCCGTCCTCCCGAATGCGAGGCGAGAACGCTAACCGTTACACCGCCCCGCTCGGTTATTACTAGCGGAGTTCCCGGCGTTGCCCGGTATAGTTGGCGTAGATTTAACCGTACCCTATTTTTATTCCCGCAAAACATTTGTACAAAGTTTCATAAAATACGCGCCAACTTTTTCTGAATTACAGCAAACTTACATTCACCCGCCCCCTACCAAGAAACTGGTGGGCTGAAGTTTATTTGCACGTATACTATTTTCATTCGTCCGAAAAGATTCATGTATATCAAGCTTCGATAATTTGGATAAGAAATTTCATTACTACATTACTGAACAACCCTACATTATGTTAAAAACTCACGTTTGATTAAATTGCGAATTGAATGGATATACTTGTGGCTCAAAACGCCAGATCCTTTAACTCTGCAGATAAAATATCAAAAGTGAATCCGGAATAAAATTATCGTAAACAGAAGACTAATGCTGAAGGCCAGAGATATTGTCCAGAGATCGTGCTTAAAGAAAATCACTGTTGTTTTTACGGCTATCTATGTCGTTTAAAAATTAATATCCCGAATTAAAGGAAAGAATACTTCAAGCTATGGCTATACATTGCTTTTAAAAATTGAATATATCGAATTAAAAGAAAGAATACTTAAAGTTTTATTTAGTGTGGAAAATAGTTATTACTATAAGTTATCTCATTGCTTTAATTAAAGGCTATGGTCAGAGACATTGTGTTGTGTGTTTAGTGCGGAGTATGCGGTATCTAGTGATTCCTCCTGAGGAATTTCTCACTATACGTTCAGAATTTCATTTAATGCTCCTATATTATTTAACGTTGAAACATAAGACATGCCAAACAAGTGAATTAAGATTCTAAGCTTTAAAACGGTGAAAACTCCATCCAAATTTGCCCCGTAGTTTACGAGTTTTTATACGACCAATATGTCCGGTTTTCGTTTTATAGCTATAGATTACTGCAGTTCACACACACATTGACTGAGAATCACACCTGAGGGATCAATATAACGTAAAAAAGTGTACACCTACAGCATTGCAAGACTACCTACCATTTACCTCTTATTGCATCTCTAACTTTGTGATATCTACAGTTTAACATTCAGTCCGAATAACTGACAGTCTAGGCGTGACATTTACGATAAAAAACGATTTTAAAAATATTTGCCTCCACGGAGATTTGAACCGGAGACCACGATCCAAACAGCAGTAAGCAAGCGCTTTAACCACTGAGCTACCAGACCTGTACATAGAAAGGTAGTACAGAGACGTACACATTCAACGCGTCTGTCTATCGCCGTTAAGTCATTTTTCGAAGTTATAAGACAACATGTATTATTAATAAAGATAATTTTTCGACCAAATGTAGACTATTTTTCTCCTTGTTTCAAAGAATAAGTGTGAAAAGTTTTATCGGGATCGGATGAAAACTGTTCATTTTCGTGAAGAACAAACAAACATACATACATTCATCTTTATACATATAGATTCAACACTACCTCTCTACCTCTTAGAGTTACTACTAGTGTTGCAAATTAAAAAAAAAAAAATTTTTTTTCAGAATTGTGAAAAAAAAAAACATGGAAAAAAACCTAGCACCCTGGTTTTATTTTTCTAATTTTTTTTTTTTCAGATAAATTTTAGTTTTATTTACGGAAGTTACATTTTACATGTGTGTTTTAAATCTTACTAAATCATATAATGTCTTACATAATGATTCATAAATGTATCTATATAGGTAACATAATTTTTTATCCATCCTCTTCGTCAGTACTACATTCACTAGTATCAGTAATAGCAACACTAGTTCGGTCGGAGTCGGAATTTTCTGTTTCTTCTTCTGTCTCCTCTAGATCCATAACTTCAGAAGTAGTTACATTTTCTTTTACTGGTTGTATTGTACACAAAAAAATTTGAGATTGCAATTTTAAATTGAGAGCAAAGTATGCACTGTGCATAAAGACTGCGCCGATAGTTCCATAAGTTTGAATTTAAATCTATTATCATACAAAATAGGAGCTTTATTTCTTTTCAACGGTTGCAAGGAAATGATTCAAAATAACTGACAATTTAATGACTCAGTATCATTATATGCTGCGAGTTTAACAACTATACGAATATAATGAAAGCACAATAAGTAATAAAAAGAGGCAAAAAACCGTTGATAAATTTAAAATTCCTAATTTTTTTGAAAAGATCCGTAGGTCTACAGATAAATTTGTAGGGCTGGCAGCACTAGTTCAAATAGTGAGTACCAATCCAATCAAGGGGGATTCCTTCTCGTGCAACCTAGTCTATTCGGGAAATCCCCGTTCGTAAAAGAATACTTCAGTCAATGTTGCCAATATTTTTGTCATTTTTTTTTCTACTGAACCAGAAAAATATAGTAGATTTAAAAATTAATATAAGTACTTAGTATAAACTCTAAAACAGTCATATTAAACGATAAATGCCTTAAAAATATGAAATTTAGTAGTTATGAAAGAAAACATGTCCCTGAAAAAACATGTTTTTTTTTTTCAAGTAAAAAAAAAACGTTTTTTTAGAACACTAGTTACTACTCATAGCTTTTTGACACGCTTCTCCCATAATTATGTCTTGTGGCATCACAAGATATAGTTCAAACGTAGTATGTTAATAAAATGTAATTAATGGAAAAAACGAAGTTGTAAATTTTTACATGGCGACGACTGCAGGAACCTATGCTGTAATCTATGACTTTAAAGGTAACACGCAGGTAGACAGGTAATTAATTTAAAGTTAATAAATGAATGGACAAAGCAAGCACTTAGTACTGGTGCTGCGGGATCAAGAATCAGTGCTGCCAACCCACGTTCATCCGAAAAGTGTAAATTACCCTGATGATGCCGACGATAGGAAGTCCGAAACGTCTCTCGATTGCTCCATCGACGAACTTTACTTCCATACTTCAGTTAGCGTCGCGTTGTTCGTTGCGCGCTGTGATCGCTGGGGTAGAGTGCTTGTAGATTGCGCGTTGGCTGCCTACTCTTGCGCTCCGCACCTGCCCCGGGTCGATTGCACCCCCCCCCCCCCTGTTGTTCTTTTTGTTATTGCCGTCATCGCCCCGTGGGCGCTAAGCGACTGTTTTGACGTCACAATGAGCGAGGCTATTTACAACAACCGCGTTATCTTTCGCGCGTTCTCGTCTCCGCGGCGGTGCTGCCGCCCAGCGGCCCACTACGCAACTGCGCTGACGCTTAACCGGCTGTTTCCAACGCGTTGTGTCCTCAGTGAAAATCGTTTAACATTAAACCAGACTACCCAGATGCGATTGTTCGACAACGTAGTAAGTCCGATATTTTTGACATTACCATTAAAAAAAAAAATTAAAATCTAACTCGAGTGACTTTAGGTCCATCAACGAAGTGACTGTATTAAATACAGTCAATACGCCCGAGAAATCTTCCAGCAACAGTTCCGCCGGGAAAACTTACTATCACACACAGTCAAGTTTTGCTTATGATTTCATGTCACGTCGATGTTGAGGTCATTAGAGACGGGAAAGGTCTGGGGACATGGAACCGGAAGGAATTCGGCCATGGCCTTCAAAAGAAGGAAGCATTCAAGATTTCGGAAGCGATGGAAAACCGAAATCTAGATTGCCGGATGGAGATTCGATCCGGTGTCCTTCGATTGGTAGGCCAGAGCGTTACCTGCAACCCACAACACTTGCAGTAACTTGAACATCGTCTGATTTAATAGCTTACACAGTCAGTGCCGAATTTTGGAGACAACATCAAAGTGCCACCCGACGCTGGTGTTTCGCTAACTATCCAGGGGCGTAGCTACTATGAGGCTAGGCGGTGCAGTGCACCGGGGCCCTCACGCTCAGGGGGCCCCCAATCACACCTCTAGGGGCCCTCAAGCGCAGTTTAGAGCAACCAGGAAATATTTAATCTCGGGCAATGAATCCATTTTTTACACAAAATAACCTAAAAAGTAGGATATAATACAGTGAACAAACTCATGGCACCTAAATTGTTGGGTTATATTACCGCAAAAGTTACTGGTCAAAGAAATAATAATAGAATAAAGATTTACCATACCTGTTATTTCGTTATTTACAATATCAATAGCAAATTAAATTCGCTTCGCTACACAAGTTCACTCGCAACTCACACGCACGTACAAGAATCACGCGAGCGTTGAAGTTGACAGTATATTTTTTTTAATCCCTTAGAAAATTTGTACGGCCTACTCCGGTTACGTTCATCAGTGTCATCTAGTGTAAAAGAGTTGAACTTCATAGTCATCTAGCTAGTACATCCAATGCACGCTAGATGGCCCTAAAGAATTTATTGACGTTTCGATATTTTATTCTCATGACATCGATGTGTCGATGTTATCGAAGTCAAAACATCGATGTTTTTGAGCTAAACATCGATGTTTATTCACCATCGATGAATATCGATCATCCCTAGCCCAGAGCGTTACCGCTCACCCACCACGCTCGGTAAAACAATTCTCATTCTTTTGAAATGTTTATCGTCCCCAATGCCCATTTACGCAAGCGAAATCAATGGAAAGCTGTCACTGAGCTTGGAAAGGTCGCGTGCCGGCTATGCAGGTGTTCCACTGAGGTCGGCCGGTGTAGAGGGCTCTCAGGCACGCTGCGGCACCATGAATATTCAGCACCGAACATGGCCGCCCGCGTGTCTTTGACCGCGTCGGCGGGGACTTTGTGGTTACAGGGCAGCCAACTTTAGGGCAGCACAAACTTATCCCTTTCTCTGTATCGAAGATGCACGGTCAGATATCGCTTCAGAAAGTGGCCATCGAGAGCGAGCTCAGCAGTGCTTGAAGATGCCTCCAAACAAGACTCCGAAACGCCGAAGGGTTCTGCCTAAAAATGTGGCACTGGATTTGGCGGTCATGGCAGTTACACTTGTACGCAGGGTTGCCAACTTATGTGTAAGAAATTAAACTCTATTTATCTTTCGAAGAGGAAAATAAAAAAGTATCAGAAAGAAAAAAAGTATTTTTAAATTTAGGTATTTACTGTCTTGAATACATATTTTTTTCGTGCTTACGGAATTTGCTATTTGGTTCCCTTTCAAAATGTTATAGGTGCTACCACATCTAAATAGAGATTTATAAATAACTAGCCCGTACCCGCGACTTCGTATGCGTGGATTAAGATTTTTTTTGCCAGAATTAAATATAGAAAGTTGTTGGTAACGAAGGATTGGTCCCAAACAATATCGAGTCGGAATAATATGACAGGAAAGCTATCACTATATAATTGTACCGTCGAACCTGTCTCTTGAAGAGAATCAATTTCCAACATATTTCTGTCACCATTCGATAAGGTCCCAAAATTTCGTGACTACAACTGTTAATCATACTGGAAAAAATATCCTGTGCCCTTCATACAGATTTCCTTATCAAATTACATCAATATCGATATAGCCATTCAGTCGTCAAAACGTAACAAAAAGACAGAGACTTACTTCTGTCTTTATAATAATATTACTGTGGTTCACACTCACACACTGACTACGAACAACACCTGAGGGATCATTATAACGTAAAAAAGTGTACACCTACAACATTGCAAGACTACCTACGATTTGCCTCGCATTGCACCCCTAAGTTTCTAATATCTACAGTTTAACATTCAATCCGAATAACCTACGGCCTAGGCCTGACTCTTACGATGAAAAACAATTTTTAAAAATCTTAACCCCCACGGAGATTTGAACCGGAGACCACGACGTTCGTAAGCAAGCGCTTTAACCACTGAGCTGCCAGTCCACTACACGGAAAAACGGTACGGAGACGTCCATATCCAACGTGTCTGTCTATCGCCGTATTTGAATTTATGAGACAACATGTGTTATTTATACAGATAATTTTTCAAGCAAATGTAGACAGTACTTTTTTCTTGTTTCAAAGGATTAGTGTGCAAAGTTTCATCGAGATCGGATGAAAACTGTGGATTTGTATGAAGAACAAACAAACTGACAAACAAACAAACCAACAAACCAACAAACAAACAAAAATACATTCATCTTTATATATAAAGATTAACAAGGACATTCCGTTTCATAAATTGTATATTTTACCAGAAATAAAGTATTCCCGCATAATTTATGGATAAGGTAAAGTGTGCCGACGAAAAATAAAGTATGATACTTAATACGTGATAAAGTGTTTTTGGCAACCCTGCTTGTACGTCCAAGCGCCCTCGGTGAGGTAGAAAGGACGGAAGTTCAAACCTTGGTTCTCCAAGTATAAACACACCCAGCGTCCTCGCATTCGGGAGGATCCGGTTTCGAATCCACATCCGGCAATCCAGATTTTGATTTCGCATGGTTTCACGATATCACTTCAGCCGAGTACCGGGATGATTCCTACAAGAGACCACAGTCGAATTCCTTCCCGTTCCTTGAGTCCAGTCTTTCTCGCCTCTGATGGTCTCGACTTCTGCGAAGCGTAAAGGCATCAACAAAAAAGGCAAAAAAAAGTGACTCACTATGAAATTCCTTTGCGAGTATGATCCAGGAAGGAGATATAGTCGAGGAGAACATACTGTGGCACAAAACAAGTGTATTTCCTTCGCTCTGCAAGAGTGGCTTTTATCGGATACATTATTTCGAAGAAGAAAGATTATTACAAAAATCTAACACAAAAATTACCTGCTGTATATAGCTCGTAAACTTCCAGTCACTCTGGTACTAGGCACCATGTGATGTTACCGGGAGTTTTAATGTGTTGTAAATCTTACTAAACGGTCTTTTTTAACTGTGGTCAGTACGGGAACCAGTCAATTTTTTTAAATTTTACAAGAAACATAAAAAATTGCAAATTTTTCAAAACACAGGAATGAACTAGTTAATACGCACAACTAACGTGTTGAAACCTTAAACGAAATTTGTATTGAAAAATTCGTTGTAAATCTTATTAAACGGCCTTTTTAACTGTGGTCAGTACGGGAACCAGTCAATTTTTTTATAAATTTTACAAGAAACACAAAAAAATTGCAAATTTTTTCAAAACACAGGAATGAACTAGTTAATACGCACAACTAACGAGTTGAAACCTTAAACGAAATTTGTAGTGAAAAATGTGTTGTAAATCTTATTAAACGGCCTTTTTAACTGTGGTCAGTATGGGAACCAGTCAATTTTTTTTTTATAAATTTTACAAGAAACACAAAAAAATTGCAAATTTTTTCAAAACACAGGAATGAACTAGTTAATACGCACAACTAACGAGTTGAAACCTTAAACGAAATTTGTAGTGAAAAATGCGTTGTAAATCTTATTAAACGGCCTTTTTAACTGTGGTCAGTATGGGAACCAGTCAATTTTTTTTATAAATTTTACAAGAAACACAAAAAAATTGCAATTTTTTCAAAACACAGGAATAAACTAGTTAATACGCATAACAGGTTGAAACCTTAAACGAAATTTGTAGTGAAAAATGTACGAATTTAAGCTAATCTTAAAATGTTAATCTCGTGGCCTTTTGGCAGTCAATAGTTGTAAAATATGAAATAATCACTGAAACACCCAGTAAGAAATAGTAGTAATGTTTTTATTGGATAAGACAAAATTAAATATTAACACATCGGATTATGAGGAACTATGAAGAACTAAGACTCCAAGTTAAAAAAAAATATGAGTTTTAGAAAATTGAAAATAATAGAACGCGAAAAAAATTGAAAAATTTCATAACGGAGGGTATGCAGAAGGAAGAGTTTGCAAATTATTTGAAAACTGAAAATTAAAAGTATGTAGCCAGTTTCCTAATATGGTGGTCGCGAGATATTACACGTCGCTACATGGAAGGTGTTATTGTTCCATGTTCCACCATCTTGTTGGACACTGTGGGTATTTTTGCAACGTAGACTTTCATTAGAGGCCTGTGCGTTTGGTTTTAATGAAATGGTATGAAGGTGACAGCCTCAAATGAGCCCTTAGCGTTCGAATGGCGGTGGTAAACAGTTTATGAGGATGGCTGAAAATTAGTTTTCTGTTCCTTTGACATTTTCTTTCGGTAAGATTCTGTAGACAAACACGATGTCTTGAAATAAAAGGCCTCCATCCGTCTGTTTCCAAGGAATAGATAGGCACAGCTCGCGGAAATATAAATAAGTTCAAGTGGCCTTACTTTTCTTTAAATCATAGCGAAATTGCTATAGTCTATGAGGTCTACGTATGGGGTAATAGTGGTGCAGTTCGATAAAACATTTTGTTACTACCGAATAAAGTGGTAGACTATATAAGGAAGAGAATAAAGCAAGAACTAGAAAGATGTAACTTGCATACAGGCTAACGGAAAACAGATACAACAAGAAAGCGATTTCCTACAAAGCAAACATTAGACATCATGCAACAGTTGTGAAGACGGAGGCATTGTTCAGATCTGAATGCCTCTAATTGAAGAAGAAAATGGAGATTGAGAAGTTAGAGAAAAAAAGAAAGGAAAATCATAAGGGAAACGTAAGGACAAAAGATAGGGGCGAAAGATGGTAAGTTGGTGTAGGATATACGATACAGATATGCAGAGAAATCACAGAAAGCTGAAATTTTGTGGACACCTTATGAGAATTTGTGAGAGTTGACTGACAGAAAGAACCTTCGACTACATCACTAAATTAAGGATTATAACAAAATGAGTGGAGAGACGAGAAAAGATGTGGAAAAAGTTAGCATCCATCCAGATGAGATAAAGAATCGAACAGCTGATAAACTGAAGTGGTTCCAGGAACAATGTACAAAGGCCAAAACAATCTGACCTTCAAGGAAGGAGGAAGAATCTCAGAGAAAGAATGAAAAAAGGAGAACCAGTAAAGCACTCGCTTTCCGTGGTCCGAGGTATGCCTAAATGGAAAGAAGAAGAAAGTAGCAACCATATTACTGAATGGCTTTTGTTTTGACCGTAGCACCCGTCTCAGAAAATGCTCAGTTGTTTGACAGCAAAGCGAATGTATTTGTCAATATATTATAAAAGCGTAGAACGAACTTTATTCTTCGAAATATTTTGCTGGTAGATGAAGGTGATAGCATATGCTGATGACATCGTAATATGGAAGGAGACAAAGCAGGATCTGGAAAGAGAATTACAGAAATGGTGGACTGCAATGGGTAAACATGGCCTGGAGATTAGTGCGGAAAAGACCAAAATAATGAAGATAACAAGAAACACTGGCCCTTCGAACAATGTGTTACTCGACGGCAAGAAATTGGAATAGGTCGAATCGATTGTTTATCTGGGAAGCAAGATAACTATCAATGCAAAGATGGAGGAAGAAATAGGTCAGAGAGTACGGAAGAGTGGATAATTGTATCATCAGATAAAGGATGTAATCTGGAGGAGGAACATAGGGAAGGATGACAAAATTCTGCTCTATGAAGTATATTACCAGCCCATAGTAACCTATTGTTCTGAAACGAGGACAAAAAGAGATATTAGCAATGCCATGTTGTTGCAGGCCATGTTTCGACAGTTGCTTACTTAATTACTAGTTGAATGAACACGCCAATGCAACTGTTTACTTTATTTATTGCTGCGTGATTGCAGGTGGCAGAGATGAGGTTTCTGAGAGGAATACAGAATGTCACGAGGAAAGACAAAATCAGAAACGAAAACATCAGGGAGAGACTACAAGTGGAAGCATTAGAAGAGATGTTAATTCATGGTACCCACATTGTTGTGTTATATTACCACAAAAGTTACTGGTAAAAGAAATAATAATACAATACAGAATAAAGATTTACCATACCTTTTATTTCGTTGTTAACAATATCAATAGCAAATTAAATTCGCTTCGCTACATAAGTTCACTCGCAACACACCCATACTTACAAGAACGAAGCGAGCGTTGAAGTTGACAGTATTTTTTTTTAATCCCTTAGAAAAAGCAAAGATGTAACTATTCGTACGGCGTACTCCGGTTACGTTGATCAGTGTCATCTGGTGTAAAATAGTTGAACTTGATAGTCATCTAGCTAGTACATCCAATGCAGGCTAGATGGCCCTAAAGAATATATTGATGTTTCGATATTTTATTCTCATAACATCGATGTGTCGATGTTATCGAAGTCAAATCATCGATGTCAAAACATCGATGTTTTTGAGCTAAACATCGATATTTATTCACCATCGATGAATATCGATCATCCCTAATCTGAGATTAAAAAGAATATCCTTGCCTAAAGCCATGTTGTCGATCTGAAAACTAGTTTCGTTCTTCACAGACATTTCTGATATAGTTGCATATCAATCTCTCCATCATTCTCCCCATCACTGATGACAATCTAATTGGCCAGGAATTTTCATCATATTTTTAACCCTTCCTTTATGAACTGGTACTACTATCGGTCTTTTCCAATCCTTTGGTAAGCAGCAAGTCTCCAAACTCATTTTAAACAAAATTTTAAGGCAAGGTACAATATCGTATCCCACAATCTTTAATAAATCTGTAGTAATATTACCTACACCAGTTACACCAGTTTTAGCTTTCTGATTTAATTCGCAATTTCCCGAGAATTTATTTCAAATTTTGTAGGTTCGTCATTTATAATCTCCTCTGATTCATTCCCTACCATCACAGGATGACTGTCCCTAGTAGTCTCACCAAACCTGACACTCAGTATCTCTGCAATTTTAAAATTGTAAAGTAGGAAGGGGCATATGAACAGTAGACTGAACGCGTGGTGGCGAGTCTGGCGGCGCCGCCAGGTGGCCTAGTGTAATAAGCTACGTAAGATACAATGCCCCGCCACGACTCTCGGCCACCAGTGGTTGCCGGCCTGGTGGCCGGGCAGGGCAGCCAGTCGGCCGCCAGTTTGTGCTGGCGCCACTGGCCGCCCTAGTGTAATAAGCTCCATAACACTCAATGCCCAGCGACGAGCAGAGCCACCAGTGGCCCGGCTGGTTGCGCCGCCAGGTGGCCTAGTGTAATAAGCTACGTAAGATACAATGCCCCGCCACGACTCTCGGCCACCAGTGGTTGCCCACCTGGTCGCCGGGCAGGGCAGCCAGCCGGCCGCCAGTTTCTGGCGGCGCCACTGGCTGCCCTAGTGTAATAAGCTCCATAACACTCAATGCCCAGCGACGAGCAGAGCCACCAGTGGCCCGGCTGGTTGCGCCGCCAAGTCGCCTAGTGATAAGGCCCTACCTGTCACATAGAATTGTTACTCCAGTCATTTACATGTACACCGATGGTGTGTATGCGTACAAAGTATATATATATATATATATATATTCGTACTAATTTTGACCTGACCTGACTGTGATATTAGTGGTGATGTGATATTTCAATACTGTAACATCTTCATTATGAGGTGATTATCCTGCGGTTCCCGGTTCAAGCCTCGTGTCGGGCAGAACTCCAGCGACCTTCACCTCTGGAGAGTTCTGGATTGTTCTTGCGAAGCAGGGAGTACATGGCTCGACATAAAGCTGCAGTCTGGTCTCCGAATTCGCCACAGCTGCAGGTTGGTTCATTACGAACACGCGAGGTTATCACTATTCTCGTTTCTCCGTACTTATTTCTTCCCTTTTTCCCTGGACGCGCGGTTTCCCCTCAGATAGCGCGTAATTACCACCAAGATGGCGGCCCCGTCACGCGATGCTCATCACGCCGCTCCATTCCAGGTCGACGCGTGGCCGCTATCGATTATCGCCCGCCTGCTCGCCGGGATTGGATGTGGCCTTATCTCTGGCGGCCAGAACTCAGCAATATCTCTGACGGATCGCCCCGCGCGCCGGAGGACGTTTCTCACTTTTCCGCGGACCGAGAGAAAAGCAGATAGTTCCAGAAACACGAAACCGAGGGACTAATATATCAACTAAACCTGTGAAAAATTCGGTATGGTGCGAAGTTGCGGGGAAAAGTGAGAAGATGAAAGGAAGTGAATCGAAGAAATTATGTATGACAACCATAAGTCTTTCCGATACTGAAGAGTTGCTTTTCAGTGGCACTGGTGAGGATGAATACAGGAAGATTAACAAATATTTAAAAAAAATAAATACGAAGATTCGATGACCTACTAAAGTAAAAATGGATACATTGGAAAAGATTCTGTGGATAGAAATATTTTTAAATTGGATGACACAAAGGAAAAATTACGAAGAAACAACGAGCACTGTATTAGACGGAACAAAGTAAAAATAAAATACACATTGAAAGTATAGAGAAATGGTGGGAATAAACAAAAGCAAAGGTAGAAAATGAAGCATCAATTTCTGTCATGTTGTTCCTTTTTGGTCGAATTAAATACAGGGAAAAGCAACTGAAATGATATAATTTTGGTGCGAAGAAATTATTTATTTACTCATTGCATTCCTCCATCCCTTCCTATCTTGTGCTAACCTCTTCATCTCTACATACCCCTTACAACCCATGTCCTCAATTATCTGCTTCATATATTCTAATCTCTGTCTTCCTCTACAGTTCTTACCTTCGACTGTTCCCTCCACTAACAAATTAACCAATCCAGCATGTCTCAAAATATGACCTACCAGCCTGTCTCTTCTTTCTGTAAGCTTCTTCCACAAACTTCTTTCCTCACCCATCATTTCCAAAATTAGTTCATTTAGTACTTTGTCTGTCCACTTAATTTTCAGCATTCTTCTGTAGCACCACGTTTCAAATGTTTCAATTTTCTTTCTTTCTGGTATTCCTAAAGTCCATGTTTCGCTACCATAAAGTGCTGTGCTCCACACAAAGAGTTTTAAAAAGTTCTTTCTAATTCCTAGATCAATATTTGAAACTAAAAAATTTCTATTATTCACGAAGACTTTTTTGCTAGTGCTATTCTACTTTTACCATCATTCCTGCTTCGGCCATCGGTTGTAATTTTGATTTCCAAGTAACAGAATTCACTTACTTCTCCTATTGGATCCGATCCTATTTTTATGTTTAATCTACAGTGATTGGTATCATTTCTGCTACATTTCACCACTTTTGTCTTGCTTTGACGTATATTCAGTCCAAAATCTTCCTTCAGTATTTTGTTCGTGTTATTCAGTAACTTCTCAATATCCTCAGCCCTCTCTGCTAACAAAACAATGTCATCAGCAAATCGTAGCATACTGATTTGTTCTTGAACATTTATGCCACATTCAAATTTTTCTTTTACTTCCTTTATCGCTTCCTCTACATATAAGCTGTATGTTATGCAATGCTTTAACCATGTTTGTTCTACCTGTCCTTGAAACTACTACTGACTACGTTTGTTGATGAGGCACACTTGAGTATGGGTCACATAGATTATCTGCAAGCAGTGTCTGGCGTGTTTACGAACAGATTGCTTCATTCGTATGTATACGATCTGTTATATAAAGTAACTAATAGAATCGCATCTTGTGTATAGCACCTACAGTGATAGGAATTTCGACTGTCAGATAGCTATGCCAGACGATATTAAATGGATGTGCAAAAATTTCAAAAACTTACGGTATTGCCCCCCTAACAGTTTCCTATATGTTAGCTCAGGACATAATCCAACTCTCGCCAAATTTCGTTGAAATTCGTTCATTAGTTTTTGTGAAAGCGAACACAGATAAACGCAAATTTCAAAACTTACGCACTTGCTTGGTATTTCATGCGGAAGTATGTTCTTGTGAGGATAAAAAGTATCCTATTTCCTAAACTGTGACATACACTGTTAGTATGTGCAGTTTCATTGAATGCCGTTGATTAATTTTTGCGAGAGACTTGCACAGGTAAACAAATTATGAAAATTTACGGTTTTTGTGACTTGGGGAAGTATGTTATGATCAGGATAAAAAGTTTCCTATAATCTAACTGGTGATCCAACCTATGACTGTGTAAAGTTTCTTTGAAATACAATCATTATTTTCTGCGTGATGAGGGAACAGTCAGGGGGAAAAAAGTCTAAATACGCGTGTTTGGACTCTGTATGATTAGGATTTTTTTTTTTTTTTTTTTGCTGTCGTCAGTCTTTCGACTGGTTTGATGCAATCCTCCATCCCTTCCTATCCTGTGCTAACCTCTTCATTTCTACATACCCCATACAGCCCACGTCCTCAATTATCTGCTTCATATATTCTAATCTCTGTCTTCCTCTACAGTTCTTACCTTCAACTGCTCCCTCCACTAACAAATTAACCAATCCAGCATGTCTCAAAATATGACCTACCAACCTGTCTCTTCTTTCTGTATGCTTATTCCACAAACTTCTTTTCTCACCCATCATTTCCAAAACTCGTTCATTTTATACTTTGTCTATCCATTTAATTTTCAGCATTCCTCTGTAGCACCACATTTCAAATGCTTCAATTTTCTTTATTTCCGGTATTCCTTAAGTCCATGTTTCGCTACCATAAAGTGCTGTGCTCCACACAAAGAGTTTAAAAAAGTTCTTTCTTATTCCTAGATCAATATTTTAAGGATTTTGTAACGCATATGGATAACACGTATCCTTATCCATGGCATGAGGCTGTAAGATCCGTCCATTATTCTATGCGTCATGCGCGAACATACAAGCGGACAAACAGACGAACTCATTTTTCTTTTTCGGAAATATCTTAAATGCGCAGACTTTATTCTGTTTACACTCTTCTGGAGATGAAGTCCCACGCCTGTATCACCGCGGTAACCCCGAGAATCACTTGATGTAATTCACACGGTTTTCATTGTTATATAACTGCGTTGTTGACAAAGGTTAATATAGCTAAATACAGATGTATCAGGTTTATGCGCAGAGGAGTAAGGTTTTTAAAGAGTCAAATAGCATACAAGTCGGGCGCCAACGAGCTCCCTAAACCAGCAAAACAATGTGGAGCATACATACATCAACAAAAATCTCAAAGGTAGCTTACTTGTATCTCTAATACATAACTTTATTTAAGTGTGATTTCGAATAAAATGTGCTGCAAAGTATTAACCATTCGCGTGTGTATCTGAAGTTTTGACGTTTGGTGAGCACCGCCAATGTGTGGTGATCGCTAATATTGGAGCGGCTTTTTAACGTGTTGTCACCAGTATAGGTGACTGAGCAAGCTAAATTCTGATTTTTTTTACTTATGGCTTTTTGCCTCGTTGACATTGAGGTCTGATCAGCTTTGTGAATGGATAAAGGATTTTGTAACTGGTCGGTCGCAGTATGTTGTCGTTGAAGGAGAAAGTTCTTCTAATCTAGATGTTACATCGGGGGTACCTCAAGGAAGTGTAATAGGACCACTTCTTTTCTTAATTTTTATAAACGATCTCGGAGACAAAGCGAAAAGCCTATTTGGATTGTTTGCTGATGATGTGGTTATTTATAGGGAAGTAAGGAATTTGGTCGATTGCTTAGAAATTCAGCGCGATCTGGATGTTATTTTGGCTTGGTGCGCTGAGTGGCAACGTACTCTAAATTGTAAAAAGTGCATACAATGAGCATAAATAACAAAAAGAATCCAATTGTTCAGAAATAAGAGTTAAACAATACATTTATTGATATGGTCGATTCTATGAAATATTTGGGAGTAACAGTACAAAGGAACATGAAATGGGACATACACATTAATTCGTTAGTAGGTAGAGCAAAATCTAGGCTGCGATTCATAGGTCGAATCTTGAAAAATTGTAATGAACAAACAAAGGAGATAGCGTACAAATCTCTTGTGGGTCCAAATTTGGATTATTGTTGTGCCATTTGGGACCCGTTTCGTAAGGGGTTGATCGAAAGTATAGAGAAAGTACAGAGAAGAGCCGCTCGATTCGTGACCGCTTGCTACAGTCCTTATGAAAGCGTCACAGAACTGATTAGTAGATTAGGTTGGGAGTCTCTGGTAGATAGACGACACACGTTTCGTTTAAACTTATTGGTAAACATGCGTACTCCCACTTTCACTTTTGAGTGTAGTCACATACTTCTTCCACCAACCTATTTGAGTCGGAAGGACAGGAAAGATAAGATTAGAGAAATAAGGTGCCGGACTGATTCTTATATGAATTCTTTTTTCCCTCGTACCATTACTGATTGGAATGCACAGCAACAGATTAGCTTTGGTGCTGAGCACCCTCTGCCACCCACAATTTTGTGAATTGCAGAGTATATATGAAGATGTAGATGTAGATTAGAGGCGGAATGGGACTGAGGACAAGGAACTGGAAGGAATTCGGCCATGGCTTTTTGAAGGAAGCATCCCGGCATTCGCCTAGAGTGATTTTGGGAAACCGTGGAAAACCCAAATCTGGATGCCAGGACGGGGATTCGAACCGCCATCCTCCCGAATGCGAGGCCAGAGCGTTAACCGCTGACCCACTACGCTCTGTCTAAGTTCTGAGAATTTAAAACATGCGGCAACTTATATCCGTAAGCATTTTTATCCGTTGTTTCATGTAAATAATTGATTGATTTTGGTAATTAAATAATATCATTTCGTTTACGTTCAAACTGTTCTGAAATACTTAAATCGTAAAAATCAATATTTTGTGGGGTTGATGAAATTAAATACTCATTGAAGTATGCACACGAAATAGCAAGGATAAATTATTAATATAAACGTATTTACTACCTACGCATCTTTGTATCTTATATTTAATGTCAGAACGCAGCATCTTCAATTCCTTTTTTGTTTTTTCGGTAATTGATACAAAAGTATTGTTTACATGTGAATTAAATTTTGTATCCTACTCCCAGTTGTGTCGAACGCTAAAATGATAAGTCGGCAGAGGTGCTCCCTAATATCGTTACCAAAACACGGTACATGGAAAAAGATACAACCCCAACATCCACAATTTGCGTGGCAGTTTGGCACAAGTATATGACGCAGAAAGATGAAACGAATGGCATGTGCACTAGGTATAAAAATATAAGGAATAACATTTTTCAACCATATTACAGCACAATTATTACACTCAATCATTACATTTGACCCATCAGGAGCAAAACCCATTAGATTAAGTTTTATTTGGAATATAATTACTTCTAAAAAAAAGTTTACAATGTGTTCAAAAAAGGATACTGCATCAGCAGCTTCTAAAGGAATAAGAGCAAAAAAACCCAACAACAACAAAAACAACAACAAACAAACAACAACAATAAAAAACAACAACAACAAAAACAAAAACACCAAGAAAACAAACAACAACAAAAAAACAACAACAATAAAAAACAAACAACAACAAAAAACAAACAAACAACAAAAAACAAACAAACAACAAAAACAAACAAACAACAAAAAAACAAAAAACAAAAAAAACAAACAAAAAACAAGAAAACAACAAAAACAAACAAAAACAAAAAAACAAACAAAAACAATAAAAAACAAACAACAATAAAAAAAAACAACAACAAAAAACAAACAACAACAAAAACAAACAACAACAAACAACAATAAAAAACAAAAAACAAACAACAATAAAAAACAAACAACAACAAAAAACAAATAACAACAAAAAACAAACATCAACAAAAAAATAAACAACAACAAAAAACAAACAACAACAAAAACAAACAAATAACAACAACACAAACAAACAACAAACAACAACAACAAAAAACAACAACAACAAAAAACAACAAACAACAAAAAACAAACAACAACAAACAACAACAATAAACTAATAACAACAAAAAACAAACATCAACAAAAAATAAACAACAACAAAAAACAACAACAACAAAAACAACAAACAACAAAAACAACAAAAACAAACAACAACAAAAACAAAAAAACAACAAAACAAAAAAAACAAAAACAACAAAAAACAACTAACAACAAAAACAAACAACAACAAAAAACAATCTTGGATGAGATGTTTTTTTTGCATATCTCACAGTGAATTACAAGTGTTTGGTTGTGCTAAGGTCGGTCACTGGACTCGTCAACAATAAGAGAAAACATAGTTTGCCGCAGGTCTTCATTAAATTAACAAAACTTTTTTTACCTACAATCTGATCGATTATGGCGTTAGTTTTCGTTGTAAAACATTTTATTTCGTTTACAATTTTTGAATCGGGACAATGTTTCTGTGTTAGAGGCAACTATTTCCGTATCAGTGGTTGAATGTAAACAAAGATGGAGAAACGTGCGGTCTGTCTTCAAACGATACATAAAACCAGGAAGGAGTGGCAGCGGATCCAAAAAATAAACAGCCGTGCTTTTTGGCAGATGCGATGCAATTTAGTAACAAACCAAAGTAACCGTATTGACGTCATTATAATAGACACCAAAACAAAAGCAGAGATCACTCCAGGCAAATACCGGGATGCTTCCTTCAAAAGGCCATGGCCGAATTCCTTCCCATTCCTTGCCCCCATCCTTGCCCCCCCCATCCTTGCCCCCCCCATCCTTGCCCCCCCCCATCCTTTCCCGTCTCTAAAGACCTCGGTGTTAAAAAGAGACGTAAAGCCGTTTCCAAAAAAAAAAAAAAAAAAAAAAAAAAAAAAAAAGCAGAGATACTCGAAGATGGAAGATAATCCCTGCTTTTATTTAGGCGAAAATAGAGTCTATTACTCTGTGTCCTGTTTTTCTTCGATTCCGATAGATTCTAATTATTTCGCTTATTGTTTCGCTCCTCTCTTTTCTGCGTTCTTTGTTTATTTTCTGTCTCCTTGAAATGAATCAGCGGAAGTTCCTATATTGGCTTTTGTTATTGGTGAAGTACGTTTCTTGTGTATGGCTGCAGATGCGTCCAGAGCTTTTAGACTTGTGTAAATCATCAGCGCGTGCTATATTTCTTGAAAGTGAGTATTATTAGCTCTTTTAAACTCGATTTGATGGAAAAGTATGAGAGCAGGAAGTGAAAACGTTATATAATCATTTTTAGATAGTAAAAGGTTTCTAGGACGTGATGTGATCTGGCTGGAATACGAACTTTGCATGTATTTTATCAACATTCAAATTTGAAGAACTTGCGTTGGATCTTAAGGGACAGGGACTATCTCACAATACAATACGAACCTTTACTTGCCCCCGCATACTGTGAATGCGTTAGTGTTGATCACTATCATCTGTTATCTTTGTCATCGCATCAGAAATTGTTCCGCTTTCTTTATTATTGCACAGGCCATCTTTTCTGGTATCTCATTTATCCTTCTCTATCCAGAGATCCCTAAATGTTTCATAGAATTTTTCCATCCTTTTGATATATCTGCCCCCTTTCCCCAATTAATTCCTAGAGTTTTGTTAAGTTGGAAGTAAAATTATGACTACCGGCTGAAGCAAGAAGCTTGTCAAAATCATAGAACTAATAAAAAATCATTCTTTAAAAGCAAAACTTTTTTCAGTATCAAAATATGGTCAATAGCTTATGAAGTGCTTTGTAAAACTTTGTTCGTGTATGGTTGACAGATCTGAAGCTCAAATACTAGACAGTACGGAACATTACAGATTTGCGTTTCTTTTGTTGGGTTGCACGTTGCCGACATCGAGTCTGTTAGAGTCTGGAAGGACTGAGGGCCAGGAACGGGCACGAATTGGACCATGGCCTTTTAAAGGAACCAACCTGACATTCGCCTACCATTCAAAACCGAAATCTGCGTAGTTGGACGGGGATTCGAACCCACGTCCTTGTAAAATTTCCACTAATTAGTAAGGTCCATTCGCAGTCACCCTCGAAGAACCATGCTGGTTTTTTTTACTTAGGGTAAGTCCGGGATAGTTGGACCAAGTGTTTTTTTTAAGTAATTTTTTCAGAAACTTTGCAACGTCTATGATTTGTTATATATTTTTATGATACGTATATATGACCTTAAACAATTGTATACACCTCTTCAGGTGTTACATTGATCAGACTTGAAGTTATGATTTTTTTCTTTTTTTTACTCGGTGGTCCATCTATACCGAGGGTACTTGGGTTAGATGGACCACCTCCTAGGGATTGATGGATCTCAGGTATACATTACTAAATCAGGGTGTAACACAAGAAATACAAGTTATCAAAGCAATAAACATTGTTTATTTACAAATACAAAGTTATAAACTGCATGAAAAGTGATAAGTACAGGGGTATAAACTATTTGAAAAAGGATAAGTAAATTTGATAGTCAACATGCATAGAAAATATAGGAATTCTAATTTATTTTCACATGGTTAAGAAGATTTAATCATTCTGCAGTCATTTTCTTTCGATAATCTCGCTTCCCACAGTAATTGCATTTTTTTTTTTTTTTTTTTGTCTTGTGCACTCTTCATGTGTCCAGCGAGAGCATGACACACACTTAATCCATTTTCATCTAGTTTTGTTTTACTGTAGTTCTCATTACACCACAAACAATAATCAAATCCCAGTCACTTTCATAAAAGTAATCGTTGCAATTTTTTTTAAATTGCTTTACGCCTCACCGATGGCTGAGGTCATTAGAGGCGGGATGGGACTGCGAAGGAATTCGGCCATGGCCTTTTGAAGGAAGCATCCCGGCATTCGCCTGGAATGATCCGGGAAAACCCAAATCTGGATGCCGGGACGGGGATTCGAACCAGCGTCTTCCCGAATGCGAGGCCAGAACGCTAACCGTTCACCCACGACGCTCGGTCGTTTCAAATTGTATTAATATCGATATTTTAGATTCTGATGATGACGTAAGTTCTTTCCTTTTATTAATCTCCCATTAACTTCTTATTCTTCCTCCCTTTCTTCTCTTGCTCCCTGCCTTTCTTCTTTTCTTACATTTTTTTCTTCTCTTCTTCTATTTTGCTGCAGCATTAACTCCCATTTCCTTATTCTCAACAGCTTTGACTGCATTTTTTAAACTGTCTTCCATTCTCCTTCCCCCGTCCTGCCTTTTTTTAATATAAAAAGTAGGTATTTTTAAGTAACAGAAAAAAATCCCAACTCATCAGCTTTTATATTTAAAATAAGTTTTTTATACGTATTATTTCATTTATATAGAAAGTATATCCCTAATAGGAGAAATGGTCCGACTACCCCAGGTTTTTTTAAGTGGTCCAACTATCCCAAATTTCACTGATCCATCTATCCCTAATTGTCGCGATAGATGGACCAGCTCCCGGTTCAGACAAACAACGCTACCGGCACATCATTTTGGGTTAAGATTGTACCCAAGTACACACTTAGGTTATGGCATTGATATTACGTTGAAGACATTTAAACTATCATAACCACACAACAAAGAAATCCCCTATAAAATATTTTTCAACTCACCAAAAGAAATAAAGTTTTCTTCTAAAATACATATGAAACTCCCGAGCAAAACTAAGCGTGGGTCCATCTACTCAACAACAACAATTCCAGACACCGACTGCAGCGCTGCTGTGGCAGACCAGCCAAATATTCGACTGGTCCGTCTATCAGGGTGGTCCATCTAACCCGGACTTACCCTATGGCTTTACGCCTCGTCGACGTCGAGGTCATTAGAGGCGGGATGGGACTGGGAACAAGGAACGGGAACGAATTGGGCCATGGCCTTATCGAGGAAGCATCCCGGCATGGGGAAACCGTGGAAAACCCAAATCTGGATGCCCGGACGGGGATTCGAGCCGGTGTCCTCCCGAATGCGAGGCGAGAACGTTAACCGTTCAACCACCACACTCAGAGTAGGTTATAAATACTTCCGCACTGATTGGTGACGACGGTGTGTTTTTGGATGATTCTGCCATAACTATCATCACTCAACACTTGCTTGCCGACAGCTTTGATAATTTAAATTAATATAATCAGTGAAATATAAACACCAAACAAACTACAGGCATTGTTATCAAGGCTAAAAATCAAATTCTTGTGAATTTAACTAACTTCGTTTCTTGAATTACATTGAGACAAGTTCCTAACGTATTTTACAAACTATTTCAGCTTCATTAAACTGTAGCACAAACTCCCATCACGTGGCATTATCTAAGCGGCGCATCGCAACAATGGTTTCCCGCCCTGCGAACAGTTGTGGGCCAAAGACGATGCAATTCTTAAAGACAATAAACTAACTATGATACCACGACTAAAACACAAACTACTACATGTGGAAGCCCTCAAACAGTACGCATCAGGTTATATACATTTAGGATGTTAATAGTCAAACAAATACAGGGTGTTTCAAAAAGGGCTTTACAACTTTGAAAATTCATATAAATTTTATGAAACAAGGTACAGAGCTGGTTTTGGGTGTTGTTTTAAAGGAAAACACTTCAAGTTTTGACTCGCGTAGTCCGCTAGTGCCTAATCGCGCCGCACAAGCGCTAGCGGCAGTTACGTTAAAGATGGCTGCCTTCACTGGACCCGAGCGTGTTAGCTGTGTGTTTTGGTTTGAAGAATCGAAGTCTGCGACAACAGTTCAGCGTAATTTTCGTGCCAACTACGCTAAAGATCCTGCTAGTAGGCCTACAATTTATGAGTGGCATAGATGTTCTGTAGAAACAGGGTGCTCAGTAAAACATAAAAAATCCTCAGGTCGTCCAAGCACATCTGACGAGGTCGTTGAGCAAGTGAAAAAAAGATTTGTCAACAGCCCTACGAAATCGACCCGGCGTGCATCTCGTGAGCTGCAAGTCCCACATACGACGGTTTAGCGTGTGTTGAGAAAACGTTTGCATTTGAAACCATACCGATATTAACTTTTAGAAGCAATTAAAGACACTGATAAGATTGCACGTAGGAACGTTTGTGTGGATATGTTAAATCGAGTGGATGATGATGAACATTTCTTCGACAACATAATCTTTTCTGACGAGTCAACTTTTCACTTAAGTGGCAAGGTTAACACACATAACTGTAGGATTTGGGGCAGTGAAAATCCACATGAAACATTGCAACATGTTCGTGATAGCCCTAAAGTGAACGTTTTTTGTGCGTTGAGCAAGAGGAAAATGTACGGCCCCTTTTTTTTCCAAGAGAGAACCATCAACGGGATAGTGTACCTTGATAAGTTGCAACAATTTTTGATACCGCAGATCGACGAGGATGACCGAGAACGAAATGTTTTCTTTATGCAAGATGGCGCACCACCACACTATCTGACTGACATCCGGGATTTCCTCAATGACCGCTTTCCAGGTCAATGGATTGGCCGTGATGCGCCAATTGCATGCCCCCCCCCCCCCCCCGTTCCCCAGACCTGACACAGATAGATTTTTTCTTCTGGGGTTTCATAAAAGATATGGTGTATGTACCTCCTTTGCCGGCCACTCTACCTGAACTTTGAGCAAGAATTTAAGCTGCTGCTGAGCAAGTTACACCTGAAATGCTAGTGCGAGTCTGGGAAGAAATCGACTACCGATGGGATGTCTGCAGAATAACCAACGGAAGCCACATAGAACATCTTTAGTTTAAGGTAAAAAACTTGAAGTTCTTTCCTTTAAAACAACACCAAAACCAGCTCTGAACCTTGTTTCATAAACTTTATATGAAGTTTCAAAGTTGTAAAGTCCTTTTTGAAACATCCTGTATAAAATAATAAAATATGATAAATGTAATAAGATAATTGGGTGATTGTGCGAATGTTACTACCTTCTGAATGCCAGGCCGGCTCATTTACTGTTTAGAAAGATGTTAAAAATTAAACACAAAGCTCAAACAACAAGTTGTGCACATGTGGTAAACACTGGAAGAACGAAAAAGTTTGTGTGATACCACCACAAAGAGAATGCGTGACACTACGCGGAATTGTTTAGTTAGTTAATGCAGGCGCCACAACCGACGGAGGAGTGCGCCATACGGGAAACGCAACAGACAGCTGTTCAGATCCCGAATAAAATTCATTATTTACTCACAGAGTGACCCCACACGAGTAGTTTACGCTCTGTTAATTTTCCGCAACTTAATCACCGGCGGCAGTAACACTAGTCAGTACAGGGCAGCGCCTACGGGGACGAGACGCAACCAAGTGTACATGACAGTCGCCCGGGTAGCGGCGGCGTCAGGATGTCGTACCTTCTCCTTACGGCATTTTATTTCTCTGTTGTCTATGTATCGTGCGCCTCATTACATGGGATATTCGCCACTTTTCGACGCTATCTAATGACAACATTTCCTGACGATACCAATTTTGAGTCTGTTGCAATCTTTTTACTATTTGGATTAATTACAGGCCAATCAGTTTGACATCAGTGGTAGGTAAATTAATGGAAAGATTGATATGCAACCACATCAGAAATATATGTGAGGAACGTAAGTGGTTTTCAAGCAAGCAACATGGTTTTTAGGCAAGGATATTCATGCGAATCTCAGTTGGTGGGATATATGCAAGATATTTCAGATGGACAAGGGAGGCCAAATTGATAGTGTAGCACTAGATCTGTCTAAGGCGTTTGACAGAGTAAGCCATAACATGGTAGTAAATAAGGTAAAAACCATTGGAGTGGATAAGAAAGTCATTTGCTGGGTAGAAGAATTTTTAAAAGGTAGAAAACAGAAAGTTAGGGTAGGAAATGTATTATCAAAAGAAGTGGAAGTAAAAATGGGTGTGCCACAGGGTAGCGTATTGGGACCATTGCTATTCATTATTCTAATGAATAATTGTGTTGATTGTTCACTATCTGAAATTAGATTGTTTGCAGATGACATAATGCTGTATAAAAGAATCAAAACGATAGAGGATTGTAAACAGTTGCAGGGTGATATGGACAGGATATCTAATTGGGTTGGTAAATATGGAATGAAGATAAATGCAAAAAAGAGTCAGCTTATTAGAAACACAAATAAAAAACAAAAGGTTAATTATGAATATAAGGTGGGGAAAGAATTCCTTGCTGAAGACTTGAAATGTAAATACCTCGGCATTACATTTGATAACGTGCTTAACTGGGCAGGACACATAGGACAGGTGGTAGGAAAAGGTTTCAAAGTTCTGCACTTGTTGGAGAGAGTAATGAGGGGATGTACGAGAGAAGTAAAGGAATTGGGTTACAAAACTTTGGTCAGACCATTGCTCGAATATGGTAGTGTAGTATGGGACCCTCATTTTACGTATCAAATACAGGAGTTGGAGAGGGTGCAAAAAAGGGCTGCTAGATTTGTTTCTGGAAATTATCGCAGAATGCAATCAGTGATGGATATGATAAAGGAGCTGGAATGGGATTAATTGCAAGACAGGAGGAGGATGAGGAGGGTCATGGGAGTGTACAGGGCGTATACTGGCGATGAGGCATGGAAAGATATTGCAATAGGTATGAAAAGTAGTGCATGGAAGGGAAAAGATGACCATGACCACAAGCTGGCACTCTATTTCAGGCACAAGGGTGTGGGAAGATTCTCTTTTTTAGGTAAGGGTGTCAGGGATTGGAATGAGATACCAAGAGAAATGATTAATAATTTACCGAAAACTTTGAAAGAATTTAAAGATAAAATTTGTAGAGGGCAAATGTAGGTAGGTGCAGGTTAGGGGGAAGATGGGTGTTTAGGGAAATTGCCACCGGAGTCTGTGCTCCATTGCAATTAAATTAAATTAAATTAATTTTTAACTAGCTTATCAATAATATATAGGTTGATAAATGAATGAAACAAGTTAGTACTTCTTAGTATTCCTTTTACCCGGTGCTAAACATCTAGACTACGTCCCTCCTAGTTTCTAATGGTTGTGTGAAAGTCAAAATATTAGGGAACATCAAACTAGGAGATGTATCAGTCACACGTGACAACACCATAAAAAAAGAGACTTAACAATAACAACTCTTCAGGAAATAAAGCCAGATTGCGACAAAAACTAACATAATGCTACACAAAGGAAAAATGACAACTTACTAACAGTGTAGGACATTACTATGCGCGTAGGGAGTTTTGTAAGATGGCACAGTTTTTAATAAATCATAGTTTCCGTAAAGAAATTGTACATCCCCAATTCATTTGGCGTATATTCAATTAAATGAAGAGTAAATACCAAACAGTTGAAAACGATTGTTGCAAACAGAAAGGAACTTTCGGTTACGAAATTGATTATAAACAGTAAACCCGTACGAATATTTATTATATTCCCCTTCCCTCCCCCTTTTTATATAAAAAAACCACGATTCAGTCCTTTGTTGGATTTTTCAATTTAAATACTGAGAGAAGAGTGATCAGAAAGAGTTTATAATGTCAACGAATTTAAATACTTGTTCAATATAAAATACTTCACGTCAGAATGTAACCATCTGAAATTATTTATTTCTAATTATCGTCAACTGATACGAAAGTAGTTGTTTGTGAGTGAATAGCACTGTCCAGTATGACAAAGCTGTATCCCTGAGACTTACTGATAGATACCGCAGTCAAGCGTGGCGGTGTAAACTGTGTCCCTGTCGACCAAGGGCCCACTGTCGAACAGTGCGTAATCGATTCATTCATCAGTAATGAGTTAATGACGTTGTATCAGTAGAGTAAGGACCACTAGGCAACTATCGCAGACAGAATCGTTTATTTCAGAACTCTTTATTTCCTCCTAGAGCCATCAGGTTTTCCACGGTAAATACTTTAAGGCGGCCACATACGCTACAGTACACCGGAGAGGTTTACCTGTGCAGGTAGACTGGAGCACAGTGTATCCAGCATAACCATGGATGATTCTTTGGCGGTACTAGGCTCCTTAATAGCTTTGAAATTTAAACTACAAAGAACAAAACGTGAAAGTGGCTGTCGAAAAGAAAAGATTACATTCATATTAATTTGTTGAGAACCTGATATTAGACTACTGCAATTGTTTGCGTATAAATAAATATGTTTATCCAAAATTACTTTCAATGATTATTCCATTAATTCAGAAAATGGATATCATAACGAGAAGTGCTATTTCTCCTCACAAAAGACTTTAAGGCTTCTTGCAACAGGGAGATCATATGAATGCCTTGAGTTTTCTACAGCTCACTGTAAAATTATCCCACAGACGTGTGATGCTATAGATAGAGTTGTGCGAAAAGATTACCCAGAGGCAGGGGCGGATCCAGGATTTTGTTTTTTTTGGGGGGGGGGAGGGGGCCTTGAGCGGACTTTGGTTTGGGGGGGGGTTTGGCTTGAGTGAATTTTGGTTCAGAGGGCATGCGTTCAGTGGATTTTGGTTTTAGGAGGGCTTCAGTCGGGAAAAAGGTAGTATTTATAGCCTCCTCAGGACTAAAATCCGTAGAGCAAAAAAAAAAAAGTCTCAAAACTACAATGTCATGGGTGGACCTAGATACGTTTGGGGGGGCTTGAGCCCCCTAGCCCCCCCCCTGGATCCGCCCCTGCCCAGAGGTATGTAATTAAATACTAATTTACTTTCATTATTTAAAACTCTAATTACAAAATTAAATAGCACTATAGTTTGCTACATTCATTTCTGGAGGGGACAGTTTCCCTTTGATAGAATTATCAGGTGATTGCTGAGGAGTTACTTCAACTTGTGGGAATTACTGTATCGTGGGTCTGATTGTTCGCATTTCAGTTGACTGGAAAGCGGGAATTAGATAATTCCGAACAGAATTTGAAGGATTTGGATATTGTTGCGGTGCTCTTATGCTTGATGTACATGAAGAAGGACTACTTTGTAAAGAGGTACATGCGGTAGTCGAAGAATATGTAGAAGTAGCAGGATATTGTTGCACGTATCCGTGAGTGTTATTAGAGTGAGTACTGAAGTTCTCGTTTTCTGCTTCAACCAACACATCACTTACCTTTCTTTCAGCCATAAGGCGCTGAAGTTTTTCTAAGCCTCTTAGTTGCATTGTTATGCTCTTTTCCATGAGATCGTAGCGGTCTTCCTGTACTAAACGGCGCTTAAAATGGTCTCGCACTAAAATCATAACATCCGTACATAATTGGCTATTCTTTTTACAAGGTCTTGAGTAACGTTGTTGATATGTATTTCGGCCCTCATTTTCTTGTTTTGAACTTAGTTCTGCATTTTGAGCTGACCCTTCGTCTTCCTGTCTGAATTTTGTTAAGATCCTTCGTTGCATTCATTATTTTCTTCTGAGTTTTCCTGCAACAGTTATTTATTTGTTTATTTACAACTTCCCAATTCGACGGAAGGATGGAAAGAAATAGCACAATTGTGCGTCCACATTTGGACTATTGCTGTGCCATTTGGGACCCGTTTCGTAAGGGATTGATCGAAAGTATAGAGAAAGTACAGAGAAGAGCCGCTCGATTCGTGACCGCTTGCTACAGTCCTTATGAAAGCGTCACAGAACTGTGGTCTATGTTTAACATTTTGCTGTTGATTTAAGTTTGATTAGAAGCATTACAAATGATTGCGCTTAGGATATCGAAACAGTTTGTATGTAATTATGTTTGAAGTAAACTGTATTTGGAGGGAGAGTATTCTTTCGTCAGTCCACAGACGAAAAAAGAAATCAAGCATGAATGGCTGTGCCTGTCTAGTATAGTGGTGAATAGAACATTATTTCTGCAGTTAATTGAGACAGTACTGAGTATTCGATGATTTGTTAAAAGTGTAATTTGTGAAGCAGATGAAATACATGAAAAAGTGAAATAAAGTTTTCCTTTGAAAAATTGCATTGTGTATTTTCGGGGTTTGCGCTGCGTTTTTTTGTATTAAGTGTTCAAGCTTATCAAAAAAGCGCCAGACGGCGAGATAGACAGAAGCCCTAACGAAGGCTCCAGGTTTCTGCCGAAACGTTGGCGATAGCAGCAAAAAAAAAAACCGCAGTGCAAACCCCGAAAAAAAAGAGAATAGTAAGTGCAATTTTTCAATAATGACGACTGCGAAAAGTGTCAAATTTTATAAGTTTTCCGTTGTAGTTGGATAGTGGTTGAATCGCACAGGCCAATTAAGTAGCAGAAGCGGCAAGTTAATATTACATGGTTTCTGAGGTGAGTAAAAAATTAACAAGCGGCAAAAAACGAGAAACATATCAAGCGAGTTACTTTCTCCTCCCGTTTTGATGTGAGCGGCTTCAATACCACATATTTTGTTAAATGGTCTTGGTACACGAGAAGAATCCTGAACTTTCCATCTTATAGACCGATGAGATCCTCCTGCAAACTGCACTTCTTTTGTTTTCGTTGACAAGGCTCGCATATATCCAAAAACATTTTTGTTTGGACTTGGATTATGTTTTTGTTAAGTTTATTTAATTGCTTGCTAATTCTGTTTCTTCCACCGTGGCCAATTCACAAATAAGAACCATACAATATGTGAGACAATTTTTCGACATGTACAAACTTTTTCATTCTTTCTCGCGCATCTGACAACGGATCTATGAATTTTTCACAGCCTTGCATAGTCAACACATAATAGCTTTGAATTATTCGATAATCTCGAAATGATTGTTTCGTGTTTCAAACTTTTGTTTCCTTTGCATCTTCAATTATGAAATTATACTTTCGTTTCGTCACTGTTATACATTGAATTTATGCTAAAAAGGTTTTCGACTAATCTTTTCTTTATTTTACTCACCAATTCTGTGCTTGGTTGCGTACTAGGAGTTAAATTTATCTGCTTCGAAGAGAATGGCGACACAAATTCACACACTAACCAGTAGAAACGGATATGAAAACAGAACTAGGTATGCCGCGCACTGCTATTATTTTGCCGGAGCTGAAAAAATAAAAAGGTCGGCGCAAAATAAATTGCCGCCCCCCTGAAGGTGCCGCCCGCTCTGGCACTGGCAGCCGACGCAAATTACGAGAAATAAAAACAACCGGCGAAACTAAACTAAACTAAAAGTGTAGGACGAGGCGAAGGGAAATTAACTTTGAACTTTAGCTATACGGAAGCCGTTAATGTGCTCCACATTCCAATCAGTTAATCTGCAGATTAGTTAGTTAATGTGCACAATAACGGCTTTAGAACTTTGGCGATAACATACGCACAGAATAGCGAACGTAGTTTACTAGTCTGAGCGTATCCGCAGTTTTGTAGACCTTCTTGTATCCAATGCATTATAAGGAATGCATTCATCTTAATTTTTTTTTATTTTCAGTGAGACAGGAATTTATAAAATCCCGGCTCCTGCTAAGCCGTGAAGCTAAGGTGAGGTATGCTACTTTAACTATCAGTATCTTCCAACATTAAACTGAATATACAACGCCACAAGTCAGTAAAGTATCGTGTCCTGTGATACCTCATTCATCGCTGTAGACTTTGTTTTAGTTGAGAAAAATGAGTGTTGACAACCGAAATAATTCATTATGAGAAGCATTACAAAAAGAGTTTCTAAGACATTGACTACTTAGCACTGCGCAGTTTTATACGCCATGTTTGTTTTTGTATCGTGTATCACAGTTCATACTACGTAACCTGATAGTTACTGAGGTCAATAATGATTTTTTTTATTTAAATAATATCGGTTGCCTTTAATACAGCAATGCGTCTGGCTATCCCCCCCCCCCCTCCCCGCCCACCATTCCTGCCTTCACATCTGAACACGTGACACGGGTTGAGCGGATATTGTTCCGGGAGCCAATAACAAGCGCCGAGCGACACTGCCAACTGAGGGAAACGAAAAACCCTGAACCCAACAGCATTCTTAGTGCAATACATGTAACCATTGTTTAAAGCAGCAGTTTGTGCATAGTGCCCCAGGGACATATCTACACGACTTACAAACCTTCTGCCTAGATTACAAGGGTAAATAAATTCACTAGTAGGCTTACGCTACATAAAAACCTGGTGCAATTGTCTTTCTGCGGTCGTCGGTTTAAATCTCGTGGTGAGCAGGGATATGTAGGAGCAGTATTAGATTAAATGAGCTACGCCGGGACGTTCCGTGGTTCTGATTCCACGTTAAACCGTAAGGAAAGGAATTGGCCTTCCTGCCTATGACACAATAGCTTGTTATTTTTTTTTTATTATTATTATTATTTTTTTTAACTGCTTAACGTCTCTTCATAGTGAGGTCTTTAGAGACGGGAAAGGATGGGGAGGAATTCGGCCATGGCCTTTTGAAGGAAGCATCCCGGCGGAATGCGCAGCCAATAGAAACCCTGTCACCAGGTCATTACGACCTCACGGAATTATTATTATTTAGTATATCTGCAGGTCCCCTGTACCTGGTAGCACTACCGGGTTAGGTTAAGGCGGCTAAGACAGGGGCGGAATGCGCAGTCAATAGAAACCCTGTCAGCAGGTCATTACGACCACACGGAATTATTATTATTTAGTATACCTGTAGGTCCCCTGTACCTGGTAGCACTACCGGGTTAGGTTAAGGCGGCTAAGACAGGGGCGGAATGCGCAGCCAATATAAACCCTGTCACCAGGTCATTACGACCACACGGAATTATTATTATTTAGTATATCTGTAGGTCCCCTGTACCTGGTAGCACTACCGGGTTAGGTTAAGGCGGCTAAGACAGGGGCGGAATGCGCAGCCAATATAAACCCTGTCACCAGGTCATTACGACCACACGGAATTATTATTATTTAGTATATCTGTAGGTCCCCTGTACCTGGTAGCACTACCGGGTTAGGTTAAGGCGGCTAAGCAGGGGCGGAATGCGCAGCCAATATAAACCCTGTCACCAGGTCATTACGACCACACGGAATTATTATTATTTAGTATATCTATAGGTCCCCTGTACCTGGCAGCACTACCGGGTTAGGTTAAGGCGGCTAAGACAGGGGCGGAATGCGCAGCCAATATAAACCCTGTCACCAGGTCATTACGACCACACGGAATTATTATTATTTAGTATATCTGTAGGTCCCCTGTACCTGGTAGCACTACCGGGTTAGGTTAAGGCGGCTAAGACAGGGGCGGAATGCGCAGCCAATATAAACCCTGTCACCAGGTCATTACGACCACACGGAATTATTATTATTAGTATATCTGTAGGTCCCCTGTACCTGGTAGCACTACCGGGTTAGGTTAAGGCGGCTAAGACAGGGGCGGAATGCGCAGCCAATAGAAACCCTGTCACCGGGTCAATACGACCACAAGGAACTATTATCATTTAGTATATCTGTCGCTTTAAGTATGTCTAATGTTAATGTAATTTTTTTTTTCATAAGTCAACTCAAATTTTAGGACCACATAAGTTGATTTCACACCAGGAAGATTTCGTTTACATTTCTGAAGTCTGGTGTTTCCGCTATTACTTTCTAATCATACGAGACGTGTTTTAAATGACTGCACACACCTCGATTCATAGAGGCATTACTACACGTAAATAATAAAGATGCGAGTCGTCAGTATACAGGACAGCAAGTGACAAGTAGTTTGTATATCTAGATTTAGTATATTTGCGCATTTGAAATCTGTAGAAGAAAGAGTATGACGAATTGTCACCAACCACCAAGATAATAACTTAGTGTCAGAGAAAGCTGTTTTTTTATTTTTTTAACTGTTTTACATCTCTCAACAGCGAGGTCTTTAGAGACGGGAAAGGATGGGAGGCAAGGAATGGGAAGGAATTCGGCCATGCCCTTTTTTAAGGAAGCATCCCGGCATTTGCATGGAGTGATTTGGGAAACCATGGAAAACCCAAATCTGGATGCCCGGACGGGGATTCGAACCGCCGTCCTCCCGAATGCGAGGCCAGAACGGTAACCGTTACACCACCACGCTCGGTGAAAGCTGTTAACCGGAATCAACTTCGATGGCGTGGCAGCTGGTATAATTGAGCGACGTTTGTAAAGACACTGACACGGTTTTAGACTGTTTTAAGAAGAAAATCGTACAACAGATCATCGGTGGTGGAAAACTTTGAAATCTTATCTTTAACTTATACGCATTGTGGCGTAGTCTTTATTTCTGCACGACGGAGCAGTTTCTGTCTCTCTCGCGGTTTGGAAGTGAAGGACTAGGAGGAAGGCTAGGCTAGCAGTGACTCAGTGCCGCGCTGTTTGGATCACGCTGTATTTATACACAGGGTTATCATCTGTCCGACCCCACCCAGCGCATCCTCATCTCAGTGGTCGCCAAACTCGACTTCCACAAACGGAATTCACAACTTACGTACACGACGTAGCAGGATCGCTGAAAGTTTCCAGACCACTTCGAACCAATACTGTCTCTATACGGACACTTTCGTCGGCACAGTAACCAATAAGCTCTGGCAGCCTGCTTCCTAAGCGAGCCTCCACCGCATATCATTCTAAAAACGAGTCTTGACTAGCCAACAGACTGCTTTTAATTACATTTGACTACCAGACCATACAGTCATATTCTGAATCTTCCAGTACTTGAATTTGTACCGTACATGTTTTCGCCACCTACAGCCGACACACGTTAAACTCAGCCCCTATATTTCCGGGGCCCGAAGCTAGCGACAAGGACTGCTGATATTTTTATTTTTTTATGAATTTATTATCCGTTCAGCAAATATTGCTATACAGGACAATGTTGAATGTTACAAAAAAAAAAAAAAAAAACGTAAAAAAATAATAATAAAAAGACCATAACTTTCATATTGTCATGGTTGAGATGAACCTACAGGTCCCCCAGTGACTACAAGGCTATGATACAATAAATTATTATAACAATGTTAACAACAGGAATATCAGTATTATAGTAATGAGAACAGTTATCAGAATTAGAACAGTAATCAAAACTTAAAATAAAATTTGTTTAAAAAAATATTAAAATAATTACCGAGCTTGGTGGTGTAACGGTTAGCGTTCTGGCCTCGCATTCGGGAGGACGGCGGTTCGAATCCCCGTCCGGGCATCCAGATTTGGGTTTTCCATGGTTTCCCAAATTACTCCAGGCAAATGTCGGGATGCTTCCTTCAAAAGGCCATGGCCGAATTCCTTCCTATTCCTTGCCCCCCCCCCCCTCCCCCCAACGTTTCCCATCTCTAAAGACCTCGCTGTTAAGAGACGTTAAGCAGTTACAAAAAATTAAAATAATTATACTTTATACATACAGGGTGTTACAAAAGGTACGGCCAAACTTTCAGGAAACATTCCTCACACACAAACAAAGAAAATATGTTATGTGGACATGTGTCCGGAAACGCTTACTTTCCATGTTAGAGGTCATATTGTGGACGGCTGTGATACAATACGCCATTCTCCAGGGCTGCATCAGCGCATCAGGGATTCCATGCGACGGAGGGTGGATGCATGTATCCTCGCTAACGGAGGACATTTTGAACATTTCCCGTAACAAAGTGTTTGAAGTCACGCTGGTACGTTGTGTTGCTGTGTGTTTCCATTCCATGTTTAATGTGATTTGAAGAGAAGTAATAAAATGAGCTCTAACATGGAAAGTAAGCGTTTCCGGACACATGTCCACACAACATATTTTCTTTGTTTGTGTGTGAGGAATGTTTCCTGAAAGTTTGGCCGTACCTTTTTTGTAAAACAATGTATGTATAGATACATTTAGTTTGGAGCGCTGAATAAAATCTGATCTATACTTAACAAACCAGATGTCAAATAGAAGATCACAGGCCACACGGTATTTAACCTATTTGCTGGTTCAATTCTTCTTCGGAATCACTGCCTGAGGCGTTTTTTTAGCCTAGTTTGGCCGGTTTTTTTCCCTAGTTTGTAAAGTTGTGCACCGGGTACTGCACTCATTCGTTTGATAAAATGTATTGTTTTATAAATCCATAAATGTAAGCAACATTTAACTCTCTGTGTGGCCGACTATTGCGTACATACCATGGTGCGTTCACTGCTAGTCTGAGTAGTTTGTTTTGAAATATTTGTACTCCATGTAACTGCTGATATAATCTTCAGATTGAAGTTTACTTAGGTTTCCTTCCGTTGTTCTATCACAACCTCCGAATCCTTTAACAGAGGATTTAGTCTCTACCATACCAAGCACGATATCCCCCCCCCCCCCGAAATGGGCCTGAAAATATGATTATCCAACTAAACCCATCTACGCTTCGCCTTGGCTCATTCATACAAGTATGTGCGTGCAGTACCTCCTGTATCATATAAAAACTACAGAGCTGTATGACTCCACAAAAACTTTAACACAATTTTTAAATTTCCAATTACAATTTGTTGCTCAGCAATTGTCCGATAACAATTGGTCCAAAGCCTTTTGACAGGAAATGTTATGGACTCTCAGAATATCGCTACCCACTTTGGCCGATTCCCGTACCGTTTTGGAGGTATTTCGAATAAACTGCGTGGTTTGAAATTATTATTTTTTTTTTTTTTTTTTTTTTTTTTTTTTTTGTAACCGCTTTACGTCTCTTTTTAACATCGAGGTCTTTAGAGATGGGAAAGGATGGGGAGCAAGGATGGGGGGCAAGGATGGGGGCAAGGAATGGGAAGGAATTCGGCCATGGCCTTTTGAAGGAAGCATCCCGGCATTTGCCTGGAGTGATTTGGGGAAACCATGGAAAACCCAAATCTGGATGCCCGGACGGGGATTCGAACCGCCGTCCTCCCGAATGCGAGGCGAGAACGCTAACCGTTACACCACCCCGCTCGGTGTTTGAAATGTTAATTTTGTTTAAGTATGGTGATGGGGGAGAGAGGATGGGTTTTTACAAACCTAATCTACACAGTGTTTTTCCCTTTAATTAGACATATGCGAAGTTCCTTGAAAATCGGAGAGAAATTGTAGCTTTGTATAATGAACATTAACAAAAAGTTAAGGGGGTTGGAAACAGGAAAAGGGGTTGGATTTCTGAAAACCAAATGTAGACAGTATTTTTATGTTTGTTTTAAGGTATATACGTGCAAAGATGGGTTGAAATTGGATTGAATTAACGGTTTTCTTTACATAATGATCTCGGCGGAAATTCACAATCTACCGAACTGTCCAAACATTTCTATTCTTCTGTTTATTCCACTATTTCTACAAGATTTTGACAGTAAAACTAGAAAAAGTCTAACTTCCCTTTTCCCCCTTCCCTCCCCGCCATCAATTACAGCTCTAATTCAGAATTGGCTTATCAGAAAATTCTTTCAAATTTTGGATTCTCCTAAAGCAGTGTTAAGAGAATAACTAAATGACTATATTTTTGACACCATCGGTACTCTAGCAGGTAATGTTTTCTATTTTGACATAGAATTACAATTTCACTAGACAAAATTATTTCAGAAAATCAGATTAATTTTTAACAGTTTTTTAGACAGTTCAGATATTCAATTTGAAAGATAATTTAGCGAAAGGAATAACTAACTATAGTCCCCCCCTATTTAAAAATCACTCTGGTTGATTACTTTGAAAATAACTTTTTATTAAAAAACTGTTTAGTCAGTTCGGTTTATCGTAGAACATCATGTATTTTTTTTGTTTTTATGTTTATGAAACTATTTCAGAAAGTTTGATCGCTGCTGAATTCAGAGTGCCGGGGAAAGAAAGGTGACCGAACTGTTGAGAACTCGACGAAATCCACTTTCAACCAATCCTTACCAATTCCTTCCACCTCTCTTCTTTTTTAGTCCTGTGTGTTGCACACTTTATTCCTTTGTCGCTTTTCCTTGCAGTTCGACGTTAATCGTTTTCCTCGCCACTATTCCTTAATTCATCTTCTCCCTGTGTCCTCACCACTGGAATTTTATCCTGTACGCTTTTCCCTTTCTCTGCTTTTCTCTGCAAATGACGATTTCGCAATTCCTGCTGTCAGTTTTTCCCTGTGCAATCCCTCCGAAAAACCTTTTACACAGCCGACCCCAGCAGCGTAGGGGTAGCGTGATTGCTTCTCGTTGCAGGGGTCACCGGTTCGAGTCCGGCCTAGGGCATGGGTGGTTTTAATTAAATGTTGTGTTCGTCTTGTGTCATCCTTACACGAGAAAATAATCATACTTATAAGAAATCTGTACATTGTAAGAGAAACAAACACATTGAGCTGGCTGAATGGCTTACACGGCCAACAACAACAACAACAACAACACAACAACAACAACAACAACAACAACAACAACAACAACAACAACACCACAACAACAACAACAACAACAACAACAACAACAACAACAACAACAACAAAACAACAACAACAACAACAACAACAACAACAACAACAACAACAACAACAACAACAACAACAACAACAACAACAACAACAACAACAACAACTTTTATACTGGTTACATCCTACAACAATCCTTCCTAGAGTTACTCATACATTGCCAACATTCTCATTCACTTAAACAGTTCTTTTCGTCTTCTGATTGTTTCCTTCCAGACCTTCCATTCCTTTTCTACCACTTTTCGCAAATACCGGAACTATCCCTTTCCTGCATCACGCATTGTAGCGCAATGTTTGCCACCAGATTCTTCTACTGTAGTCTATGTATTGATCTCGACTGTGCCTTTAGCTTTATGTTTCGATATGCGGCAAACAATGCATGAGACAAGTTATGAATTTCGGTCTCACATCACAACGACACTAATGATGGTTACATTGCAATTGAAACCAGGATTTACTTACCAAATTTTGACATCTTTTTACTAATTTTGTTCTGAAGTTCACATTTACTATAATGTATCAGTCTATGCAATGTCAATAGCAGCTATAATTCAAATAAAAATCTGAATTTTATTTTTCTAATTTTAAGTACCTTATTACGTTCTGAAAATTTCGGACTGAAATATGATAATAAAATAAAAAATGGCATCAAATATCATTTAATAATTAAAAACACGTAGGTAAAAACGATATTAATATTTGTACGGATACGGTTTATCTGTGAACACGCGTACAAAAATTCTAAAATTCAAGTTTTTTTCTCTGTAGCGTGAAGGAAATCTGGCATTATGCTGCGTGTTAACTGATGACATAAGCTATCACCCGGCGAAGTTTCCTTGAAATTCACTCATTATCTTTTTATCACAAAAATTCAAATTTTTAGTCTGTTCTATTGTCGGTAGCGTGCGCTGCAGTTACCGTTTTTTGAGATAAATTTTGTGTACAGTACCTGCTAAGTATCCAAAACTCTTTTATGTACGAACTGATATCGGGGAAATTAAATATTACTGAGCGTTTTCAAAAGCCGGTAGCAACAACAACGAGAGCGTCCATGAACTACGTAGTTCCATTTTGGCCTTCTTGAAACCCCCCCCCCCCCCCACGTAATCTGACGTGACATTTTCTTCTACCCCCCCCCCTTCCCGCGCGGCATGTAACATTTTCCTTATTGATTCGAAAAGATATTTTGCACCGTTTTCTATTGTCAGGCTATCGTAAATTACATACAGAGGTAATTAAATGACGGAAATAAATATTCACATGCTGTCCTGTGTTCTGTGCCTTTTTTTTAACTGTGACAAATTACATTAATGAAAAGATAAGTGGGTTGGATCGGAAACCCTCCTGCCCCCGTACGTAGCCCAGCGTAGCTTTCTACCCCTCCCCCCTGCCCCCCCCCCCTAATCGAGACACGAAGTTTATGGAGTCTCCCACTCAATATCATACTCTACATATAGCTTAAGGATTTGCCTGATCTGCCTTAGTGGTTGTGACATTTATGTCCGACCCCTGTACAGTATTGTTATGAACATAACTAATGAAAATAATTGTAATTAAATGTAATAGGGTTTCCATAGATGGTAGTATGTGTAGTGAACGCGGTAATATGAACATCTTAGTTTTTAAGCATATTGATAGAGAGTATCTTTGGTTAAGAGAGAGTCGATCTGGGAAGCTCCACGGGTGTTTGTTAAAGAGTACGAGTAGATTACAGGGTGTTTCAAAAAGAATATACGTATTACAAAGTATTCTTTTGTCCAAACTATCGATCGCTGCGCGCCGGCTCGGCTATTGGAGAAACCAATACACAGTCTAGTTTATTTAATAGCCGCTAGATGTCAGTCGTCTTGTGTTGTTCTTGGTAACCGTCATATCTTTAAAATGGCTACTCCACAGCAGAAATCATTTTGTGTTATCGAGTTTGCGAAGTGCAATTCCGTGATTACAGTGCAAAGACGTTTCAGGTTGAGGTACAAAATGCATCCTCCGAATGGGTGGAACATTCGTAGATGGTATCGACAGTTTGTAGATACCGGATGTGTATGTAAAGGAAAGAGTCCTGGCCGCCCTCGTGTTTCTGAGGCACATGTTGCACGAATTCAAACTGCTTTCCAACGTAGTCCTTAAAAATCAACTCGTCGTGCCAGTTGGGAGTTACAACTACCTACAACAACAATTTGGCGTGTCGTGAGACGTCGGTTGGTTATGAAGCCGTACAAGTTACAGTTGTTACAAGCTCTGCGTCCTGATGACAAACGGAAACTTGTGGCATTTTGTAACGAGATTAATGATGCTATTGACAATGATAACTCTTTCGCACAACGCATCGTTTTCAGTGATGAAGCGACTTTCCATGTTAGTGGTCAGGTAAACAAACACAATGTTCGAATTTGGGGTCTACAGAACCCACATGCAGTCATTGAACATGTACGAGATTCGCCTAAAGTCAATGTGTTTTGCGCGATATCCCGATCATCTGTTTACAGCCCATTCTTCTTTGATGGAAACACGCTATGTTACAAAACTGCTTGTTTCCGAGGCTGCACGAAGACAACTTCATTTTTCAACAAGACGGGGCACTCCCTCACTGGAGTCGCCAAGTTCGTGAATATCTGAATGAAACTCTACCGAACCGTTGGATTAGTCGTCAAGGAGCTGGCGACTTAGCATGCATCAGCTGGGCTCCACGGTCACCGGATTTGACACCCTGTGACTTCTTCCTGTGGGGTTTCATTAAAGACAACGTTTATGTACCACCACTCCCACAGAACCTTGAGGACTTGAGGAACCGGATCCGTACTGCCGTAACATCAGTGACGAAGGACATGCTTGCCCGAGTATGGGAGGAATTTGAGTATCGATGTGATATTGTTCGTGTGGCTGATGGAGGACATGTTGAACATCTGTGATCTGAACTTAAGAGGTTTGTAAATATGTGTGTAAAGTTTCATATATGTAGTCTATGTCTTACAGTTTAATAAATATATGCATTCGAAATACGTATATTCTTTTTGAAACACCCTGTATTTTGTACTCGTATAAAGTCGTGATTAAGCTTAAGAAGCATTACACGTAACGCCAATATTAATCGAACTCTGTATTCGTTCTTTAAAGTTACTCTGAGGAATCCTGAAAATATCGTAGGTGTGTTTGCCAGTACAGTACTAATTATTGGTAATTAAAACCACTGCCGGCTTGCAGTGTTAGAGGTGGTTAGAGGGAGAACCGCCCAGAACACGCCGTTCGTTAATTAGCAGGTTAGAATCGGGTAAACCTGCCAGGAGTAATACTGACAGCGGGTGCCATCAACCCCGGCGGATATGCTGGACAACCCCGCTCCGATTCCTCGAAGACTTCTCCATATTTCATTTTCCATAGTTTCGACAAATTGCTACAGGAGAGAAGCGGCGTCGTCTCTTGATACAGGCCACACACAAGCAGTCTGCGCCACCGGAATTATTAAACATAAGAAGAGATGATGCAACAGAGATAAGAAGAGGAAAGATGTCGGGTCGAACTTGCAGCTTTGAGCTGTTAAAAGGGGGCACATAAGAAAGGTTGTAAAACGTGCGGCCAAGGGAAGCTATACAGTGGACAAGGTGAGCGCAGCGTAAGTGCTACTGCAGTCAAAGTCTGTGCGATTAACACTGAACTCAAAGCTGAACAATATGTTGATGTAAACGAGAGGAAAGGTCGACCATATTCTTTGTAACAGTTAAAAAGCACTGTAAGGGATAAAAATGTAAAAGTACGCGTCGTCTGAAATAAAACAGAGCATGCAAAATGCACGGCATCTGCAACAAGAAACCAGAGCAAAGGTAAAGTATATTAAATTCCGTGCAATTAGTGGAATTAAGTAAAGCTGATCGGTCTGTTGGCAGAGGAGAACCGTTCTGCGTTCATTCAACAAGTTTATCCCGGCTCTAATCACCCTTTCATCAAATACAGAATCACTGTGCCAACCGTTCCGCACCCAGATTGGGTTTTAAACAGAATTCGCTGAAACTACATTAAAAAAATCAATTAGAAGCGATTTTTAAATAAACCATATTACTCATTTTATAAAATTGTATTTCAAACGCCATGAAAATTTACAATTTTTTGAAATCCTCTAATCAAACATGATTTTTTTATCGAAATTTTTTTTCTTGAAGGTATTACGTTTGTCAAAACCACTCGTTCAGTAAATTTGGGTAAACCACAAGATCCGGGAAAGCTTGTGTAGTTTTCAGAGTAAATTCTAGGAGCCTACATATCACCGTAAATTTCATATATTTTTCGAATCAGTAGTTTCGGATATAAAAATAGTATTAGATATTTTTTTATTTTCGTCACAACCTCGCACAAATCATGGAATAAAACGAAACATCAAATCACTTGAAAGACGGCGGTTTTATAGGTTTCATTTACTACCCACTAAGGCAGTAAAGATTATTATTATTTTTCCATAGATGGAAGATACGTCAGTCATATCCCCTACCTCCGCAATTGTTCCTCTGAATAATTCCCTGTCTTGGATGTCTTCCATGCTGATCCCACATCTTTTCATATCCTGATGGACCTTCTTCACCCATGGAACTTGAGTCTTCCTGTTCTCGAGATTGTATAGTATTATTGTTATTATTATTATTATTTTATTCAGTCCTCCACCAAGTCGCATGTAATTATTTACAATTCACAAGATTTTCTCAGTTTTTAAGTTTGAATGGTGTTGACTTCAGAAAGAACTTAAATAGAAGCTGCGAGAGATGCGGAAATTAGAGAATCCATAACGGACCCGTTTTCCTTTCAAATGGTAACGAACCACGAACAACTATTTTATGTCAATATAGCTGTTATTCGCGACTTTGTACGAGCGCATTTAGAATTTTATTGCTGGAATTCGATAGAATCCACATCTACACCGCGTATTATGTTGTGTCTGTACATGATATTTATGAACAGATGACTGCGATAGAAACAAAACCTAACCGACCGACATAGAGGAGAATCGGGTAATATGGAATAGTCTGGTAATATGGAATACCGAGGTTTCTCCTCTGCCGAATGCTGCTGTATAGTGGAAGTACCATCAACTGCTGCTCAAAACTACTCTGATGCTCTGTTATGAAGGTCGGTCATTTGGGAGCTGAACTGTGTTTGCTGTCCAACAAAGTTTGTTTTTCCACTTTCGAGAATTTTTGCAGATTAGTTTTCCAAAATATATACAAAATATTATATTTATTTTGTAGATCACTAGTCTTTGTGTAATGTGTACTAAAAGAGTGATGGTTTGTTGTACAGGTCTTTTTTCTGGCTTCCATCCTTTTTTTATAATATCATCAGGCCTATTTTGTCCAAGATGGCGATTCGGGTAATATGAGATACTTGGTATTCCATAAAACTGTGGTATTTTATACAACCCGAAAAATAATTACTGAGTTGAAATACATTTTTAATCAAATATAATGTCAGTAATACGATTTTTGTTCATATTGATTGAAAATAATAAAATAACAATTGAGAAACTAAATATTTCTTAGATTAATTCATTAATTATGTTTTGTTTTAAGAACAGCCGAAAAAGAAAGAAGCGATAGCTATTGAATCCGACAAAGATGCTAATGATGACTAAAAAGTATCATTAAATCCGTTTATCTCAATTCCAGATAGTTTACGTTATTTGAAACCTTCTATTCCATATTACCCGCCTATTCCATATTACCCTCCAAACGACAATTTTTTTAAAACTAAATGTTACTAATAAAAAAAATCTGTTTTGACAGCTTTTTATTAGATATATGTTATCACAAGAAGTTGAAGGTTGTACTGATTTTAGTTTCAGATGTTAAATTATTTTCAGTACTGTTTTGTACAACAAAACATAAATGGTATTCCATACCCGATTCTCCTCTAATGTTACAGAGATACACACGCTACCCATCGTTCAAACAGAGTTAGATTGGTTTTCAAAATATCATGACAAAAATTATATTTATTCCGAAAACGTATCCTATGCCGTTCCTAATAATACATCGTAATTACTTGTCAAATTTCATCGGGATCGCTTTAGTCGTTTAGTCGTTAACACGTAACAAATGCAGAAAGGGACAGGGAGTTACTTTCGCATTAATAATATTAGTGTCGATTGTCACATAGTAATTATTTCCTTTCCACTTGTGTTTGCATTATCTTGCAGCCTGCCGCATGTACCCCCGGCGCTGATAGCTGTTTCCTGTTCCTTGTACAAGTTGCACTGTGTGATGTGTGTCCCCTGCTAGCGGAGCTGGCTCCTGTCCCGTGTTTATCTATAGCCGCTCTCCGCGGCACCTGGCGTTATCAGCGCGCTGCTGATTAGCGATAAGGCCTGCCAAGTCAGCAGCGCTGCAGGACCAGTTGGCGAGGCGACACCCAGGCGGTCGGCCGCGCGCCCTGTCCTCTGCTCGCGACGTCGGCTACGGGGCCTGATCGGTGTGATCGTGTGCATCCGGACGTCCAATACGCGCTATACGGATCCTGTGCATCGGGACTCGACGCGCGGTGTGATCGTGTGCACAGGTCGTCGTGTGATCGTATGTATCACACGCGGAAAAATTGGTTAGTGTGATCGTGTGCATGCGGACGTCGAATACCCGGAACACGATCCCTAAAATATCACCCGGTGTGATCGTGTGCATAAGTCGTCGTGTGATCGTATGTATCACACGCGGTAAAATTGGTTAGTGTGACCGTGTGCATTCGGACGTCGAATACGCGGAACACGATCCCTAAAATATCACCCGGTGTGATCGTGTGCATAAGTCGTCGTGTGATCGTATGTATCACACGCGGAAAAATTGGTTAGTGTGATCGTGTGCATCCGGACGTCGAATACGCGCTATACGGATCCTGTGCATCGGGACTCGACGCGCGGTGTGATAGTGTGCACAGCTCGCCGTGTGATCGTATGTATCACACTGCAAATATCGGTCAGTGTGATCGTATGCACCTGTGCGTCAAAAATTAGTACTACCTATAGGTTGCGTCCGGAGTCGATACGCGGGGATATATATCACACGTTGCGGTGTGATCGTCAGAAACACAACTCGACGCCAGTGTGAACAGTCACCTCGCAAGCTGGAATATCATCGTCATCTACCTGATCCCGAGCAGCACGGAATTGGTTTGTGCAAAGTTTGTGCGTGCCACAAGTGTGATTCCTCAGAATTCAGTAAAGTGAAATTGTGGAAAGAGGGAAATGTCAGTGAGGTGTTGGGTGTGATGTGGTGCGATGTGTGCGGCTCCTAGGTCGCGGCTACGTCATGTCCCTGACGTCACTGCTGGTGACGTCATCGTGGTGCTGCGGCTGTGAATGGTGGCTCGGCGGAAGCGACGAGGTGACGACATAGTCACAGGTGATTAGTGAGAATGATTCAGCTGCGATGTACGCAGTCACGTTTGCCTTAGTTTTACAAAGCAGCTGGGCTTCGACAACGTTACAAAACATATGCCTTCATTGTAACCCATTTTTATGTATAACAATGGACACTCGGTTGCTTCATATGTAGGCCTTCTTCCTTTGCTCCCTACCGTTCTAAATTTCTTTGTCTTCCACCCTTCTTTATTCCATAATGACGCTTAATCTTTTTCTTTTTCCATCAGTTTTTCTACGTTTCTTTCCTGCTACCCTTCATCCCCTCCTATCTTGTACTAACAACCTCTTCATATCAACATATACCTTACAGTCTGCATCTTCAACTATCTGCTTGGTATATTCTAATCTCTTGTCTTCCTCCATAGTTCTTACATTCGACTGTTATCTCCGCTAACAAATTAATAAATTCTGCATGTTTTAAAATGTCACTCTTCCACAAACTTCTTTACTCACACACTATTTCCAAAACACGTTCTTTTCATACTTTTATATGACGATTTAATTTTCAGAATCCTTCTATAGCACCAAATTTCAAATGCTTCAATTTTCCTTCTTTTTGGTGTCCCTAATGTCCATGGATCTGTACTACACACAGAGTTTTAAAAAGATATTCCTTAATTCTGTATCGATATTGAAACAAAAGACTTGTCTCTTTCAAGAAATCTCCTTTCTGCTTTTAAACATCATTCTTTGTTCGGCCAACAGATTCAATTTTACTTCCTAATTAGCAGAAATTACTTATTTCTCCTATTGTATCCGATCCTATTTTTATATTTAATCTGTTTAACTACTATTACTGCTATCGTTCCCGTTACACTTCATGACTTTCGTTTTGTTTTGGTTTGTGTTTTATCCAATTCTTCCCTCAGTATTTTGTTGAAGTCATTCAGTAACTTCTCAATATCCTTAATCTGTTCTGCTTATACCACAATGTCATTAGCTAATTGTAGAATACTGATCTTTTCTAGTTCAACAGTTAAGCCACATTCCAATTTTTATTATTTTACTTTATTGTTTGCTGGGCATACAAGGTGAATATTAATGGTTACTCTTTTAACTTAAGATAGTCTCTCTTCATTGTCTACATTTAATACTTCATTTAATGACTAGATTTTTACATAGATCATAAATTTTCGTTGTAAGACTGTGAATGTAATGAATCCCTCTCTGAACCGATCACGTCACAGCTAACACATCGAAAGCGACGGAAAAAACTTATTTCCTCGGAGTGTGATGATGCCGTTCGAACGGTGAAATGACAACAAACATTTCGACTGCGACAAAAGACTAGTCCTACCAGCCGTTTCTGCATGATTCGCGTTTAATGGAAAATAGATACTAAGATGCGACTACTTTAATTTTAATTTCTAAGCTTTCCGGCATGATAACCATATTTGATTCCGTGGACCAGGGCTGCATATTGTTCAACCCCCGACCAAAATACGAGCAACAGTGAATGCGTCCATCTAAACATATAGACAAAAAAATAGTTAGTACCTCCCTGTAGCATATAAACAGTGCCCAGTCTCATTCTTTGAAAGTATCTTAATTTTTCAGATTTTATTTCGGTTAGAGTTGTGTAGATGCTGCCAACATTAATATTAACGCCACCACTGTAGTCACTAATTCTGAATCTTCTGATGCGAAACTTTGTGTCCCATAGTTTTCACATTTGTCAGCCTGTAATTCCACCTAACATTTTTACAAAGCTTAACGCAACTCTCTTGTTTAATTTCTTACTATACCGTTTGAGTACTGTTTTAGTTTCTTTTGCTGATATACGTTTTTAATGTTTAGCGGGAATTTTTACTGTCTTATTAGTTTTTGAATCTGCTGTGGCATATTTCGTTAATATTACCTACACAAATTCCTAATTTATCAATATTAGCGTCTTCAAACAGTACTGTCAAAAATACGTTTTCTTTATACAGGGTGGGGCATTTAATACGTTTTCTGGAAATATTTCGGAAAGAAAGCATTTTAACAAACAATAAGCTATATAAAAAATAATCGTACAGTAGGGGGCTACAATTATGTGATATTGGTTTTTTCACAGGTGGCGCTATTGTCGTTACAACAAGGTCAACTTAATTCTTTTAAATGGGAACCACTATTTTTTTTTTTTTTTTTTTTTGAAGATTCCGATTCCTCATGAAAAAATAAAAATAGTTTGCTTAACTCACTTTTCTGTTAGCCTCACAGATGGCGCTGTAATCGCGAAAAATGAATATTCGCGTTTTTTGTGTATAATTTTAATTATTGTTTAAATAATTACATGTAATTTTCATTCTGTAAACATGGAAGGTAATTTTAAAGGATAATGACGAAATTGATTTTTTAAATGCTTTTTCTTACTTATTTGCAGCCATGTCTACAGCAGGTGCTCAAAAAGGTGACCATTTACTTCCAGACATTTTCTGACCCTTTGCAGAAATGATGCCTGAACAGCTCGAAGTGTGTCAGAAAATGTCTGGAAGTAAATGGTCACCTTTTTGAGCACCTGCTGTAGACATGGCTGCAAATAAGTAAGAAAAAGCATGTAAAAAATCAATTTCGTCATTATCCTTTAAAATTACCTTCCATGTTTACAGAATGAAAATTAAATGTAATTATTTAAACAATAATTAAAATTATACACAAAAAACGCGAATATTCATTTTTCGCGATTACAGCGCCATCTGTGAGGCTAACAGAAAAGTGAGTTAAGCAAACTATTTTTATTTTTTCATGAGGAATCGGAATCTTCAAAAAAAAAAAAAAAAAAAAAAAAAAAAAAAAAAAAAAATAGGGGTTCCCATTTAAAAGAATTAAGTTGACCTTGTTGTAACGACAACAGCGCCACCTGTGAAAAAACCAATATCACATAATTGTAGCCCCCTACTGTACGATTATTTTTTATATAGGTTATTGTTTGTTAAAATGCTTTCTTTCCGAAATATTTCCAGAAAACATATTAAATGCCCCACCCTGTATATTGCTGCTGCTTTCTCTGTACAAAGAGGCAGAAGTTTGGCTCTGACAACACTGTCTCCTGTAGAAGTGTCTGAACGAGGTACACAGTACTGATCAGCCTATTGTCAAATGACTACCGCAATGATTTTGCAGCAAATAATGTTCATCCTACCGTAGTTGATAATGCATTATCCGCACATAAGCTTAATACTAGAACACAGATTTGTAAAGTTACGTTAAGAAGTTTTTTTTACATACGCCATCTATACTTTTAATAAGGCTGCAATTGGAATAAAGATGAAGTTTTGCGATATTTGTGGGATAAAATGAATTTGAGGTGCAGTTTGTAAGCTACAGACAAGGAATCACCAGTATTTGAGAAATACATATTTCTGTCTATTTTGGTGAACGGAATTTGTTCAAAAGCATCTGCTTGGATTAAGATGCGTTTTAAAATAAAGTGCAGCCCCTGCTTCAGGGATATAACAGGGCATGTCTCATTTTGATGTTAAGTCCGGAAACAGAAAAATTTATGATAAACGTGCGCACACGTTAGTAACTATGTTTCGTCGAACGATTCACACAGAACCACTGGTCCGGTCTAGTCGAAACGTTTGTCGTGATTTCAGCGTGCGGACGGCGTCGAGTTGTTTCGAGCAATTAGCTTCAGTTTCTTACTTTGTTTCGTTGGCGATGTCTTGACTGACTGCTCAACGAGAACAAATTCCCGGGAGCTCTGCAGCACCTTGATGGTGGTAGAAGAGGTAACCACCACACTGAGTCCTGGCTTAAACCTATCCGCAGTGACGGCATATTACACTCTCGATGGTTATTCGTGCTTGGAATGGGTTTTAAACTTGGAGGTGTCTCTTTCGGAAGAGCAGGCCTCAACGGGCAGCACCACGGTGCGCCCTGTAGCTTTCTTCATCTTTCACTCATTCTCAACACACATCACAGACTTACATAGCAACATGAAAGAGAAACCAACCCAGCAACGGGTTTACACCCTGTAGCTACCATTTTGAATCTGTCACTATACATACACTCAGAAGATTTTTTTTTTTTTTTTTTGCTTTTGCTTTACGTTTCGTCAACGTGGAGATCATTGGAGGCGGGAAGGGATTTTGGCAAAAGAAGATAGGAATTCCGTCATGGCCATTTGAAGGAATCATCCTGGAGCGATTTGGGGAAACCAGGGAAAATCAAAATCTGGTTGGCTCGACGGTGACTCAAACCACGTCCTTTCGAATGCGAGCCCAGAGCGTTGCCACTCTTTCACCACGCTCGGTAAGTTGCAGATCCGGAAGTAATTCCCTCAACCACGGAGAGTATGTGCCACTGGTGATGGTTGTACTGACGTAGTCTATACTCTACTGTGGGACTGCGTTTTGTTGTTGTTGGTATCACGTATATATAAAAGAGTGATATCACACTAAACCTTCGATATTCAAGCGAAGATTAACATGGTGACAAATATTGGCACCTATAGTCTAACATCACATGCTTCAAAATTACTTACCAGAATAATATACAGAAGGATGGAAAGGGTAGTAGAAGAGATAGTAGGTGAAGATCAGTTTGGGTTTACGAAAAATTGCGGTACAACGGAATCAATTCTGTCTTTAAGATTAATACTTGAAGGGCGGATCAAGAAAAACAAAGATACTTTTATGGCATTTGTTGATTTAGAAAAAGCTTTTGATAATGTTAGGTGGGACAAGATGTTCAAAATTTTAAAGAAGTCAGGTCAAAAGTATCGAGATAGAATAATACTCTATAAACTATATAAGAATCAAGTGGCTATAATAAAAGTAGAGAATCACGAGAGACATGCATCAGTTAAAAAGGGTGTGAGACAAGGTTGTAGTTTATCCCCGTTAATATTCAACTTGTATGTAGAAGAAGCAATGAAGAAAGTCATAAGTTTTCAGGGAGAAAAAATCAGTATGCTACGATTTGCTGATGACATTGTCTTGTTAGCAGAGAAGGCTGAGGATATTGAGAAGTTATTGAATGGCATGAACAAAATACTGAAGGAAGATTTTGGACTGAATATAAATCAAAGAAGAATGAAAGTGATGAAATGTAGCAGAAATGATACCAACACTAGCAGATTAAATATAAAAATAGGATCGGATGCAATAAAAGTAAGCGAATTCTGTTACTTGGGAAGTAAAATTACAACCGATGGCCGAAGCAGGATTGATGTCAAAAGCAGAATAGCACTAGCAAAAAGAGCTTTCATGAAAAAGAGAAACCTTTTAGTTTCAAATATTGATCTAGGAGTTAGAAAGAACTTTTTGAAACTCTTTGTGTGGTGCACAGCACTTTACGGTAGTGAAACATGGACTTTAGGAATACCGGAAAGAAAGAAAATTGAAGCATTTGAAATGTGGTGCTACAGAAGAATGCTGAAAATTACATGGACAGACAGCGTATGAAATGAACGAGTGGGTGAGAAAAGAAGTTTATGGAAGAAGCTTACAGAAAGAAGAGACAGGCTGGTAGGTCATATTTTGAGACATGCTGGATTGGTTAATTTGTTAGTAGAGCGTACAGTCGAAGGTGAGAACTGTAGAGGAAGACAGAGATTAGAATATATGAAGCAGATAATTGAGGACGTGGGCTGTAAGGGGTATGTAGAAATGAAGAGGTTAGCGCAAGATAGGAAAGGATGGAGGATTGCATCAAACCAGTCGAAAGACTGACGACAAAAAAAACAAAAAAACAAAAAATATCATCTTAAATTAGCAGAACACTTCATATTTATCACGCTTGATCAGATTGTTGTAAATATTCTCCATCATAATCCACCTTTGCTGTCTTACCCACCATTTTCGAGATGTATGCGGAAAAAAACATAATAAGTAAGATTGCACGTGTAATTTTTCCTGACAATTTGTGAAGGGAAGAATTAGTGCAGTTTTTAAACGAAATGTAAACTTTATTCTTCTTCTTATTTTAAAGCATATGTGCTTAAAGTTCGGATAAAATCAAATTTTTGTGTCGCCACGCCATCTTTAAAAGAATTTTTAAATTTCAAATTCGGATTTCTCTGCCAACAATTGTACAATCGGCTCAACGCCGTTCGGTAGGAAATGTTTCGCCGGCTAATGTTTTCCAGATGTTTGCATATTGAACAGCAGCAAGTGTAAATGTGGGTATACTCTATATCTCGATACCGCTACAACAACTTTCCGCCTCACCGACTACGGCGTTGTAAACACAAATACCACCTGGAACATATGACGTCATTGTGTTTCCGTGTGTGACGTGCTCAGTCTCCGCAAAGCAATACATGTCACTTACGGGACTGCACGGAAAATAGGCGTTTTAGGATGGGGAGAAATTAAATATCCCAGTTTTTTTAACTAAAATTCTTAATGACTGTATGGAGGTAAATATTAATCGGAAATTTCAATCGTAGTATCGTAGTAGGCTCGTCGATTTAAATAAGTTATTGGAAGAAATGCTGCTACGTAAAATTTAGCAACGTAGTGACGTCACACTACACTCTCGATCCGGAAGTGGTTGTGGTTGTAGCGGTATCGCGATATAGAGTTATCCTGTAAATATTTATTAAGGGGAGAGATGCAGCAGAAGGGGTGAGTGTTTGTAAACGCAGGCAGAATTTTTTCCCTTGTTTCAAAGTATACGATTGCAAACTGTCATTGATATCGAATGGAAGCTATGGATTTATATAGAAATAATACTCAAATTAATTTAATTGCAATGGAGCACAGGCTCCGGTGGCAATTTCCCTACACACCCATCTTCCCCCTATCCTGCACCTACCTACATTTGCTCTCTACAAATTTTATCTTTAAATTCTTTCAATGTTTTCGGTAAATTATTCATCATTTCTCTTGGTAACTCATTCCAACCCCTGAAACCCTTACCTAAAACAGAGAATCTTCCTACACCCTTGTGCCTGAAATCGAGTGCCAGCTTGTGGTCATGGTCATCTTTTCCCTTCCGTGCACTACTTTTCATACCTATTGAATTATCTTTCCATGCATCATTGCCAGTTTTATACACATATACAGTATAATACACGAAACCACGTATTCGTAGCACAATTTTGCCTCACTCATGCTATCACGCGCCGTAAAATATCCCCGGAAATCTCCTAAAATTCAGAATTATCGGAAATTTTTGCACAAGCAAAAAATTTAGACATTGCTATGAACGAATCTGCTGGCATTTAGCTGGGACATAAAGCGACTGACTGTACATTACACGAAGACTGACTAAGGAAAGGTTACCCGGAGCCGACAGAGTCAGACATAAAATCCAGGAAAAGGTTCAATCAGACAGTGGGCCAGCTTGAAAGAAAAATTCACTGCAACGTGCGAGAGAAACTCCGTATCGGCAAGGTGCCTGGTATCAGCAGGTTCTCGGTACTCGCGTTGCAACACTTGCGATTACCCAGAAATACAAACACAACAGCGTCAGCGCACCTGACCCAACACAAGCCGGTTAAAACCACTCAGGTTAGACTGGGAAGCATACCAATGACGTTTCCTCGGACACTCCAAGTAAAGCAAAAATTGCAAGTATGGTACAGTCTCAAAACTTAGCGGTCTGGGGGCTGACTGCAGATCTAAAGAAGGGATGTAACGGATATCCGCAAGCGTGGAACTTTCGCGTGAAATTCTACATCCGCCTTCGCTTCCTCAATTCTTAGTGTGGATATATGGCGGATGTTTTGTTTATATTGCAATATATATTAAAAACTTCTTTTCTTTTATACGAGACTACCAGAGTTCCCGGCGTTGCTCGCCATAGTTGGCTATATTTATTCAAGCAATGAGAAACATATGTACACTCTTTGGCAAAAAAAATTGACTGTGGCCGCCTGAGACTAAGTCCATTATTTTGCACTATGTGGCATCATTGGAGAGTTTGTTCCAGGCATTGACTTAAGAAAATGAATAACAGATGGCGCTGAGTTGAATACCCGCAATGATGCCACATTGTGCGAAATAAGGGACTTAGTCTCAGGCGGCCACAGTCAATTTTTTTGCCAAAGAGTGTACATAGTTTTATGAAATTCGTGCCAACCATTTTCGTAATTAAAGCAAACCCCCCCCCCCCCCTTACCAAGAAAGGAGTGCGTTGAACTTTATTTACACGTAAACTATTCCTTGTGCTTTTGGTTACGTTTTTCTTCTTATCCAGTCCGTATTTAAACCTAACCGTCACTACTAAGGAAAAAAAAAAAAAAAAAACCTATTGTGCATCTTCACCGCGTAGCAAATTTTTTTTCTGGACAGGCAGCATGTCAACATAGCCACCTCGGTTTTGAGATACGATGTCTCTAGAACTAAGAGAGGTATAAAAAAATGGTATTATTTACTTTCGATTTGTCTCATTCAGTTAAAGAAGAATTCATCAGATATGGCGTTTGAGAAATTTTTCATGGCCGCTTTTCAACCTAACCACCTCAGTTTTGACATACGATATCTCGAGAACTAAGTGTAATATATATACAGGGTGTTACAAAAAGGTGCGGCCAAACTTTCAGGAAACATTCCTCACACACAAACAAAGAAAATATGTTATGTGGACATGTGTCCGAAAACGCTTACTTTCCATGTTAGAGCTCGTATTGTGGACGGCTGTGATACAATACGCCATTCTCCAGGGCTGCATCAGCGCATCAGGGATTCCATGCGACGGAGGGTGGATGCATGTATCCTCGCTAACGGAGGACGTTTTGAACATTTCCTGTAACAAACTGTTTGAAGTCACGCTGGTACGTTCTGTTGCTGTGTATTTCCATTCCATGTTTAATGTGATTTGAAGAGAAGTAATAAAATGAGCTCTAACATGGAAAGTAAGCGTTTTCGGACACATGTCCACATAACATATTTTCTTTGTTTGTGTGTGAGGAATGTTTCCTAAAAGTTTGGCCGTACCTTTTTGTAACACCCTGTATATATATATATATATATATATATATATATATATATATATATATATATATATATATATATATATATATATATATATATATATATATATATATATATATATTATTTAGATTTGCCTCAAATATACGAATATCATAAAATTTATCAAATTTCAGTGACTCGGATATTGTAGAATCCCCCAGATTTTGATAAATTTTCAGAATTTGAAACCTTGAGGTCTAAGTTAGAATTTAAAGTATGTCTTAAGACCTTACGATACATTTACTCGCATTTTACGAATACGCTAGCGTTACCTAAAATCTTCTGAGTCGATTTTGACCGAGTTTTCACAGTATCAACATGAGTTATAAATTGCGACAGCATGGTTAAGAAACTTCATTACTACAATACTAAACAACGCTAGATTATGTTAGAAATTCACATTTGAGTCAATTGTGAATTTCTTGGAATACCAGATATTTTAACTCCATAAATTCAGCCTTTTATACTAATATCAAAAGTGAATCCAGAATATTACTATAGTAAATAATGCTGACGGCCAGAGACAATGCAGTTTTACTGCCAGATATCGTGGTTAAAGAAAATCTCTGTTTGTTTATCGTTATTATTTTCTCCCATTCAATACGGCCGTCTTTTTTTTTTTTTGCTGTCGTCAGTCTTTAGACTGGTTCGATGCAATCCTCCATCCCTTCCTATCCTGTACTAACCTCTTCATTTCTACATACCCCTTACAACCCACGTCCTCAATTCTCTGCTTCATATATTCTAATCTCTGTCTTCCTCTACAGTTCTTACCTTCGACTGTTCCCTCCACTAACAAATTAACCAATCCAGCATGTCTCAAAATATGACCTACCAGCCTGTCTCTTCTTTCAGTAAGCTTCTTCCATAAACTTCTTTTCTCACCCTTCATTTCCAAAACTCGTTCATTTCTTACTTTGTCTGTCCACCTAATTTTCAGCATTCTTCTATAGCACCACATTTCATATGCTTCAAGTTTCTTTCTTTCAGGTATTCCTAAAGTCCATGTTTCGCTACCGTAAAGTGCTGTACTCCACACATAGAGTTTTAAAAAGTTCTTTCTAATTCCTAGATCAATATTAGAAACTAAAAGGTTTCTCTTTTTCATGAAGGCTCTTTTTGCTAGTGCTTTTCTGCTTTTAACATCATTCCTGTTTCGGCCATCGGTTGTAATTTTGCTTCCCAAGTAACAGAACTCACTCACTTCTCCTATTGCATCCGATCCTATTTTTATATTTAATCTGCTAGTATTGGTATCATTTCTGCTACATTTCATCACTATGTAGTTTAAAAACTAAATCTCCCCAATTAATGGAAATAATATATCAAGTTTGTTTAGTGTGGAATATGCAACATAGGTATTATTAAAACTGCTTTAATTGATTTCATTAACGACTATGGTTAGAGACATTTTAGTTGTGTTTCGTGGAATGTGTGCAACATCTAGTGGTTCCATCTTTGGTATTTGTCACCACACGTTGAGAATTTCATTTACTGCTCAAGCGTTATATAACGTAATCATAAGACATACCATACAACTGAATTGAGGTTCTAAACTTTAAAACAGTGAAATCTTCCCAGTAGTTTCTGAGTTTTGTACGACACATTTATCCGGTTTTCGTTTTATAGATATGGATAGATAGAAGATTCGGCCCATCGTCGCTTACCTAACAACAAAGTAGTTGATTCTTGGCTGTCCGGGTGGCGCCGCGTCATGTTTCTTGAAACCGACGTTTCGACCCTCATTCTGGGGTCTTCTTCCAGAACTGCCCCGGAAGAAGACCCCAGAATGAGGGTCGAAACGTCGGTTTCAAGAAACATGACGCGGTGCCACCCAGACAGCCAAGAATCAACTGACTCTGGCCGCGGAAGCCTACGATTACAACAAAGTAGTTGTTTTTTTTCTGACGATCTTACAATCAAGTAACTGATCGGTGTTATGAATTAAGCGACGAATTTACAAGTTTCAGCTTGCATGTAATCGCGTACCAAGTTATAGGACATCAGTGAAGAACTGCAGTAGGATGCACTCGCCTATTCGCGTTAGTAGAAGGGGTCCAACAAGATGTTCCAAGCAGTCCTTTCCACTCGTACTTTCTCGTGGCACACAATGTGTCCTTATCGCACACTCGAGGATGTTTCCTCCAATAGATTCCTGCAATATCTATAGCTTGTTGGACAGCAATGACCCGTTCTGGTTGCCTGGGAGTCCAACAACATCCAACATGTCCTACATGTATTCCTATAATATCTTTCACGGCCCATCAAAAGTTCTTTATCAAAAATCGGATCATCGTAGGTCCTACAAGTTGTACTGTGAATGCGCCACTAGAGCGGTGGAAAGGCGGGTGTTAGGTAAAGCTGTGGCCTCGCAAAGTTCATATGACAAAGATTGGTTTCCAGGCGCGTGTCCAGTTATGAAAATAATTTAATTCACTTGTGAAATTATACCACGTTCTTTGTTGTTAAAACATGAGGCAAAATATAAATCAACTAGCTCGTACCCGCGACTTCGTACGCGTGGATTAAGAATTTTTTTGCCAGAATTAAATATAGAAAGTTGTTGGTAACGAAGGATAGGTCCCAAACAATATCGAGTCGGAATAATGTGACAGGAAAGCTATAACTATATCATTCTACCGTCGAACCTGTCTCTTGAAGAGAATTAATTTCCAACATATTTCTGTCACCATTCGATAAGGTTTCAAAATTTCGTGACTACAACTGTTAATCATACTGGAAAAAATATCCTATGTCAGGGATGGCCAACCCGCGGCCCGCGGGCAGCTTGTGGCCCGCGGTAGGTCATTTTGTGGCCCGCGGAGCTGGATCATTAATTCATTTAATTTATATGTAAGCTTTGACTTTCAGTGGTGATATCTACACTACCTTAAGCAGATACTCAATCAAAATCATCGCTCGATTGATCTTGCAGGGATTGAAAGTGCGGGTGTATAACCGAGCAATATCACGGCTTATGTTCCTGTAACTTTCAGCGCGTTAGTGGTTCGCCTGACTGATTCTTGGAGCGCTGATCCCCTAACAGTTAATGTTTCCACCCATAGATGGAAGTACACTCTTTTCTTTGATTGTTGTATTTGATTCGATATGCATTGTCTAAATTCCATGTGTCTGTTGTACTGAAGTATTTGTGGCGTTTTATCGTGATCGACTTTTAAGAACTAGTTTCTGTTTTATATAGGGCGTGTGCATGTAAGTATTACTGTTGTTAAAAATACGAGATATTTGTGTTGTTGCATCTTTACCAAATATATTCCCGGTATTATTATTTATAAGTGTTGCGATTGTAATAGTTTCTGCAAAATACAAGCACGTGACTTTTATTCATTTCTCTTTCTAGTTCAATTAAATAATGGCTTCAACTAGCAAAGATGTTGGATCAAAGAAGCGAAAAGCTGCAGATGAACTGAGAAATTTTCAGGATAAGTGGACAATTAACTATTTTTTTGTAGAATTTAAAGCTAAGCCCATATGCTTAATATGCAAAGAATCTGTTTCTGTATTGAAAGACTACAACATGAAACGGCATTATGAAACTAAACATGCAAATAAGTTTGATGAGTACCAAGGACAATTTCGATTAGACCAGGTAAATGACTTAAAAAGAAAACTTTCTGCACAGCAACAGATATTCACTAGCACTGCTGCTGAGTCAACATGCCACGTAAAAGCGAGCTATGCAGTAGCTTCAATATTAGCCAAGAAATCGAAGCCGTATTCAGATGGTGAAATGGTGAAGGAATGTTTGGAGAGCATCGTTGAAATTATGTGTCCAGAAAAGAAAAAGGAATTTTCAAAAATAAGTCTCTCTCGTCAAACTATTACCAGGCGTGTGGAAGACATTGGGAAACATATTGAGGATAATTTGAAAAGCAGAGCGCTTGATTTCGTCTATTATTCTCTAGCATTGGATGAAAGCACAGATCTAACAGATACTGCACAAGTAGCGATTTTCTTAAGAGGTGTCGATATCCGTTTAAACAAAACAGAAGAATTAGCGGCTCTATATCCACTTAAGAACACTACAACTGCACGCGATTTGTTAGAGTCAGTTACAGCAACGTTAAATCGTTTTTCGTTAAAACTTCACAACTTATCTGGCGTGACGACGGATGGAGCTCCTGCAATGGTTGGAAAACATGAAGGTTTAGTAAAACTGATTGAAAATGAAGCCTGCAAACTTGATAATACCTCATTATTAAATTTTCATTGCATTATTCATCAAGAGAATTTATGTGCCAAGTCTTTAAAAATGGATCATGTCATGAGCGTGGTTATCAAAATAGTGAACTTCATTAGATCGAAGATGTTGAACCACCGTCAGTTCCAAGAATTCCTCAAACATTTGGATTCTGACTATAATGACCTTACATTTTATACTGAAGTAAGATGGTTGTCCCGTGCAAAAATGTTAAAAAGAGTGTTTGATTTAAAGGAAGAGATACAATCATTCTATGCAAGCAAGTTGAAAAGTATCCCAGAGTTTGAAGACGTGGCTTGGGTTTGTGACTTCGCGTTTCTAGTCGACGTAACTAATCATTTAAATAACTTGAACATTCGTCTGCAAGGCAAAGACCAATTGGTTAATGATATGTTTGATATTGTTGCCGCGTTTCAAATGAAACTTGGGCTTTGGGAACAACAGTTGAAAAATAAAAATTTCACTCATTTTCCCACGTTATCATTGGTAGCAGACGTCACACAGACGTTGACGATTAAGTACAGTTCATTGATATCAAACTTAAAACTTGAGTTTGAAAACCGATTTCAAGATTTCAAAAAACATCATATTCTTTTATCTGCATTTTCGACGCCATTCTCCGTTGATATAAATTCATTGCCAGGAAATTTGCAAATGGAATATTGTGAATTGCAGTGTGACGCACAACTCAAGAAGAAATTCCACCAGGTTGGTTTGGAAGAATTTTACAGAAAATATGTGGACAAGGAGAAATATCCTTCATTTTATAAACATGCTTTGCGGATTATTTCCCTATTTGGAAACACTTATGTGTGTGAACAGCTTTTTAGCCGGATGAACAGTATCAAGTCTCAAAACAGAACACGAATCACCGATGTTCATTTGGAGAACTTTATGCGTGTAGCCACAACTTCTCTCGATATCAACATTGATGCCCTTAGTTCTGTAAAACAATGTCAAAAGTCGCATTAACATAAGTGTATATTTAATACTTAATTAAATATCTAATTTCATTTTAAGTGTTTTTTTCATTCATGAAAATATTAATATTTTTTTCCAAGAAAATTATGTATGCGGCCCGGTAGAGAGTTGTAGTTCTAAAATTTGGCCCGGCTGCTGAAAAGGTTGGCCACCTATGTCCTATGTCCTTCATACAGATTTCCTTATAAAATTCCATCGCAATGATATAGCCATTTAGTCGTCAAAACGTAACAAAAAGACGGAGACTTACTTCCGTATTTATCATAATATTACTGTGGTTAACAACTCACACACTGACTGCGAACAACACCTGAGGGATCATTATAACGTAAAAAAGTGTACACCTACAACCTTGCAACACTACCTACGATTTGCCTCGCATTGCACCCCTAACTTTCTAATATCTACAGTTTAACATTCAATCCGAATAACCTACGGCCCAGGCCTGACTCTTACGATGAAAAACAATTTTTAAAAATCTTAGCCTCCACGGAGATTTGAACCGGAGACCACGACGTTCGTAAGCAAGCGCTTTAACCACTGAGCTGCCAGTTCGCTACACGGAAACACCGTCTGGAGACGTCCATATCCAACGTGTCTGTCTATCGCCGTATTTCGAAGTTATGAGACAACATGTGTTATTTATACAGATAATTTTTCAACCAAATGTAGACAGTATTTTTCTCCTTGTTTCAAAGGATAAGTGTGCAAAGTTTCATCGAGATCGGATGAGAACTGTGGATTTGTATGAAGAACAATCAAACAAACAAACATACATTCATCTTTATATATAAAGATATGGCAGCATTATACGGAAATAGACTTATGGAGAAAGATCAAATTTGGCATGAAGTATGTACTTATTTTGATTTTAAATTTATTTGTGATAAAATATTAAAATCTAAATGATTATAAATTTATTTTTGCACCTCCGCATCCGCAAAACATCCGCGTACGTCAAGCACTGAACATCCGCATCGGCATCCGCAATGATGAGATCCGTTCCTACACTAATCTAAAGGTCCCAGGTTCGAATCCTCAGCCGTCGTGCCTCTGCGTCCTACACGTTAACTCTCAAGCCCTACTTCGCCATCTGCGTCTGCAATCAACGCGTAATCTGTCAGCCCAGCCAAAGAAACTGGTACACCTTCCCCCGCGAGCACGCAGAAGTATCGCAACACGACGTGGCATGGACTCGACTAATGTCTGAAGTAGTGCTGGAGGGAATTGACACCATGCATCCTGCAGGGCTGTAAGAGTACGAGGGGGTGGAGATCTCTTCTGAACAGCATATTGCAAGGCATCCCAGATATGCTCAATAATGTTCATGTCTGGGGAGTTTGGTGGCCAGCGGAGGTGTTCAAACTCAGAAGAGTGTTCCTGGAGCCACTCTGTAGCAATTCTGGACGTGTGGGGTGTCGCATTCTCCTGCTGGAATTGCCCAAGTCCGTTGGAATGCACAATGGATGTGAATGGGTGCAGATGATCAGCCAGGATGACTACGTACATGTCACCTTTCAGAGTCGTAACTAGACGTATCAAGGGTCCCATGTCACTCCAACTGCACACACGCCACAGCATTACAGAGCCTCCACCAGCTTGAACAGTCCCCTGCTGACATGCAGGGTCCATGAATTCATGAGGTCGTCTCCATAGCCGTACACGTCCATTAGCTCGATACAATTGGAAACGAAACTCGTCAGACCAGGCAACATGTTTCCAATCAACAGTCCAATGTCGACGTTGACGGGCCCAGCCGAAGCGTAAAGCTTTGTGTCGTGCTCTCAGCAAGCCCATATCGATGATGTTTCGTTGAATGGTTAATACGCTAACGCTTGTTGATGGCCCAGCATTGAAATCCGCAACAATTTGCGGAAGGGTTGCACTTCTGTCACGTTGAACGATTCTCTTCAGTCGTCGTTGGTCCCGTACTTGCAGCATCTTTTTCGGCTGCAGCGATGTCGGAGATTTGAAGTTTTTCTGGATTCCCGATATTCACGGTGCACTCGTGAAATGGTTGTACGGGAAAATCCCACTTCATCGCTACCTCGGAGATGCTGTGTCCCATCTTTCGTGCGCCGACTATAACAACATGTTCAAACTCACATAAATCGTGATTACCTGCCGTTGTAGCAGCAGTAACCGATCTAATACCTGCGCCACACACCTGTTGTCTTACGGAGGCGTTGCCGACCGCAGTGCCGTACTCTGAGTGTTTACATATCTCATTATTGGCATACACATGCCTAACCATATTGTTCGGCTCTTCAGTGTAGTCTAACAACACTGTCAACTGCACCAAATGTTGAATACATAACGTATTATGCTGGTTTACGGATTACCCAATTTCTGAATGAATTTAATGTTGGTAATCTCATCAGGTAATTAATTTAATTTAATTTAATTTAATTGCAATGAAGCACAGGCTCCGGTGGCAATTTACCTACACACCCATCTTCCCCCTATCCTGTACCCACCTACATTTGCCCTCTACAAATTTTATCTTTAAATTCTTTCAAAGTTTTCGATAAACTATTCATCATTTCTCTTGGTAACTCATTCCAATCCCTAACACCCTTGCCTAAAAAAGAGAATCTTCCCGCACCCTTGTGCCAGAAATCGAGTGCCAGCTTGTCGTCATGGTCATCTTTTCCCTTCCATGCTCTACTTTTCATACCTACTGCAATATCTTTCCATGCCTCATCGCCAGTATACGCCCTGTACACTCCCATGACCCTCCTCATCCTCCTCCTCTCTTGCAATGAATCCCATTCCAGCTCCTTTATCATATCCGTCACTGATTGCATTCTGCGATAATTTCCAGAAACAAATCTAGCAGCCCTTCTTTGCACCTTCTCCAACTCCTGTATTTGATACGTAAAATGAGGGTCCCATACTACACTACCATATTCGAGAAATGGTCTGACCAAAGTTTTGTAACCCAGTTCCTTGACTTCTCTCGTACATCCCCTCACCACTCTCTCCAACAAGTGCAGAACTTTGAAACCTTTTCCTACCACCTGTCCTATGTGTCCTGCCCAGTTAAGCTTGTTATCAAAAGTAATGCCAAGATATTTACATTTGAAGTCTTCAGCAAGCAATTCTTTCCCCACCTTATATTCATAATTAACCTTTTGTTTTTTATTTGTGTATCTAATAAGCTGACTCTTCTTTGCATTTATCTTCATTCCATGTTTACCAACCGAACTAGATATCCTATCCAGATCACCCTGCAACTGTTTACAATCCTCTATCGTTTTGATTCTTTTATACAGCATTATGTCATCTGCAAACAATTTAATTTCAGATAGTAAACAATCAACACAATTATTCATTAGAATAATGAATAGCAATGGTTCCAATACGCTACCCTGTGGCACACCCATTTTTACTTCCACTTCTTTTGATACTACATTTCCTACCCTAACTTTCTGTTTTCTACCTTTTAAAAATTCCTCTATCCAGCAAATCACTTTCTCATCCACTTCAATGGTTTTTACCTTATTTACTACCATTTTATGGCTTACTCTGTCAAACGCCTTTCACAGATGTAGTGCTAAACTATCAATTTGGCCTCCCTTGTCGATTTCATCTGAAATATCTTTCATATATCCCACCAACTGAGATTCGCATGAATATCCTTGCCTGAACCCATGTTGTCTGCTTGAAAACCACTTACGTTCCTGACATATATTTCTGATGTGGTTGCATATCAATCTTTCAATTAATTTACCTACCACTGAAGTCAAACTGATTGACCTGTGATTCTGAACTCTAAATTAAGTAACCAAAATGTTTTTGAAAGAAAAAATGTTCTTTCAGTAGATTGCGTAACAGGAGAGATAAATCTAAAAATGCCATAATCTGGCCATTAAAAAATCACTGATACATACATTCCGTGAAGGTGATTTAAACTAGGCTAATGACAGTGTTGATTACACCCTCGACTACACCATGTATGAACATGAGCAAACTACAGTTACGAACACGCAAAATGAATCCGCTACCTCGGCTAGCGTAATGGAATTTACTATTGAATATTAACAGCTAACAAACAAAATTAACGAATTACTAATCAAGGGCACAGCGATGATTTTATAACCAAAAGTCACTGCAAATACAAGCCCAGGCTGATGCTCATAAACTGTTAGGTAGATGAAGAATTCTTATCCGGAAATCTCTTTACCAGGGCCGTTAGATACGTAAGAGATTTTATTCGAATTTTAGTGCAATCACTGTTCCAAAGTGCGATATCGTATATGATATCCTTTTATTATTATTATTATTTGCGGATAAGCCCATCAGGACTACGCAAAGTACTCAGAAGCGTTTGTTCGTTTTCCTTTGTGCCTGTATTTCCTTCATACGCTTGCTGTGGGCTTCTTTTCTCCCATCTGACCATGTTGTTCCTGATCTTTTCTTTAATCTTTCCTCCCGGTCAACTTGCCACTTGTGAATTTTTGATTTAAATGTGTCTCTGTTTTCGAAATCTTCTAGAACAATTCCTGCTAATTTGAGGTCTTTCTTGATTTCTCCAATCCATTTCATTGTATCCGATACTGATTTACTTCGGTTTTCATAGAATTCAGCTACTTGTCTTGTCAGTCTGTTAGGGTTCATTCTTTTGATGTGTCCATAAAATTTTAGTCGGCGTTTTCTAATATCACTGTGAATGTCTGCATATTGTAGAATTTCCTGATTACTTTTGAGTCTGTACTGGTCTCCTATGAGTCTTGGGCCCAAAATTTTCCTTATAATTTTGCGTTCTTTTTTCTCAATATTTTCTATATCTTTTTTCTGTTAAAAATAAGTGTTTCTGATCCATAAAGACATTCTGGTTTAATAACTGTATTGTAATGTCTCAGTTTTGTGTGCTTGGAGATGCATTTTTTGTTGTAGACGTTTTGTGTTAGGCGATAAGCTGTTTCCATCTTTTGGCATCTAATTTCATTAGCTCTCGGATTGTTTCACCAAGATACTTGAAGTATGAGACTCGTTTAATTTTTCCATATTTTGTCTCCATGTATTTTGGTGTTTCTTTATTGCAGGTCATAAATTCTGTTTTCTCGAATGAAATCTGTAGACCTACTTTCTCCGCTACTTCTTTCAAGAGTTCGATCTGTTTTTGCGCTGTTGCAATGTCACGGGTTAAGATTGGTAAGTCGTCTGCAAATGCTAGGCAATCTATCTTTAATTTTCCTCTGCCTAATATAATTGGCTGGTCAATTCCAAGGATTGATTTTTGTTTCCGCCATTCCTGTAACACTTTTTCAAGGACGCAGTTGAACAGTAACGGAGAAAGTCCGTCTCCTTGTCTTACTCCTGTTTTAATAAGGAAGGGTTCTGATATCTCCCCTAAAAATTTTATTTTGGACTTTGTATCTGTTAGTTTTTGTTGTATTAAAGCAAGCGTTTTGGGGTCTAAGCCTTGTTCTTTCAGTATTTGGAATAATGACTCTCGATCAACTGAGTCATATGCTCATGTCCTTTTATTATATTATACCGCACCTAATTTTCCCTGAAAAAGAATGCAAAACCTACATGAGCTGGTGAGAACAAATGTGCCAGCTGATGACACGTCCAGTGGATGAGTCCCCTCCGTCGACTCGAGGTCTCTGGAAGCCGGTTTCTTGGGTCTACACACATGCCGAACATGTGAACAAATAATACACTTCAGATAAACAATTCTCTTTTTTGCTAGTCAAATACGGCATCCCCTTTAAAACTAAACATTCAGTTTCTTTTTGATTGCCTCCAAGCTTGGATGTCTTACTTGTCTCCCTTACAGATTGTCTGTCCTTATCTCATTTGAGTTTACGTGCGACAACGCTAATCTGGAGTATCTGTGTTTAAGCTCGTATATAGATTCGTTTCAGGCACTTCAATCTTGGAAACATCACGAAGTTAGAACCAGCATCCTCTATGGAAACGTCTTCACTCATTTAGGAGAGTGACAAGGGTCACCATCTGAGTTGTCCCGCCGGGAAAATAGTCCATGTGGAGCATTTTCAACCCACGGGTGGACTCCAGGGTTTGTCGCATACCACACACGCAAAATAACAAATACTTGATCGTATGCGTTACTCACCCCGTACTGAAGTTACTTAAAACAATCTAATAAACACTAATACAATAAATGCTTTAGCACATAGAATTAGTGATGATTCCATACAAGTAAATACGAGTAAGTACTCGATACTTTGTTTCGATACCGAGTACTTTTCGTTTTCATATTAATTCATTCGATACTTACTCGGTATCGGAAGAAAAGTACTTGTATTGAATCGAAATACACCCTGTGTTAAATTCTAAACGCATCAACCTTGCTACATCACTCAGCCGTGCCTGCCAAATTAATTTTCCTCCGACGTCAAGTTGGTAGCATTGAAAATCAAACAAAATCAGACTTAGAATAGGCAACTGCTACAGACAATCTAATCTCAAAGAGTTTGTTTTTGGTCCTTATTTCATTGCTCCCGCGCAGCCCCACACAAAAACTAAAAGATATGGTACACGAGCAACTAAGTAGCCCATTTGAATCGGAAGAAGAAGCTTCACAGCAATGTGGCTTCTGGAAACATCACAAAGAACTAGTCCACAACCTTAAAAAAAAAAAAAAAAAAAAAAAAAACCGCAAAGTCTCTCTCTACTTGTCAAACACTGTAACGTCTAAGCAATCCATTTACGGAATGGGAAGAAATGAAACTTATAATTCCTTGTCTGTATAAATACGCACAACAGTATCTTATTGTTGTAGCGACGTCAGTATTGACTGAATGTTTGTTTTCTAATGCCGGTGAAACAATGACAAACAAAAGTAACAAGCTGTGCCCAAAATATTTGGAATAATTGCTTTTTTTGGGAAACCTTCCAAAAGCGGATTTTTTTTGTTTAAAAGTGTTAAAATTACAATAAATAAATACTTAAACATAAGACAAAACCTTCAAAGTTTGCTTACAATGTGCGCTTTATTATAATTTTAATAAATAAATAAAAATGTTTATTGAGTTTTATTTAATTTTATTACACTAGGCAAATAAAATAAATAATCTAGCAAACTGTCACGTAGGCCTATATTCTTACATTTCGACATTTTTTTAAAAAAGTATCGATATGAGTAAGTATCGATACTTTTGCAGTACTCATATGAGTAAGTATCGTAATACGATTTGAGGACTTCTCATTTGAGGAGGTATCGATACTTTGATGGTATCGGAACATCACTACATAGAATAGAAATTAAATGCACTTTAAGTATACCCCTCATAATACCACTGAACATATACAAACACAGCACAGGAAGTTTTTAGTGTGTTTGTGTTACATTGAGTTCACTGAATTAACATAAATATCAAGGAAGAGAGAACAATGTGTTGCGCAGTCGAAATATGAGCGGCGATGATTGCCCGTACGATAAAAATTGCTGCCGAAATCTACTTCTTCATTCACCACGAGTCATTGTGTCGCCTGCCTAGAGTTTATCACTAGACAAGTGATGCTAGTTAAAGCATTACGATAGTCTCACCCAGTATTATAAACAATATTAACAGGTTATACCACTGGGACGTGATGAATGACATATCCCTAACATCGGTCTGCAGCAGAATTCTGGAACATGTCATATGCTCGAACATAATGAAGTTTCTAGATGAGAACGAGCTACTTACACCATGTCAACACGGATTTCGGAAGAAGAGATCGTGTGGAACACAATTGGCCCTATTTTCCCACGACATAATGAAAGTTATCGATGCAGGTTCGCAAGTTGATGCAGTTTTTTTGGATTTTCAGATAGCTTTTGATTCTGTGCCACACAACCGACTTTTAGCGAAGATTCGAGCTTACGGTATTTCGGCTCAGATTTGCGAGTGGATACGTGATTTTCTAACTGGTCGATCACAGTATGTCGTTGTTGACGGGGAAGCATCTTCTAAGATAAATGTTACTTCGGGCCTTCCTCAAGGAAGTGTAATGGGTCCACTTCTTTTCTTAATATTTATAAACGATCTAGGAGACAACGTCAAATGCTGGTTGCGATTGTTTGCAGTTGTCTATAGGGAAATAAGGTGCTCCGACGATTGCTTAGAAATTCAGCGTGATTTGGATGCTATTTTAGATTGGTGCCGTAAATGGCAGCTTACACTTAATTGCAAAAAGTGCAAGGCAATGCGGATAAGTAACAAGAAGAATCAGGTTGTTCATGAGTACAAAATAAACAATTCACCTGTTGACACGGTTGATTCCGTGAAGTATCTGGGGGTGATAGTACAAAGTAACATGAAATGGGACATGCACATAACTTCCGTCGTAGGCAAGGCTAATTCTAAATTACGATTCATAGGTCGTATTTTGAGGAATTGTAATGCTCAAACAAAGGAAAAAGCGTATAAAACACTAGTGCGTCCGCATCTGGATTACTGTTGTGGGGTTTGGGATCCGTATCGCAAGGTTCTGATTGACTCAGTTGAGAGGGTGCAGAGGAGAGCCGCTAGATTCGTGACTTGTTGTTACAGCCCTTATGAAAGCGTCACAGAATTGATACATAGATTGGGCTTTGATAGTTTGGAAGAAAGACGACGTAGCTTGCGTTCGAATGTATTGGAGAATATGCGAAAAAATTTAAATTTCGAGTGCAATGAAATACTTCTTCCGCCAACCTATTTAGGTCGCAATGACCGGAGGGATAAGATTAGAGAAATAAGATGCCGTACTGATGCTTATATGTATTCCTTCTTTCCTCGCACTATTCGGGATTGGAATGGGCGGGTTTAGGATTGGTGCTTAGCACCCTCTGCCACCCACAATGTTTGTGATTTGCAGAGTATGGATGTAGTTGTAGATGTAAATGTAGAAATTACTCCAGAAACTAGGAAGAGGGAGTTGAATTTTAGCGTGTGTACAGAAACCACGATTTTCCTCTCGTATATTTTCTTTGACAAGTTCACTCTATATTCTCTACTCTGTCCTTAACTCTCTCAAGCTTTTCCACTTACTGCTCGTATTTTCCTATGGTTTTACGCTTAGTAGACGTCCAGGTTATTAGAAGACCCAAGGACAAGGAAGAATTCTGGCATCGCGTTTTCAAGCAACCGTCCCAGCATTTTCCTGGAGTTATTTTGGAAAACTACGGAAAATCAACATGAGGAGGGCTGATGCAGGCCCACTCCTGTCACGTACTAAGGGTTCCGTCTTGATAAATCCTTTCTATCCCTTTCCCTTATTGCAGTAGGAAAAAATGACTACAGGAAAAATCTAGTTTTGGCTCTAGTTTCTCTTAACTTACTCGTATTTTCACGGTCATTTCTGGATTTGAATGTTGCTGGTTGTAATATGTGTTTTCTGTCGTCCTGAAATAAAACCGTCTCGAATTTCCCAATTAGCTTCTGCGGAGAGCAACGTCTTCGGTGTTCCAGGTCTTCCCAACCCAACTCCAACCTCCCATTTATGCTTTGCCTCCAGCTGTATACCTTTAACAAATAGCTTTGCTCTTCCTTGGACTTTCTTCAATTCCTCTGCTAACACTTCATATTCATTTGAATCGTTTCCATTTACCCCGTCCCCATTATGCACAGCTGATCTAGGAAATTTTATTTCGTATGCAAACTGTACCTTGGCTTCATAAATTACAGCTAAAAAATTTCAGATATATAGTAAATCTTAGCTGCCAGTGCTTTCCAGTTTCGCCTCGTCTTTCAATTACACAATAAATTTAGCTTTGTTGTCTGAAGCATTTTAAGCAGTCTTTATTTTCTAGTATTTTATTTGTTAGAGTTTTAGTTTTACTGTGCAGGTTTGTAAACCGTACATCATTATTGGTAAGAGACAAGTCTCTTATATTTGTTACTTATCTATTAAAATTCGACCTAAATCACTAAGTTATTTAGTTTATTTCATGAAATAGTAATAATCAGTATTTGAATTTGTTCTATTGCGTTTTTTTTGTTTTTTTTTGGGCTGCCTCTACGGCTGTTGTTGAAGTATCTACATCTACATATATACTCTGCAATTCACAAAATTGTGGGTGGCAGAGGGTGCTCAGCACCAAAGCTAATCTCTTTGCTGTGTATTCCAATCCCTAATGGTCAATAAGTTTAAACGAAACGTGTGTCGTCTATCTACCAGAGACTCCCAACCTAGTCTACTAATCAGTTCTGTGACGCTTTCATAAGGACAGTAGCAAGCGGTCACGAATCGAGCGGCTCTTCTCTGTACTTTCTCTATACTTTCGACCAACCCTTTACGATACGGATCCCAAATGGCACAACAATAGTCCAAATGTGGACGCACAAGAGATTTGTACGCTATATCCTTTGTTTGTTCATTACAATTTTTCAAGATTCGACCTATGAATCGCAGCCTAGAATTTGCTCTACCTACTAACGAATTAATGTGTATGTCCCATTTCATATTCTTTTGTACTGTTACTCCCAAATATTTCATAGAATCAACCATATCAATAACTGTATTGTTTAACTCGTATTTCTGAACAATTGGATTCTTTTTGTTAGTTATGTTAGTTAGTTAGTACCACTACCTTTGGTAGTATAACTTCTGGATGTCAGTTGGGTGTTGTTTTGGGAACACATTTTTATTTCACTGTGGGGGGGGGGGGGGGGGGAATGGCTATGGACGCCGTAGGCGTTCTTATATTAAAACCCCCTACTGGGTTCGTGTTGTCAGTTGGGGATCATCGCCGTAATAAGCTGCGTTAGCAACTGGACGATTTTCCGCAACTGATTTTCACGTTTTGGTTAATGGATGCAGCATTGATGTACACGCTGGTCACTTTTGTCGGTCGGCGGATGGTTTTTGCCGCGGCTTGACGCCCTTTTCTGTGGGCCGCCCGGTCCTTCGACTGTTCGGGCATGGTTAGGTTGATGTTGACGTCTTCCGATGGCGGCTTGGAGCCTTCTCTTCACAGGACATCCCCCGTAGCTGGCGGCGTGGTCAGAACCGCAGTTAGCACATCTCGGCGTTGCTTCTCTCGGACGTGAGCATACCAGGTTGCTGTGGTTCCCGCCGCAGCGTTTGCTGCGAGCATATATATATACTGTATACATTGACGTCTTTGGCTGCGAGCGTGTACCAATACATCATTAGCTTGTGTTGTTTGCCTCAATTCCCTGTAATACCTATTAAATTAAAATACACTCCACGCGTGACTGTATCCTAAATTTTAGCTTCTGAACCAACCATAGCAAATGATGAAATGTATTTATCGATAGTTCATTTGATTTCAGTCCATCATACAATGATTTAAAATATTCATTTTGACTTAAGGCCGGAAAACAGCCTTTGCTTTATGACACATTGAAGTAAGTGCAGTCCTTTCCCATGAAGTGACTACTGTTTCGAAATGTTTTGCATTGCGAAACCTGCATTGTAAATTGGAAGTTATCAAAATTTCTTGGAATGACATTTAGTGCGCATTTAAAAGTACCCATCAAAATAATTTCGTCATTTTTGTGTGTTCGCTATTTAAATTTGGTGTATTATCATTTTGAATTTCACGCAAATGAGTATTTCTTCTTTTTCGTCTCTCTCTCTCCCCGACCTGTCAATGTTCTATTTCGAGGCGTAATGGAAGTAGGTGCAAATATCTGAAGGGAAAAAAAAATCAGTAATGAAATTACTGAAATTTAAAAATAAAGAACCTTTTAAATAATAAAAAGACTATATAGTACCTGGCAGAATCGCTACATTACTTTTCGAAGTGTTCCTTTTGCAACTCAAAATATTAATCTCTACTTTGTGCGCGTCTTTTGTTTCACTTAAGACCACAGAGTATCTCAGTGCTGGGAATATAAGTCAGAATGTTGAATCCGATCCTATTTCACACACACACATTAATTTTTTATTTTAATAACATATTCGTAAAATGTATTAACTATGTTTATTATTTTTTTTATTGCTGACCAAGATCACAGACATTGGCAGAATCGCCAAGTGTCGTCACAAAAAATAAATAAATAATGTAAACAACGTATATTTTATTTTATTTAATTTAATGTATTTGTAACAAGTATTAAATATAGATTTTAGCTTTCTGCACTTCTTCTCCGTATAAACTTTAACTATGACAAATATCACACTTCTCCGTGGGCGCAATAATCTTAAAAAGGGTTCCGAAATTTTCGCTTAGCGTATTAATATATAGATTTCCTTATCCGAAACAATGTTCAGCACCTTGTGTATTTCAAGTTGTTCGTATAAGATAACTGCAATCCAGGTTGTGCTGAGTATTTCTTGCTCACTTTTGTTACTGTATTAGGCTTAATCACAGTAAGCCGATATCCTCCTGTATAATCGGCCAGTTTCAGCAATGGATTCTGCTGTATACGATTTAATCTCTCTCCACGCAAGAAACTATCACTTAGCATTAATACTATGAACGTATTGGAATACTTTGATTTTTTTCCTAAATGAAATTAATTAACAAATATTTATCGGCGCACTCGTGTATATTAGACTCAGCATGGTATAGACGGTACAAGACAGGCACAGCATTTAATTAAAACCAACCATGCCCGAGGCTGGACTCGAACGGTGACCACTGTGCTGCCGGGGTCAGCACTATGATTTCTAGTGCGGAATGTTTGAGTCAGGAGCCATAAACACACAGGTCCCGTAGTTTCTAGCCGTTTGCCGACAGCTGGGCAATATATCTCGTGTTTCATTAGGAGTTTCTGCGTGGAGGACTCTGTTATCAGAGACTGGTGATAAGATAGCGCAGTGTGTAATGAACTGGGCCAGGTCCGGAGAGGTAACACAAGGAACGCGGGATAGCTGCGGATTCAGAGAAAACAGTCACCAACCACAAATTACTGCATCCTGTCGGTCCCGTCTACGCAGACATTTCATCTACTCCTCACTCGATGTACATACACTTGCTCTATTATTCCACTTGTTCCTAGCTTTTAGCCTGATATTTGTGTTATGTTCCTTCACTCGACTTTTGCCATCTTTCCTAATATTTTTATACCTCCAATTTTTTTTTGTTAATCAAGCACTCAGCGTATTACTTATGCTGTCCCTGTTTTTTTTTTTAATTTAATTCTGACTTTACGTCTCCGACGAGTAGGAGATTATAGTTTTGAGGAACAAGGAACGTGAAGGTATTCGGCTATGACCGGGTATTCCCATACCGTGATTTAGTGAAACAATCGAACACCAAAATCTGAATGAGCGCCTTCCAAAAATTAGTCTCTATGTCCTAACGACGTAGTCATACGCCATTAATGTGGTTTTGCCATATTTAGTTTCTGTCATCAACGAAATATTTGTCACTAAACTGCTCATAACTGACCCTTGTACATACTATTCCGGGTGAAGCCTTCCTATAATTATTTCTTCATACCTGATATTCGGAAAGACTTGGATTCGTATGCTTGCCACCATCCAGATTTGGATTTTCCGTAGTTCCTGGAAATCACTACAGGGGAATGTCGGGATGGTTCCTTCAAATGATCATCACTTTTTTTTTTTTTTTTTTGTCATTGCCTCAACGACTGTGTATGAAGCCCCACTACCTTCGGTAGCTTTACTTCTAGGTTTCAGGATGGTTTAGTGTTGGGACACTTTTTATTTGTTCACTTTCAGGGGAAAACCAGGGCTTTGATCATCAGAGATGATCTTAATGGTGAAAAACCCCTGCATTGTTCATGTGCTTCTTTGTCTGTTTTCTGGCTGGTGTAGTTTTTGCTTTATTTATTGTGGTTGGTAGAGTATGCTCAAGGCCACTTTGTACTTGTGCCATTGCGTAGGCATTAAGGATTGCAATCCCGCAGTGTTTTCAATCCCGCGGGATCCGCGCGGGATTTGCGCCAATCTCGCGGGATCCGTGCGGGATTGGTACAAATAGTTTTTTAACGCATATATTTAAAACATAGTTACTTAAAACGTTAATAAATTAAATAATAATTAAATTAACAAATAATGTTTAATGTTAAATGATAAAAATTAACAGTTAACAATATTTTCATTGGCAAAATGACATTGAAACTTTTTACCGTGTCCTAAGTGTATTTCGTGGTTTTACATTTTTGTTTTTTAATCTAAACCAATTTTTAAATAAATAATAAAAATGGAAAATATTAGGTCATATTATGTGCCTTACAATACATCACGTAAGTTTAGAAATATGGTTTGCTTAGTGGCCAAGTTACCAGAGTTTTTTTTTTTTTTTTTTAATTCTAAATAAACGTTCCATAACACCGAGAGAAGCATTCCATTTCACAAAGTGAAGTGAATATACTCTGTAAAGTGTAGACTTGGCTCAGAACAAGATCTCATAACTTTTTGTCACTGCACAAGCACGAGACTTGGCCTTGTTTTGCGTGATTCATTATTATATCTCCTGATTCCTTGATTGATATTACAGTTGATTCAATGTTATTAAAAGAAACTACTCACTAACACGTAAACTGTCAAGTATTTCAGATTTATTTATGTGGCGTAACGAAGTTTTTAGAGTGGAAATTATTATTTTTTAGTAAGAAAGGAGACTTTCTCGGCGAATGATTGCAGTGAAGTCCTCATAGGTTGTATCTCCGGATTTCATTGCAAACACACGAAATTACACACGTGAGGAAGACGGCGGAGGCAGCCGTCGAAGTATGGTGTTCCTACAACACAATTCGTCGATACACCCGTGAAAATTCCAATATAGCTTTTTTTACCTTTAGTCGAAATAATAACAAGGAGAAGAGGTATTAATCTATAGCCTGAGCGGCACATGTAAACAGGCGGCTTTCATCAAAGAAACGCATTGAGGCAGCGGCCAAAACAACAATAAGTCAAAGGATATACAATTTCCTTTTGATAGCTGTTAAATAAATAGGTACGCGATCGTTAAAATTACGATAACATTAGTTTCATATCAAAGAATAATCAAATTTACAGCCGCAAATTGTCACAAATATTTTATCTGCCAATACAGAAAATGGGAATAATGAAACCGTGAATAAAAAGCTGTACCCGTGTTATTCAGATAACGTGTGCACAACTTAAAAAATAATTATATAGTTAGAAAATCGTACTAAATACGCACCATAACTCAAATTACAGAAATGTGTACTCGAAACAAACGTAAGTTTTGATGAATACGTAAAAGTGTATTTATTTAATTACGAATGAGGAAGGTTGACAAAAACAAACGTTTGTTCACATGAGTCAAATGCCAACTGCTCTGGTACAGCAAACAGTGCAATACATCCGACAGAGACCGAGTGGGGCAGCGAGTCACGCAGACTGACACGCGTTTCCGCCGGGTTTTACGTATTGCAGATCCGCTTATTTTGTGCGGGATCCACCTGACTGTCTAATGATGCGGGATCCCGCGGGATTGCGGGATCCCGCTTTGCTGGATTGCAATCCCTAATAGGCATGACTGTTTTTCGGTTATTTCGTTTGTGTTTTCATTTAATTTCCTGATGAATGCTTCTGTTATGGTAAAGATTTCAGTATTGATTAGTGGAATGTCAGTTTGGTTGTGTAGTACGTCTATAGGTGTGTACATTGGCGCATTGAGTATCATTCGAAGGCATCGGTTTTGGAGTCTTTGGATGTGTTGCATGTTGGTGTGGCTTGCCATCTGGCAACCATAGAGGATGAATGGTCGAATGACAGATTTGTAGAGTCTTATTTTAGTGTTGGTCTGAAGGTTATTGCTGCGTAGCACTGGTGTTAAGTTCATTGCTACTGCTAAGCCCTTTGTTCCTTTGTCCATGATGTGTTGGCGGAACAGTAGTTTACTATCTAGAGTTATCCCTAGATATCGGTGCTCTTTGGTCCATGCGAAGTTTTGTCCCATGATTTTTAATGTTTCGTTTATTTCTGGTCTTTTTTTGGTGAAGTATATACAGGCACATTTATTGGGGTTAATTTTGACTTTGTTTTTCCTGCATCAGTTGCAAAAGGCGTGTAGTCCTTGCTGTAGGTGTCTGATGTTCAGGTCCTTTCTTCTTCCTGTTGTAAATCACCCAATTCCTTCCCGTTCCTCGCTCTTATTTCTCTAGCGGCGTCAGTCATAACATACATAACAAAAGGAAAAGAGTTTGATCTTTCGTATTTTTCGTTCTCTGTCCCATTACCTTCGTCTTTATTCCTCAGATTCACAGTATTTCATTCAGTCCCTATGTTAGGACATCTTATCTGGGTCTTTCAACGTATCGGATTTGATATGTAATCCTTCGACATCAATCTTACTGTAAGAATTATATCTGCAGCCGCTCTTCCTATAATTACGTTCATTTCATTACTGTTCTCTTTCTCTAATTGTGTCTTGTGTTCTTTTCTCTCGATTCGACCGCGAACTAGTTCTCCTAGAAAACATCCCCTCTGAATACTGATGTGTTTGATTGTGATATTTCGACAAAGCCATAGGCTAACTGAGATACAGTCGTTACTTTATAAAACTTGAACCTAATACCTCTACTTTTCTTTGTTACTCAGACTCCAGCGAATAGTTTCACAGCTTACAAAGTGTAAATGATATATGTATAGTTAATTTCAAAAGTGGCCATTGCCATAATTCATTTCCCATAGCAGTCTCTGCTATGAATACCATCATCCGAAGAATTCTAACTTGGTCGGTTCGAATTTCGTCAGCAAACCTTATACAATTGATGTTGTTTTCTTCTATTCTTATCGTCTTCCTCTCTTTCTACATTAGTATACAATGCCCCATGTCATCTCAGTATTTTTCATTTTTCCTTATGGTTTCACGTAGTGATGCAACTTGAATTTTTTTTTTTTTCAGATTTGTGAAAAAAAAACATGAAAAAAAACGTAGCATCCTTGTTTTTTTTTCTAAATTTGTTTTTTTTTTTTCAGAAGAAATATATTTGATAAATTATAGTTTTATTTATGGAATTTACATTTTACATGTGTGTTTTAAACCTTACTAAATCATATAATCATAATGATTCATAAATGAATCTATATAGGTAACATAATTTTTTATTCATCCTCTATGTCGGTACCACATTCACTAGTATCAGTACTACCAACACTAGTGCGGTCGGAGTCGGAATTTTCTGTTTCTTCTTCTGTCCCCTCTAGATCCATAACTTCAGAAATAGTTACATTTTCTTTTACTCGTTGTATTGCATGCAAAAGCTTTTGAGATTGCAATTTTAAATTGTGAGCAAAGTACACACTGTGAATGAAGACTGCGCCGATAGTTCTGTATTACGGTCTTTTAAGTTTGAATTTAAATATATTATCATTCAAAATAGGAGCTTTATTTGTTTTCAATCGTTGGTTTACGCCAACGGTTGGAAGGAAATTATTCATAATTACTGACAATGACTCAGTAGTATCACTATACGCTGAGAGTTTAACAAGTATACGAATATAAGGAAAGCACAACAAATAATAAAAAGAGGCAAAAAACAGTAGTTAAATTTCCTAATTTTTTGAAATGATTCGTAGGTCTACAGATAAATTTGTAGGGCTTGGCAGCACTAGTTCAAATAGCAGTATCAGTCCAAACAATGGGGAACGGGGATTCCTTCTCACGCAACCTAGCCTTTTCGGGAAGTCCCCTTTCGTAAAGGAAAACGTCAGTCAATGTTACCAATATTTTTGTAATTTTTTTTTCTATTGAACCAGACAAATATAGTAGATAAGTGCTTAGTTTAAACTCTAAAACAGTCATATTAAACGATAAATGCCTTAAAAATTTGAAATTTAGTAGTTATGAAAACAAAACATGTTTTTTTTCACAGTTTTATTTCATGTTTTTTTTTTCACGTCAGATAAAAAACTGTTTTTTTTTTACAACACTAGTTTCACGCCTCGTCGACATCAAGGTCGTTAGAGCTGAGAGAGGGCGTGGGGTGGGGAAGGAACTGGAAGGAATTTGGCCATGCTCTTTTGATGTAACTATCCCGGTATTCGCCGCATGATTTCGGGAAGCCATGTAGAACCAAAATCAGGATAGCGGGAGACGGAATCGAACCCACGCCCTCTCTGCAGATCGGAGCAAGTTGTAACGCAGACTCGTCTCCGCGACCTCTTCGACCTTGTAGATGACGTAAGAGCGAGCACGCGATGGCGGCGTGGCTTTATCGGTCTGAGAATTGCCGCGGACAGCTTGCAATTTATGGGTCTGCCCTTCATCTGCAGATAACACCAGGAGAACTCGATGTGTGTTTATATACAGCCCGCGCGCACGCATACTAGGTCCGCTGCAACTCAGACAGCTAGCTGTCAGGCTTACCACTACACCAGCCGCCCTACCAAATCAGTAGGAACTACATCACAATATAAATTGCAAGGAAAGGGAACCTAAGGATAATTGGCGGGTTTATCAGGACTACTCCGATAGAAGCGATGGAAGCGGAAACAGTAATTCCTCCCCTAGACCTAAGAAGGAAACAGATAGGGTTAAACTTTTGGTTAAGAGTATGCTCTAAAAAAGATCACATTCTGGTGAAGAAGGTACAGAGCTTAGCTCACGAGACGCAAAGAAAACCACCAAACCTTCAAATAAGCTATTGGGAATCAAAAAACCAATGGAATATCCACAAAAAAGATATTAACGACCTATATTCGGAGATCGAACCATGGCAAAAAGCGGACTTATCCACGCGTGTGCATCCAACCATCACTCTAAAGATGACAGAGAAGAAATTCTGCACGTCAGAAGAAGCGATTCAAAAGACGATGGAAATTTTAAACACTAGATGGAATGGCTGGTCACAGATTTACACAGATGGAGCGAAGGTGGGAGAGGAGGCCTGTGCGGCCGCCTATGCGTACCCGGCGAGCAATATCGTAGAAGCATACCGCCTACCCGACCAATTCTCGAGCTTCTCTGCCGAACTATTTGCTATCCTCAAAGCGCTACAATTCATCGGAAAATCAGATTTAAAGAAAGTGGTCATCTGTTCAGACTCCAGAAATGCCCTACAGACAATCTTGGGAATCCCAAAAGGCAAAACTAAAAATTATCTGGCATACGAAGTAGCTAGAGAGCTAAAGAAATTGACAACACAGGACGTGGATATAATTCTTCAACGGGTGCCAAGCCACGTGGGAATACACGGTAATGAAATGGCCGACAGGGCGGCAAAAACACAGCTAGCGGCCAATGAAAAATTGGACGTCGCCACTCCATGCACAGATTTCAGACATTGGACAGCAATCCGGATAAGACAAGAATGGGAAGAGAAATGGGAAAACAACAAAGGAACAAAAGGACTTTGGCATCGGGCAATAAGTAATAAGATCAACAAGAAACCATGGTATGAAATAAAAGAATTAAGCAGGAAAAAGATTACCCTAATTAACAGACTGCGCACAGGACACACCCTATTAAATGATAAAAAGCACATTATGAAAATCACGGACTCACCGAACTGTTCCACATGTGGGGCAATAGAAGATATTTATCATTACTTTCTCAGGTGCGATGAATACAAAGAGACCAGAAAAGAACTAATAAGAAAGGCTACAAAAATTACAGACATAATATCCCTAATGACTACTCTTTCAGAACCAGACGCAAAAGCCATCAACTCAATACACAAGTACGTTGTAAAAACCAAGAATGTAATATAAAGTCATTATAACAAAGAAAACTAATAACTAAAACCTAGTATCCCTACTCTCCACTCCTGGCGAAATTAGCCTAACGTTAAATGCAAAAAAAAAAAAAAAAAAAAAAGGAAAGGGAAAATGACTCATCACTCACCAAAGTTGAAGACAGTGATGGGAGAAAAACATATACCACGAACACAAAAATATACAATATTTCTGAGTGATGAGTCATTTTCCCTTTCCTTGTAATTTATATTGGAGCCGTTTCCTTTGTTAAATTACGGTACTACATCACAGGAAAAATCGGGCGAGAAGGTGTTGATTTTCCTCGCTCCAAGTTAGAATTTTTTTTTTTAATGATATGTTGGTTTTTCCGGGTCCCTTCAGCACAATACTAAAGTGTTTGATGCAGTTCCAGAGACTCTACTTGTCTAGTAAACTGAGGAAAACTACTAAACATACGCAAGGGATTCCTTCGTATTTTTTTCTTATGGTTTTACGCCTTGTAGATGTAATTAGAGGCGGGATGGAAGTGGGGACAAGGAACGGGAAGGAATTCGGCCATGGCCTTTTGAAGGAAGCATAACGGCATGCGCCTGGAGTGGTTTCGAAAAAACATGAAAAAACCAAATTTGATGCCTGGACGAGGATTGGAACCGGCGTCCTGCCGAATGCGAGGCCAGATCCCTTCCTGATTCTTCGAACGAACTTGAGTTACGTAACTAAGAGCTCGGTGGGAAATCAGGGACTTTTATGAAAACACATAAATAAGTGTAACAGGAACTACTTGTTTTCTATAGAGTGGGCTGCCTTTACCACGAAGGATCTAACAGGGATGAAAGCTTCATGATGTTACGTAGGAAGCTCTATTTTAATACAGTTTTAATTTTAAAATTGCAGAATGTGTGCTGTCGCAAACTAGCACAGCATAAAGCTGCGTTCCCACGACATCTTGTAACGGAGATGGGGCGGTAAGGGACGGATACTCAACATCACGCCATGGGAACAGGGCCGCCTCTGCTAGCGGAGACGAGACGCAGATACCCACTCTGAGTCGGTAAACTTCACAGGCGTTCGTAGTGGTGCGCTGTTCCTATCGGATTGCAGCAGCGGTGCGCACCCCTTCTGTCTGATTTTCAGAAAGCCTTTGACTCTGTGCCACACAACCGCCTTTTAGCGAAGCTACGAGCGTACGGTATATCGAATGAGCTTTGTGAATGGATAAATGATTTTCTAACTGGTCGGTCGCAGTATGTTGTCGTTGAAGGAGAAAGTTCTTCTAGTCTAGATGTTACATCGGGGGTACCTCAAGGAAGTGTAATACGACCACTTCTTTTCTTAATTTTTATAAACGATCTCGGAGACAAAGTGAAAAGCCTTTTTAGATTGTTTGCTGATGATGCGGTTATTTATAGGGAAGTAAGGAATTTGGCCGATTGCTTAGAAATTCAGCGTGATCTGGATATTATTTTGGCATGGTGCGCTGAGTGGCAACTTACGCTAAATTGTAAAAAGTGCAAGACAATGAGCATAACTAACAAAAAGAATCCAATTGTTCAGAAATACGAGTTAAACAATTCAGTTATTGATATGGTCGATTCTATGAAATATTTGGGATTAACAGTACAAAGGAACATGAAATGGGACATACACATTAATTCGTTAGTAGGTAGAGCTAATTCTAGGCTGCGATTCATAGGTCGAATCTTGAAAAATTGTAATGAACAAACAAAGGAGATAGCGTACAAATCTCTTGTGCGTCGACATTTGGACTATTGTTCTGCCATTTGGGATCCGTTTCGTAAGGGGTTGATAGAAAGTATAGAGAAAGTACAGAGAAGAGCCGCTCGATTCGTGACCGCTTGCTACAGTCCTTATGAAAGCGTCACAGAACTGATTAGTAGACTAGGCTGGGAGTCTCTGGTAGACAGACGACACATGTTTCGTATAAACTTATTGGTATACATGCGTACTCCCACTTTCACTCACGAGTGTAGTGAAATACTTCGTCCACCATCCTATTTGAGCCGGAATGACAGGATAGATAAGATTAGAGAAATAAGGTGCCGCAATGATTCTTATATGAATTCTTTTTTCCCTCGTACCATTAAGGATTGGAATGCATAGCAAAGAGATTAGCTTTGGTGCTGAGCACCCTCTGCCACTCACAATTTTGTGAATTGCAGAGTATATATGTAGATGTAGATATGTAGATGTAGATGTTGCTGTAAAGTACTCTGTGCCAAACGACACTAGGCAACGTGGTGTGGAAGTGGCGGCGAGGTAAGCTAGAGCTAACCTGCGGCGCGCGCTCGTCCCTACACTTCGGCTAATGAGGTGCCGCCTCGGTTACAAGAGGTCGTGGGAACGCGGCTTAAGAAGGAGGGGGGCAAGAGGTATGAAACCATGAAACTTGTATGGCTCCAAGAGGAAACATTACGCGCGTGAAAATATTCGCAGATCGTTTAATGGGGGTTTTCAAGGATTTCAGATTTTAGAAGTATTAAAGACTTAGAATTTTTTATTTGGCGATATATACGAACTTTTAGTATCAAATTATTTAAAAAATTATCTTTCCCCTCCTTTATTTCCAACAGTATACCGATGGAAAAATCTTTATAATGGTCTGTAGCTTCGTAAATAATATAGGAAAACTAGAAATCGGTTCGCTGTTTATGGTTTTAACTAAAGAAGTAAATCAGGACATATTTCAACGCATAATGATTTACATTTTTTTTAAATAAAATTATGAATGTTATTCTTCAGAGAATTTCATAAATACATACTAAGTATCACCTAAGAACCCGCTGACCTGCTTTCCTGAAGGCGTTTTCTAGGCCTCACCTAGGCGTATTCCTAGACGGGCCCCAACCTCCGCCTCATAAACAAAAATACTTTTTTTTTTTTTTTTAAAAAAAATATGGCCTTCGGTATTTTCGACCATTTAGCCAGCTCCAATTTGTTTTACGTTGCAACTGCTGTATCAGAATTTCAGTGTGATATTGTGGACACTATAGTGAGGACAACACAAGACGAACACAACACATTAAAACCACCAATGCCCGAGGCCGGACTCGAACCGGCGGCCCTTGTAAACAAAAACACGCTCATCATAACAAACATGAGTTACACGGACCGCAGACAGGTGGCAGCACTTACGCTCGCCGTTGTTCCAGGAACTGACAATCCGTGGTTCTAACAACCCAATCCAATTATTATTAATTACAAACAGTGTGATGGCTTTCCCTGATCCGGTAGTGTCGATTCACAGGTAATAATAATAATTCAGAAAAATACATTTTTCAGAAAATTTTTAAAATCGACCATCTATGATATTATAGACTGAAATTTTTTGTGTTGCGTTTATACATATCATTTCAATTTCACAAAATGAATAACGAACCAGATTCAATAAGACGTTATGACTGATTTAAAAAAACTGAAAAAACGATTCTGCAAAATACATTTTTTTTTTTTTTTTTTTTTTGTAATTTCAATATTATTAATAGACGTTGAGCAAGTGAGACTATGTGGCACGTGGAACGTCTATTCGTTCGTTACAGAAGCGTCCAATCGAGACTTTACTATTACGTCTCCTGTAACAATTAGGTCTTTAGAGACGGGAAAGGATGGGGGGCAAGGAATGTGAAGGAATTCGGCCATGGCCTTTTGAAGGAAGCATCCCGGCATTCACCTGGAGTGATTTGGGGAAACCATGGAAAACCCAAATCTGGATGCCTGGACGGGTATTCGAACCGCCGTCCTCCCGAATGCGAGGCCAGAACGCTAGCCATTACACCACCACGCTCGGTTTCAATCCAGAGAGCGCTCATATAAGTGTTTTTTATTAGTCTGTTAAATAGTTAATACATTTTCCCTACCTTGGGACAGAACCCAGGATCTTCCGTATGTTGACACATCCATTAACCTCCGTATTTGTCACAGCGGATACTATTCACCGCTGGCATCATCGCGCGAGCGTGACGGCCAAACTTAAACCAGCCTAGTTCTTGAACGATGACTCTCATATCTCTGTGAAGCACTGCTCAGACGTTGAGAGAATAAGTAAAAATAACTGTCGGAATAAACGAGACAATTTATACTAAGCAGAAAATTTCAAAATAATTCCTTAGGTTAAGGCGGCTAAGACAGGGGCGGAATGAGTAGCAAATAGAAACCCTGTCACCAGGTCATTACGACCACACGGATTTAATACAAGCTTGTATATCTTTAGCTATAAATATGACGTGTTGCGGCTATGTTTTAATTTTTCACTTCTGTCGGTAGTCTTAAAGACTGCCAATTATATATATACGAGGGTTGGAACTTAAATAGTGGAAACACTGCTGTGGAGACTCTATGCAATGGAATCTACTATTGGCGTTGATAGCACACGTTGTTGACATACCTACCTCGCCCGTCCCCGGCGTGCGCACAATCGAGGGAAACGCAGTCACTTGTGGGCGAGCGGTCTAACGTAACGGTGTCACTATGTTTTCAAAACAGGAACATGGGTTCCGCATGAATTGATGGAACTGCAGAAATGGATTCGTTACGACGCTGCTCAGACGCGCGAAGGAGAGGCTTTCTTACGCCGTATCGTAACACTGGATGAGACATGGGCCACATCGTACGAGCCAAAACTGAAACGCCAATCCAACGAATGGCGTCACTATGGGTCGCCGCGAAAGTCGAAAGTGCGTCAGAGCCCCAGTATGGTGAAAGTTATGGTGATTCTGGTATACGACTGTGATGGTGTTATCCTAACGCATTACGTTCCTCCACGGCAGACCGTCAATGCACAGTAGTACTGCGACCAGCTTTGCGAAAGAAGCGGCAACACTTTCTGCGCAACCCAACCATCATTTTGGACGACAATGCGCGGGCGCATACAGCGCAAGCTGTGGCTGCTCTGTTCGGTCGATGGGACTGGGAAGTACTGTACCATCCACCATACTCCCCGGACTTAAGTCGTTGTGACTTTGATTTGATTCGTGGCATTCGCTTCAGAACTGTTCCAGAGATTCGACAGGCAGTAGACCGCTCCATTCGCACCATCGACAGAACAGGCTCTGCTAACGGTATACTACGCCTTCCGCATCGCTGGCAACGGGTTCTACACAACGCTGGTGACTATTTTGAAGGACAGTAACAGGTGCAAACATGTAACGCTTTAGTATCGGTTGTGAATAAATAGTTGCCACTATTTAAGTTGCAAGCCTCGTAGATACGTAACGTTGGGCGATGCGGTCCTTGATTTCTGCAACGAAGCCGCCTCTGTTGTGCTCACTGCCTGAAATTTCTAGTGACAAGGAACACGTTTATTGCTTTCTATTCAAGCTCGTTGTTAAAGCATCACTTGTTGTTGTGTGGCCCATTCGCTTGCGTGCAGTTACAAGTCTCGCGTAGTGGGGTGCACCGCACCATTAAGGCATCGCGAACAAAAGTTAGTCTTTATGGTCAAAGGTCACTACCGCGTGAAGTTGCTGGTCCTCTTAAGGTCACTTCAATCCAGAAATGCATTTCGGAGAATGTAAAAAGTATTTTAAGAAATGCGTTTTTAGCGACAAAATGTGAGTTTTTACATTCAAATGTCATGAACGAATTATGCGATATGGCTGAAATTATACTTGACTCTGATGGTTCACTGTACAAAATACGATCACGTTCTGATGAGTTAAGATTAGAGATATAACGGAGCTCCGCATCCGCAAGTGCGGAACTTTCGCATAAAATCCTACATCCGCTTCCGCAACTTTTAATGCGGAAGTATAGCAGAGATTCTGTTTGCATTGCAATATGCATATCTTACTTTTTTTCTCTTTATACGAGAATCGGCTAATCATCACTTAGCTAACAACAACGTGGTTGTTCCTTTTCTTCCGTTACTCTACTTTACTGAACGGTGTTGTTACCTAACCGCGAATTTACAAGTTTTAACTTGCACGTAAAGTAAAGCGATATATTCACGGTCCAGTTTGCAGGACGCCCGTGTAGAACTCCCGTAGTATGCGCCCACCCATTCCCCATACTAGAAGCTCCAAGCACTCCTTTCCACTCGTACTTTCTAACGAAGCACAGTGATGCAGGATTAGAATAGTGGACATTCGAACTTATGTCATAATATTGATCCAAAAAAAAAAATTATGCTTTAGATAGAAATTGCTGTGCAGATCAAAAATAGTTATATTCAATTTTTGATAAAAATGAATCCTTCATACAAAAAAAAAAAAAACATAAATAAAAAATTATAGAAATGTAAGGGTGAAAAATCTATTTTTTTGACGGCACTGTGTTAAAGTGTCAAATTCAAACCTTATGCAATCGTAAGTACCTATCCTACTTAATATTACGACATAAAGATTTCTTATGTATCCTTGCTGCTTTGACTACAGGGAGCTAGTGAATTTAAGGGATATACGGTATAATAGTGGACATTAGGACTTAAGTCATAATATCGGTCCAGAAAAATTGCTTTACATACCAATTACTGTGCTGATCAAAAATTGTTATGTTCGATGAGTCCAAATAAATAAATAGAAAAATATTGTACTGTATGGGCGAAAATCAACTTTTTTTTTTTTTTTAAGTGTGAAGGACTTTTATCAAAAATTGAACATAAAAATTTTTGACCAGCACCGCAAATGCTACCTAAAACAATATTTTTTTTGGACCGATATCCTGACTTAAGTTCGAGTGTCCGCTATATTCCAATCCTGAATCACTGCGTCGCGCTGCACAGTGGTTCGGGATTGGAAATAGTCGACATTCGAACTAAAGTCATAATATCGATCAAAAACAAAAAAAATGATTTAGGTAGCATTTTTTGTGCTGATCAAAACTTGTTATCTTCAATTTTTGATAAAAATGAGTCCCTTCCCACTTAAAAAAAAAAAAAATTAAAAATTATAAGAAAATGTATGGGTGAAAATTTATTTTATTTTATTGTCATGGCCATACATCAAAGTGTCAAAGTCAAACCTTGTGCAATGGTAAATACCCATCTTTCTTAATATTACAACATAAAACTTGATTGCATATCCTTGCCACATTGACTACAGGGCGTAAATGAATTTCTGCGATTATAATATATTGCACATGCGAACTAAAGTCATAATATCGATCAAAAACAAAAAAATTGATTTAGATAGAATTTGTTATGCTGATCAAAAGTTGTTATCTTCAATTTTTGATAAAAATGAGTCCCTTCAACCTTAAAAAAAATAATAATTAAAAATTATAAGAAAATGTATAGGTACTTACAATTGCACAAGGTTTGACTTTGACACTTCGATATATGGCCATGACAATAAAATAAAATAGATTTTCTCTCATACATTTTTTTTTTTTTTTTTAAGGGTGAAGGACTCATTTTTATCAAAAATTGAAAATAACAAGTTTTGATCAGCACAACAAATGCTATCTAAATCAATTTTTTGGGGTCGATATTATGACTTTATTTCGCATGTCCAATATATTATAATCGCAGAAATTCATTTACGCCCTGTAGTCAAAGCGGCAAGGATATACAAGAAAGTTTTATGTTGTAACATTAAGAAAGATAGGTACTTACAATTGCACAACACTTTGATATATGGCCATGACAATAAAATAAAATAGATATTCACCCATACATTTTCTTATAATTTTTAATTATTTATTTATTTTAAGGGTGAAGGACTCATTTTTATCAAAAATTGAAAATAACAAGTTTTGATCAGCACAACAAATGCTATCTCAATCAATTTTTTTTTGGATCGATATTATAACTTTAGTTCGAATGTCGACTATTTTCCAATCCCGAACCACTGTGCGACGTGTCTTTACCGCACACTCGCAGGCTGTTTCCCCCAGTCACTATGCCACACCAGAGCTTCGTGGACGGCAGGTACCCGTGCTGGTTGTCTGACAGTCCAAACACATCCTGCATGTAGTACCGTAGCCTCTTTCAGAGCCATCAATAGCCCTTACATCGGAAAATCGGATCATCGAAGGTCCTACAAGTTGTACTGTGAATGGACCGCTAGTTCGCTTAGGGGTCGCCCATCAATGATTCCGGACGCCCCTGCCTCCCCTCCTATCCCCTGGTGATATTTGGTGAGATCTAGTAGGACCCCCCCCCCCCTAAGATGACATGACATTTTCATGCCCCCCCCCCCGCCTTTTGCTGACGGACCTCGTAGTGCTTCCGAGGGTGGTTACACCTCCCCCCCCCAAAGATGTCGGTATTCGCGTCATTTGTGGACCTTGTTTTTAGCTAGCTATACTGTAGACCTCCCCCACCCCTCCCCTATTTCACCCACGTAATTAATGGACGCCCCCTTATGGCTGCGCGACTTGCCGACGTCGAGGTCATTAGAGGCGGAAAGGACTGGGGACAATGAACGGGAAGGAATTCGGCCATGATCTTGTCAAGGAACCATCCCGGCATTCGCCTGGAGTGATTTGGGGAAACCGTGGAAAGCCCAAACCTGGATGCCTGGATGGGTATTCGAACAGGCGTGCTCCCGAATGCGAGGCCACAGCGTTACCAAGGCGGATGGTCTAGGGGCGATGTGGCCTTGTGCTTCACACTTGAATTAGTCGACCCACAAAGATTGTTTTGTTGATGCGCGTATAGTTGTCTAAATAATTTAATTCCCTTGTTAAATAATGTCACGTTTTTTGTAGTTAAAATGAGTAAAAAAATAAATCAATACGGCAGTACTAGATGGAAATAGATTTTGCTTAGGCAAAATGTAAAATGTAAAATTTGTAGTAAGAATATACTTATTTCAATATTGACTTCATTTTAGTAAAATACTAAAATCTAAAAAAAATAAACTCCACCTCCGTGTCCATTTCCGCAAAAAATCCACTTCCGCAGAACATCCGCTTCCGCAAAAAATCCGCTTCCGCAAAAATCCGCTTCCTCAAAACATCCGCTTCCGCAAAACATCCGCATCCTCAAAACATCCGCTTCCGCAAAACATCTGCTTCCGCAAAAAATCCGCTTCCTCAAAACATCCGCTTCTGCAAAACACCCGCTTCCGCAAAACATCCTCTTCCGCAAAACATCCTCTTCCGCAAAACATTCGCTTCCGCAAAACATCCGCTTCCGTGGTTGCCAATACTGAACACCCGCATTCGCTAAGATGAATTCCGTTACAATCCTACTTTGTATGGACTTGGAAGTATTAAACATGGCAGTGACGATTTCGCTAAATAGCGGAGATCAATTTAATTCGAACTAGTCTGCCTCAACAAGCATATCGATCCTACTCAACTTTTTCTTCCAGACAGAATTTAAACTTCATCGCAACGATTGCAAATACAGTAATTTCAAATACAGAAAACAGCTAGAAATTAAAATATCTTAATATTTTTTCGTCATTCGATAGTGCTACGACATAGTTACTAAAGAGACTAATAACTCCAAGCTGCTAGTATTTTGAATTCATAAGTTGGCAGCTCTAGATCCAGAGACATATACCAAAAATATTCGAAATTGACACACTGCACTTCAAGTGACGTTGTTTTAACAGCACCTGCTACGAAAATAAAAGCGGGCAGTTGGAAGTAACTATTGTTGGCATACTAACTGCATCCCTAATTGCTAAAATGGAGCTTGCGCGGCGGCCATATTAACAAGCGACTGCTAACGACCGTTAAACGCGGCCGCCGACAGTCTTTTGTCTGCAAGCGCCGCGCAGACGAGAAACAAATGACGCGAGACAAAGCGCGAGCTGGCGGAGAGACGAACTACGGGCGCTGGTGTCGCCTCTATGATTTATTGGCCATCAGCGAGCATCTCCATAAGAGCTTCCGATGAGAACAATAATAAGAAGAAATAAACATCTACACAGCGCATGAAGTTAACAACCCGTACAAACCAAACGACTGCATCCAAGATGCACTTTAAATTAAAAAATAACGTACAGGCTAAAGCACTTGATGCTACATGTAATATGATGTTACAGGGTGTCCAGAAAAGGACTCCCTGATTTCAAAATTAAATATCTCGAAAACCAAGATCGATAGAGGAATGCAGTAAACGGTATGTTTATCGTGACAGCTATAAGAAGTGTATACAGCAGTGTGAAATAATAGTTACAAAAGATGCTAACAGATGGCGCTATACGCTGTACAGCTCATATCAGCATACATAAGTGAAATAATCGTATGAAAACAATCTTTGCAAACAATCACATCACAATGTTTTCAAAATGTTCACCATTGGCACTACCCTGAGCTTCGGATCACTATTTAGGCATTACGTATGGCGATCACAGCGCCATCTGTTAGCAGCTTTTGTAACTATTATTTCACACTGCTGTATACACTTCTTACAGCTGTCACAATAAACATACCGTTTACTGCATTCCTCTATCGATCTTTGTTTTCGAGATATTTAATTTTGAAATCAGGGAGTCCTTTTCTGGACACCCTGTATTTTTTCAATATAACTATTATCTGGTTCACGAAATTCTGTCCAAAAAATTACTTACTCAACATTGAAATTTGATAAGTTATTCACTTAATTCGTTTACCATTAACTTCAGAATGATGACTGCAGCATGGAAGACGACATTTCAGAGAATTTTCGCATCAGTAATTTCGCAAAAAAATAAAAAAGCGTAAATAGAGTTTCGAATGGATTTCTCATAAAAAAAAACAACAGTACTCAAACTCGGTGGGTTCAAGTTCTTATTTGATACCCATTAAGGGAGTGTGCATAAACCACGTAGCTCCATTTTGGCCTCCTGTGAACCCCCCCTCCCCCCCACGTTGCCTTACGTGGCTTTTGCCTCAACCCCCCCCCCTCCCCCCCATGTAGCACGTAGCGATTTTCCTTTTTGATACCAGAAGACATTTTGTCCTGTTTTCTCCTGTCAGACTACTGTAAATTACATACAGAGATAATTAACTGAAGAAAATAAATATTCACATGCTGTTGTGTGTTTTGTTCCTCGTTTTAACTGTGAAAGGAAAGCTACGTGGCCTGGCTCGGAAACCCCCCCCCCCCCAGCGTAGCCTTCCAGCCAACCCCCCCCCCTCCGCTGGACCGAGCCACGTAGTTTGTGCACCCCCCCTGAGCAAAAAGGTTAAAGTGAAAAATAAAAATTTGAGCTTTGTATCAAACTACATACAAATCATTGATGTATTAATCTGGTAATAGGCCATATTTCCGCAGTTGTTGTACAATAATTTCAATATCTGCTCGCCACGCAATTATGAAAAAGAAAAAAAAAAGGACTAAATAAACCTCACGGTTGTTGGTCGGTACCTGAGAGGCAGTAAGGTAGGCCCGCTGTGATTGGCTGTCGTGACGTAACCCCCCTCCCCTCCTATCCGGCCCTGGTTTCTAGGCGTGTCTTATCTCAAACTAGTTCGCCTCGTAAACAAAGGCCGATACCAGCGCTCCTGGTGGCCGCCTGCTCAAGTACAGCCGTGCTAATACGTGTGTCCGACAGACTCACCTCCGTACTAGTAAACCCGTACGAAACAGCACATACAACAATTTAAAAAAAAAAAATTAATTAATTAATATAAAGATTCAAACGCTTTTTGAGTCTTGAAACACTCAAAATAGCAGCGTTTATCCATGGGAATATACGATATTTGATGTCAGGATTCAATCGTCTTTAATATTATTATTGTCTGTCATTTTAGGTAATTTATACAAAAATATTGTTCATAGCTCCTGGTAACCCCTGAGTCTGCCGCTACCCAAAGCGGCTGTTGTGCTTGCTGGTTGCGTCTCGCCCTTGCAGGCGTCGGGGTGAGGAAAACTGTGTCCCGGCCGCCGTCAACCCACTTTCAACTTCAATTCTGAAAAGAAAACGTGTTTCAATGTAAACTCGGCACTCTATGTCACAAGTCCATGGAAAATAAAATACTCTGT
>JARYHS010007075.1:12873025-13086261 GCA_031002005.1 Vandiemenella viatica
CGGAATTTTCTGTTTCTTCTTCTGTCTCCTCTAGATCCATAACTTCAGAAGGAGTTACATTTTATTTTACTGGTTGTATTGTACACAAAAGATTTTGAGATTGCAATTTTAAATTGTGTGCAAAGTACGCACTGTTCATAAAGACTGCGCCGATAGTTCCATTTTAAGTCTTTTAAGTTTGAATTTAAATCTATTATCATACAAAATATGAGCTTTATTTCTTTTCAATCGTTGGTTTATGCCAACGGTTGCAAGGAATGATTCACAATAACTGACAATTTAATGACTCAGTATCACTATATGCTGCGAGTTTAACAAGTATCCTAATATAAGGAAAGCTCAATAAGTAATAAAAAGACGCAAAAAACCGTTGATAAATTTAAAATTCCTAATTTTTTTGAAAAGATCCGTAGGTCTACAGATAAATTTGTAGGGCTGGCAGCACTAGTTCAAATAGTGAGTATCAATCCAAACAACGGGGATTCCTTCTCGTGCTACCTGGCCTATTCGGGAAATCCCCGTTCGTAAAAGAATACTTCAGTCAATGTTGCCAATATTTTTGTAATTTTTTTTCTACGAACCAGAAAAATATAGTAGATTTAAAAATTAAGATAAATATTTAGTGTAAAATCTAAAACAGTCATATTAAACGATAAATGCCTTAAACATATGAAATTTAGTAGTTATGAAAAAAAAACATGTTTTTTTTCACAGTTTTTTTTTCATGTTTTTTTTTTTTCAAGTCAGAAAAAAAACCGTTTTTTTACAACACTAGTCTGGCTACTGTCTAACCCCCCCTCCCCTCCCCTACCTTCACGTCTGAACACGTGACACGGGAGAACGGATATTGTTCCGGGAGCAAATAACAAGCGCCGAGCGCCACTGCCAACTGAGGGAAACGGAAAACCCTGAACCCAACAGCATTCTTAGTGCAATACACGTAACCGTTGTTTAAAGCAGTAGTTTGTGGATACTACCCCAGGGAAATATCTACACGGCTTACAAACCTTCTGTCTAGATTACAAGAGTAGATAAATTCACTCGTAGACTTAAACTACATAAAAACCTGGTGCAATGGTCTTTCTGCGGTCGTCGGTTTAAATCTCGTGGTGAGCAGGAATTTTCAGGAGTTGTCTCTGATTATATGAGCTACGCCGGGACGTTCCGTGGTTCTGATTCCACGTTAAACCGTAAGGAAAGGAACTAGCCTTCCTGTCTATGACACAATAGCTTGTTACTTTTTTTATTATTATTTTTTTTTTTTAACTGCTTAACGTCTTTTCACAGTGAGGTCTTTAGAGACGGGAAAGGATGGGGAGGAATTCGGCCATGGCCTTTTGAAGGAAGCATCCCGGCGGAATGCGCAGCCAATAGAAACCCTGTCACCAGGCCATTACGACCACACGGAATTATTATTATTTAGTATACCGTATCTGTAGGTCCCCTGTACCTGGTAGCACTACCGGGTTAGGTTAAGGTGGCTAAGACAGGGGCGGAATGCGCAGCCAATAGAAACCCTGTCACCAGGTCAATACGACCACACGGAATTAATATTATTTAGTATATCTGTAGGTCCCCTGTACCTGGTAGCACTACCGGGATAGGTTAATGCGGCTAAGACAGGGGTGGAATGCGCAGCCAATAGAAACCCTGTCACCAGGTCATTACGTCCACACGGAATTAATATTATTAAGTATATCTGTAGGTCCCCTGTACCTGGTAGTACTACCGGGTTAGGTTAAGGCGGCTAAGACAGGGGTGGAATGCGCAGCCAATAGAAACCCTGTCACCAGGTCATTACGACCACACGGAATTAATATTATTTAGTATATCTGTAGGTCCCCTGTACCTGGCAGCACTACCGGGTTAGGTTAATTCGGCTAAGACAGGGGCGGAATGCGCAGCCAATAGAAACCCTGTCACCAGGTCATTACGACCACACGGAATTAATATTATTTAGTATATCTGTAGGTACCCTGTACCTGGCAGCACTACCGGGTTAGGTTAATGTGGCTAAGACAGGGGCGGAATGCGCAGCCAATAGAAACCCTGTCACCAGGTCATTACGACCACACGGAATTAATATTATTTAGTATATCTGTAGGTACCCTGTACCTGGCAGCACTACCGGGTTAGGTTAATGTGGCTAAGACAGGGGCGGAATGCGCAGCCAATAGAAACCCTGTCACCAGGTCAATACGACCACACGGAATTATTATTATTTAGTATATCTGTAGGTCCCCTGTACCTGGCAGCACTACCGGGTTAGGTTAATGCGGCTAAGACAGGGGTGGAATGCGCAGCCAATAGATACCCTGTCACCAGGTCAATACGACCACACGGAATTATTATTATTTAGTATATCTGTAGGTCCCCTGTACCTGGCAGCACTACCGGGTTAGGTTAAGGCGGCTAAGACAGGGGTGGAATGCGCAGCCAATAGAAACCCTGTCACCAGGTCATTACGTCCACACGGAATTAATATTATTAAGTATATCTGTAGGTCCCCTGTACCTGGTAGTACTACCGGGTTAGGTTAAGGCGGCTAAGACAGGGGTGGAATGCGCAGCCAATAGAAACCCTGTCACCAGGTCATTACGACCACACGGAATTAATATTATTTAGTATATCTGTAGGTCCCCTGTACCTGGCAGCACTACCGGGTTAGGTTAATTCGGCTAAGACAGGGGCGGAATGCGCAGCCAATAGAAACCCTGTCACCAGGTCATTACGACCACACGGAATTAATATTATTTAGTATATCTGTAGGTACCCTGTACCTGGCAGCACTACCGGGTTAGGTTAATGTGGCTAAGACAGGGGCGGAATGCGCAGCCAATAGAAACCCTGTCACCAGGTCAATACGACCACACGGAATTATTATTATTTAGTATATCTGTAGGTCCCCTGTACCTGGCAGCACTACCGGGTTAGGTTAATGCGGCTAAGACAGGGGTGGAATGCGCAGCCAATAGATACCCTGTCACCAGGTCAATACGACCACACGGAATTATTATTATTTAGTATATCTGTAGGTCCCCTGTACCTGGCAGCACTACCGGGTTAGGTTAAGGCGGCTAAGACAGGGGTGGAATGCGCAGCCAATAGAAACCCTGTCACCAGGTCATTACGACCACACGGAATTAATATTATTTAGTATATCTGTAGGTCCCCTGTACCTGGAAGTACTACCGGGTTAGGTTAAGGCGGCTAAGACAGGGGTGGAATGCGCAGCCAATAGAAACCCTGTCACCAGGTCAATACGACCACACGGAATTATTATTAATTAGTATATCTGTAGGTCCCCTGTACCTGGTAGCACTACCGGGATAGGTTAATGCGGCTAAGACAGGGGTGGAATGCGCAGCCAATAGAAACCCTGTCACCAGGTCATTACGTCCACACGGAATTAATATTATTTAGTATATCTGTAGGTCCCCTGTACCTGGTAGTACTACCGGGTTAGGTTAAGGCGGCTAAGACAGGGGTGGAATGCGCAGCCAATAGAAACCCTGTCACCAGGTCATTACGACCACACGGAATTAATATTATTTAGTATATCTGTAGGTCCCCTGTACCTGGTAGTACTACCGGGTTAGGTTAAGGCGGCTAAGACAGGGGTGGAATGCGCAGCCAATAGAAACCCTGTCACCAGGTCATTACGACCACACGGAATTAATATTATTTAGTATATCTGTAGGTAACCTGGTATCACTACAGAGTTAGGTTAAGGCGGCTAATACAGGGGCGGAATGCGCAGCCAATAGAAACCCTGTCACCAGGTCAATACGACCACGTGGAACTATTATCATTTAGTATATCTGTCGCTTTAAGTATGTCTAATGTTAATGTGATTTTTTTTTTTTTTTTTTTTTTATAAGTCAACTCAAATTTTAGGACACCAGGAAGATTTCGTATACATTTCTGAAGTCTGGTGTTTCCGCTATTACTTTCTAATCATACGAGACGTGTTTTAAATGACTGCACACACCTCGATTCAAACAGGTGTTACTACACGTAAATAATAAAGATGGGAGTCGTCAGTGTACAGGACAGCAAGTGACAAGTAGTTTGTATATCTAGATTTAATATATTTGCGCATTTGAAATCTGTAGAAGAAAGAGTATGACGAATTGACACCAACCACCAAGATAATTAATTACTTAGTGTCAGAGAAAGCTGTTTTTTTTTTTAACTGCTTTACGTCTCTCAACAGCGAGGTCTTTAGAGACGGGAAAGGATGGGAGGCAAGGAATGGGAAGGAATTCGGCCACTGCCTTTTGAAGGAAGCATCCCAGCATTTGCCTGGAGTGATTTGGGAAACCATGGAAAACCCAAATCTGGATGCCCGGACGGGGATTCGAACCGCCGTCCTCCCGAATGCGAGGCCAGAACGCTAACCGTTACACCACCAGACTCGGTGAAAGCTGTTAACCGGAATCAACTCGATGGCGTGGCAGCTGGTATAATTGAGCGACGTTTGTAAAGACACTGACACGGTTTTAGACTGTTTTAAAAAGAAAATCATACAACAGGTCATCGGTGGTTAAAAACTTTGAAATCTTGTCTTTAACTTATACGCATTGTGGAGTAGTCTTTATTTCTGCATGACCGAGCAGTTTCTGTCTCTGTCGAAGTTGTGAAGTGAAGGACTGGGAGGAAGGCTAGGCTAGCAGTGACTCAGTGCCGCGCTGTTTGGATCACGCTGTATTTATATACAGGGTTATCATCCGTCCGACCCCACCCAGCGCATCCTGATCTCAGCGGTCGCCAAACTCGACTTCCACAGACGGAATTTTCAACTTAGCTACACAACTTAGCAGGGTGGCTGAAAGTTTCCAGACCACTTCGAACCAATGCTGTCTCTATATGGACACTTTCGTCGGCACAGTAACCATTAAGCTCTGGCAGCCCACTTCCTAAGTGAGCCACCACCGCATATGAAACTAAAAACGAGTCTTGACTAGCCAACAGACTGCTTTTGATTACATTTGGCTACTAGACCATACAGTCATATTCTGAATCTTCCAGTACTTGAATTTGTACCGTAAATTTTTTCGCCACCTGCAGCCGACACACGTTAAACTCAGCCCCTATATTTCCGGGGCCCACAGCTAGCGACAAGGACTGCTGATATATATATATATATTTATGAATTTATTATCCGTTCAGCAAATATTGCTATACAGGACAATGTTGAATGTTACAAAAAAAAAAAAAACAAAAAAAAACATAACTTTCATATTGTCATGGTTGAGTTGAACCCACAGGTCCCCCAGTGACTACAAGGCTATGATACAATAAATTTTTATAACAATGTTAACAACAGGAATATCAGTATTAAAGTAATTAGAACAGTTATCAGAATTAGAACAGTAATCAATACAGTTAAAATAAAATTTGTTTAAAAAAATATTAAAATAATTACCGAGCTTGGTGGTGTAACGGTTAGCGTTCTGGCCTCGCATTCGGGAGGACGGCGGTTCGAATCCCCGTCCGGGCATCCAGATTTGGGTTTTCCATGGTTTCCTAAATTACTCCAGGTAAATGCCGGGATGCTTCCTTCAAAAAGGCCATGGCCGAATTCCTTCCTATTCCTTGCCCCCCCCCAACGTTTCCCGTCTCTAAAGACCTCGCTGTTGTGAGACGTTGAGCAGTTACAAAAAAATTAAAATAATTACACTTTATATTATACTAGCTTACCCGGCAATGCTTCACTATTGCTGCACTTGAGAAGGCACATAGATTAAATGAAAAAATATTTACACATAAATTTTAAACTGCTGTTTCATTCATTTTCAGTTGGATAGGGTGAGAGGGGATGCGCTTTGGAAAACATATGCAGGCAGCATTTTTCTGTTTGTTTCAAAGTATAAGTGTGCAAATTCCCATTGAAATCTGATGAAATATGTGGTTTTGTCTAAATTATGGGGTAAAAACGTAATGGGGTTGGAAAGGGGGAGAGGGGATGAATATTCGGAAACCATACGTAGGCAGTGTTTTAAAGTATAAGTGTACAAATTCTTATCTAAATCGGATAAAAAATGTGGTATTGCCTAAATTATGGGGTAAAAACGTAATGGAGTTGGAAAGGGGGAGAGGGGATGAATATTCGGAAACCATACGTAGGCGGTATTTTTCTGTTTGTTTTAAAGTATAAGTGTACAAATTCTTATCTAAATCGGATAAAAAATGTAGTTTGCCTCAATTATGGGGTAAAAACGTAATGTGGTTGGAAAGGGGGAGAGGGGATGAATATTCGGAAACCATATGTAGGCAGTATTTTTCTGTTTGTTTTAAAGTATAAGTGTACAAATTCCTATCTAAATCGGATAAAAAATGTGGTATTGCCTAAATTATGGGGTGAAAAAATTATGGGGGTGGAAAGGGGGCGAGGGGATGAATATTCGGAAACCGTATGTAGGCAGTATTTTTCTGTTTGTTTTAAAGTATAAGTGTACAAATTCCTATCTAAATCGGATAAAAAATGTGGTTTTGCCTAAATTATGGGGTGTTATGGGGAATAGGGGGTGACTTTTTGGAATTTTTTTTTCACAGTAACCTTCGCAGACGCACACTCGTAAACTCTCCAAAGTTTCACTGTAGTCTGATAAATGGTATAGGAATGCATAGAAGACGAACAAACCCACAAACCCACAAACATTGATTTTTATATATAAGATTTATATTTAGTTTCGAGCGCTGAATAAAATCTGACCTGTACTTAACAAACGAGATGACAAATAGAAGATGACAGGCCACACGGTATTTAACCTATTTGCTGGTTCACTTCGTCTTCGGAATCACTGCCTGATAGAGGAAGGCGTTTATTTAGCCTAGTTTGGCCGGTTCTTTTCCCTAGTTTGTAATGTTGCGCACCAGGTACTGCACTCATTCGTTTGATAAAATGCATGGTTTGTTGTTTTATAAATTCATAAATGTAAGCAACATTATTTCTGTGTAGCCGACTATTGCGTACATACCATGGTGCGTTCACTGCTAATCTTAGTAGTTTGTTTTGAAGTATTTGTACTCCATGTAACTGCTGATAAAATCTTCAGATTGAAGTTTACTTAAGTTTCCTTTCGTTGTTCTATCACAACCTCCGAATCCTTTAACAGAGGGGTTAGTCTCTGCCGTACCAAGCACGATATCCCCGCCCCCCCCCCCAAAATGGGGCTGAAAATATGATTATTATCCAACTAAACCCATCCACGCTTTGCCTTGGCTCATTCATATGTGCGCGCAGTACCGCCCATATCATATAAAAACTGCAGAGCTGTATGACACCACAAAAACTTTAACACAATTTTTAAATTTCCAATTGCAATTTGTTGTTCAGCAATTGTCCGATAACAATTGGTCCAAAGCCTTTTGACAGGAAATGTTATGGGCGCTCAGAATATCGCTACCCACTTTGGCCGATTCCCGTACCGTTTTGGAGGTATTTCGAAAAAACTGCGTGGTTTAAAATGCTAATTTTGTTTAAGTATGGTGGTGGGGTAGAGTGGATGGGTTTTTGTAAACCTAATGTACACAGTGTTTTTCAGTTTAATTAGACATATGCGAAGTTCCCTCAAAATCGGATAGAAACTACAGCCTTGTATAAAGAACATTAACTAAAATTGACGGGATTGGAAAGAGGGAAAGTGGTTGGATTTCTGAAAACCAAATGTAGACAGTATATTTATGTTTGTTTTAAGGTATACACGTGCAAAGATGGGTTGATATCGAATTGAATTTACGGTTTTCTTTATATAATGTTCTCGGCGGATATTCAAAATCTACTGAACTGTCCAAACATTTCTATTTTTCTGTTTATTCCACTATTTCTACAAGATTTTGACAGTAAAAATAGAAAAAGTCTAGCTTCCCTTTCCCCCCTGCCCACCCCGCCATCAATTACAGCTCTATTTCAGAATTGGCTTATCAGAAAATTCTTTCAAATTTTGGGTCCTCCTAAAGCAGTTTTTAGAGAATAACTTAATGACTATATTTTTGACACGTTCGATACTCCAGCAGGGAATGTTTTCTTTTTCGACAGAAAATTACAATTTCACTAGACAAACATTTTTTAGAAAATCGGACCAATTTTTAACAGTTTTTTAAATGGTTCAGATATTCCATTTGAAAAATAATTTAGCGAAAGGAATAATTAACTCCCCCCCTCCCATTTAATAATCACTTTTGTTGATTACTTTAAAAATTACTTTTTATCGAAAAAAAACTTTGTTTATTCATTTAGGTTTAACGTAGAACAGCATGGATTTTTGTTTTGTTTTTATGTTTAGGAAACTATTTCAGAAAGTTTGATCGTTGCTGAATTCAGCTTTGTGTCAGGGTACCGTGGAAAAAAAGGTGACGGAACTGTTGACAACTCGACGAAATCCACTTCCAACCAATCCTTACCATTTTCTTCCATCACTCTTCCTTTACAGTCCTGTCTGTTGCACACTTTATTCCTTTGTCGCTTTTCCTTGCAGTTCGACGTTAATCGTTTTCCTCGCACTTTTTCTTAATTCATCTTCTCCCTGTGTCCTCACCACTGGAATTTTATCCTGTCCGCTTTTCCCTTTCTCTGCTTTTCTCTACAAACGACGATTTCGCAATTCCTGCTGTCAGTTTTTCCCTATGCAATCACTCCGAAAAACCTTTTCCACTGGTTACATCCTTCCTACACCTATCCATACATTACCAATTTTCTCATTCCCCTAAACAGTTCCTTTCGTCTTTTGATTGTTTACTTCCAGATCTTCCATTCCTTTTCTACCACTTTTCGCAAATACCGGAACTATCCCTTTCCTGCATCACGCATTGTAGCGCAATGTTTGCCACCAAATTCTTGCACTGTAGTCTACGTATTGATCTCGACTGTGCCGTTAGCTCAGCTGATCAGAGTCTTTGTGTTTAGATATGCGCCAAACAATCCATGAGACAAGTTTTGAATTTCGGTCTCACATCACAACGACACTAATGATGGTTACATTGCAATTGAAACCAGGATTTACTTACCAAATTTTGACATCTTTTTACTAATTTTGTTCTGAAGTTCACATTTACTATAATGTATCAGTCTATGCAATGTCAATAGCAGCTATAATTAAAATAAAAATATGAATTTTCTAATACTAAGTACCTTATTACGTTGTGAAAGTTTCAGACTGAAATGTGATAATAAAATAAAAACTGGCATCAAATATCATTTAATAAATAAAAACACGTATGTAAAAACGAAATTAAAGTTTATACAGATACGGTTTATCTGTGAACACGCGTATAAAATTTTTAAAATTCAAGTTTTCTCCTCTGTAGCGTGAAGGAAACTTGGCATTATGCAGATTAAAATGTATGCTGCGTGTTAACTGATGACGTAAGCTATCACCAGGCGAAGTTTCCTTGAAATTCACTCATTATCTTTTTATCACAAAAATTCAAATTTTTAGTCTGTTCTGTCGTTGGTAGCGTGCGCTGCAGTTCCCGTTTTTGAGATAAATTTTGTGTACAGACTCTACGTATCCACAACTCTTTTATGTAGTAATGACACCGGGGAAATTAAATATTACTGAGCATTTTCAAAAGCTGCTAGGAACAATATCGGGAGCGTCCATAAACTACGTAGTTCCATTTTGGTCTTCCCGAACCCCCCCCCTCCCCCCGTTTCCCGCGCGGCATGTAGCTTTTTCCTTATTGATTCGAAACGATATTTTGCACTGTTTTCTATTGTCAGGCTATCGTAAATTAGATACGGAGGTAATTAAATGACGGAAATAAATATTCACGTGCTGTCCTGTGATCTGTACCTTTTTTTTAACTGTGACAAATTATATTAATGAAAAGATATGTGGGTTAGATCGGAAACCCTCCTGCCTCCGTACGTAGAAAGGGCCTCTGTTGTTTCTCATATACATTAATGATTTGTGTGACATAATAAGGGGGATGAAAAGATTATTTGCCGATGATGCTATTATTTATCGTGAAATCAACACCCAGGAAGACTGCGCTTTGTTACAAGACGATATTATGAAAATAATTACTTGGTGTAAAGACTGGCAGTTGGAGTTAAACGCTAAAAAGTGCTAAGTCATGTGTGTAAGTAAAAAGGCGACACCATTTAGCTCTGAATATATAATTAATGGCACTGTCCTTAGAACTGTGGATTCCGCTAAATACCTAGGGGTAACAATTCGTAATAATTTGTCGTGACATGAACATATCAAGAATGTAATTGGGAAAGCAAATCGTATGCTCCGATTTCTAGGTCGTAAGTTAAAACCATGCACTCCTGAAGTTAAATCGATTGCCTATAAGTCACTAGTGCGTCCTCACTTGGAATATTGTTGTTCTGTATGGGGTCCCCATCAAAAGGGGTTAATGGAGGCATTAGAGAAGGTCCAAAGAAGGGCCGCCCGATTCGTGACAGGTATATATAGTTGGAGGGAAAGCGTAAGTGCGATGCTGAAGGAGTTAGGTTGGGAAGACCCGGAACACCGAAGGCGTTGCTCTCGACGGAAGCTAATTGAAAAATTCACGACTGACATATTTCAGAATGACAGCAAAGAAATACTGCTACCAGCAACATTCGTATCTCGGAATGACCGCGAATATAAGATAAGAGAAATCAGGGCCAGAACCGATTCATTTCTGTACTCATTTTTTCCGCGAGCGATTGGGGAATGGAATAGAAAGGATTTACCGGGCGAGTAAACTTAAAATCCGACAGGAGTAGCTTTCGATAAAGCTCTCCGGCCATCCTGATCTGGGTTTTCCATGGTTTTCCCAGATCACTCCAGGCGAATGCTGGGATGGTTCCTCACAATAGCCCATGGGCGCCTCCTGCCATATCCCGTATATCCCTTCCAAACTATTACCCTTTCGGATAGGTGCAATGCACCCTCTGCCACATGCTTTTAGTGAATCCCGGAGTAATAGTAATAGTAGCCCAGCGTAGCTTTCTACCCCCCACCAGCTCCCCCCCCCCTAATCGAGACACGTAGTTTGTGGAGTCTCCCACTCAATATCTTACTCTACATATAGCTTAAGGATTTGCCTGATCTGCCTTACCGGTTGTGACATTTATGTCTGACCCCTGTACAGTATTTTTGATAAGTGAATAATTATTATTTTTGCTAATATTGTGTGTTCATTATTGTTATGAACATAACTAAAGTAAATAATTGTAAATAAATGTAATAGGGTTTCCATAGATGGTAGTGTGCAGCGAACGCGGTAATATGAACATCTTAGTTTTTTAAGCATATCGATAGAGAGTATCTTTGGTTAAGAGAGAGTCATGCTGGGAAGCTGCACGGGTGTTTGTTAAAGAGTACGATTAAAATATTTTGTAGAGGAGAATATACGAGGCATGTTTTTTTAAGTAAGTACCGTTTTGAAATTAAAAAAAGACGTGCAAATATATCTCAATAATTTTATTTTTACATGAAAGCCTGTACCTTACTCTACTTTTCTACATAATTCCCTTCGATACTGAGGCACTTGTCATAACGTAGTACCAGTTTTTGGAAACCCTCCTCATAGAAGTCTGCCGCCTGACTTGTTGACCACTGCATCACAACTGTTTTGACTTCGTTATCGTCTTCAAGACGCTGACCGCCCAGGTGTTTCTTAAAGTGCAGGAACAGATGGTAGTCACTGGGCGCCAGATCAGGGCTGTACGGAGGATGATCTAGAGTTTCCCATCGAAAAGATGTGATGAGAAGTTTGGTCTGATTAGCCACATGTGGACGGGCATTGTCATGCAGCGAAACGATGCCCTTGCTCAACTTGTCACGTCTTTTGTTCTGGATTGAACGGCGCAGATTGTTCAATGTCTCACAATAAGCTGCTGCATTGATTGTCTCATTACGAGGCAGAAATTCCACAAGCAGTACTCCTTTTCTGTCCCAAAAAGCTGTGTACACGATTTTCCGGGCAGAAATCGTTTGCTTGAACTTCACTTTTTTGGGTGAATCTGAATGCCGCCATTCCATGGACTGTTGCTTTCATTCTGGTGTTACGTAGGCCACCCATGTCTCATCGCCCGTAACAATTTGGCTTAAGAAATCTTCACCATCGTTGTGGTACCGCTCAAGGAAAGTCAATGCACTGCCTAAACGTTTGGTTTTGTGCAAATCCGTTAACATTTTTGGTACCCAACGTGAGCACAATTTTCGGTAATTCAAGTGCTCGGTCACAATGCCATACAAAACACTACGAGAAACATTAGGAAAGTCATCACACAAGGAGGAAATCGTAAAGCGTCTGTTTTCTCTTACCTTATTGGCCACTTTCTGCACAAAACTTTTATTAAGGACCGAAGGACGCCCACTCCGTTGTTCATCATGCACATTTGTGCGGCCATCTTTAAATGCTCTCACCCACTTTCTCACCATTCCATCACTCATAATGTTTTGTCCGTAAACTGCACAGATCTCACACGATGAATATCGATCGGTTTTAGGCCTTTAGCACAAAGAAATCTTATAACAGCCCGTAGTTCACAGTCGGCGGGACTCACGATTATCGGAGGCATTTTAAACACTCAGTGAACAACGTAAACAAAGAAGAATTAGACTGTAATGGCGTCAGTGCGTAGGCAAGAGATGCAGGTACCCAGTGAGCATGCGCGGAACGCCGACCGTAGCGCTGCAGCCACGGTATGACAAAACGGAACTTACTTAAAAAATACGCCTCGTACACTGTGTATAAAGTCGTGATTGAGCTTAAGAAGCATTACACGTAACGGCAATATTAATCTAACTCTGTATTCGTTCTTTAAAGTTACTCTGAGGAATCCTGGAAATATCGTAGGTGTGTTTGCCAGTAAAGTACTAATTATTGGTAATTAAAACCACTGGCGTCATGCAGTGTTAGAGGTGGTTAGAGGTAGAACCGCCCAAAACACCTAACCTCTTCATTTCTACATACCCCTTACAACCCACGTCCTCAATTATCTGCTTCATATATTCTAATGTCTGTCTTCCTCTACAGTTCTTACCTTCGACTGTTCCGTCCACTAACAAATTAACCATTCCAGCATGTCTCAAAATATGACCTACCAGCCTGTCTCTTCTTTCTGTAAGCTTCTTCCACAAACTTCTTTTCTCACCCACCATTTCCAAAACTCGTTCATTTCTTATTTTGTCTGTCCACTTCATTTTCAGCATTGTTCTGTAGCACCACATTTCAAATGCTTCAATTTTCTTTATTTCCGGTTTTCCTAAAGTCCATGTTTCGCTACAATAAAGTGCTGTGCTCTACACAAAGAGTTTTAAAAAGTTCTTTCTAATTCCTAGATCAATATTTGAAACTAAAAGGTTTATCTTTTTCATGAAGGCTCTTTTTGCTAGTGCTATTCTGCTTTTAACATCATTCCTGCTTCGGCCATCGGGTGTAGTTTTACTTCCCAAGTAACAGAATTCGCTTACTTCTCCTATTGCATCCGATCCTATTTTTATATTTAATCTACTATTATTGATATCATTTCTGCTACATTTCATCACTTTTGTCTTGTTTTGATTAATATTCAGTCCAAAATCTTCCTTCAGTATTGTGTTCATGCCAATCAGTAACTTTTCAATATCATCAGCCCTCTCTGCTAACAAGACAATGTCGTCAGCAAATCGTAGCATACTGATTTTTTCTCCCTGAAAACTTATGCCACATGGAAATTTTTCTTTGACTTTCTTCATTGCTTCTTCTACATACAAGTTGAATATTAACGGGGATTAGCAGGTTACAATTGGTTAAACCCCCCAGGAGTAATACTGACAGCGGGTGCCATCAACCCCGGCAGATATGCTGGACAACCCCGGTCCGATTCCTCGAAGACTTCTCCATATTCCATTTTCCATAGTTTCGACAATTTGCTACAGGAGAGAAGCGGCGTCGTCTCTTGATACAGGCCACACACGCAGTCTGGGCCACCGGAATTATTAAACATAAGAAGAGATGATGGAACAGGAACAGAGATAAGAAGAGGAAAGATGTCGGGTCGGACTTGGAGCTGTAAGCTGTTAAAAGGGGGCGCATGAGAAAGGTTGTAAAACGTGCGACCAAGGGAAGCTATACAGTGGACAAGGTTAGCGCTACTGCAGTCCAAGTCTGTGCGATTAACACTGAACACAAAGCTGAACAATCTGTTGATGTAAATGAGTAGTCCAGTCAGTTAAGCTTAAATTAGGTAAGAATCTCGGAATTCGAGATACCCAGCTGTAAGTCTTTAAATACTTGTATATTGACACCCCAAAAGTGGTCTCAAAACCTACATATGGTAGGGTGTGCGCAACTATTAAATTTCGAGGTCAAAGGTCACAAAAAATCGTTTTTTTTGCGCTTTTTTGTAAATATCTCATTTCCTATGGTTTTTTTGCTATTTGTATTTATTATCAATATTGTAGAATACAAAATTCTCTACAAATTTTGTCTAAAAAAATTTTTTATACGGTGAACCGTTTTCGAGATAGTGGGCGCAGAGCGCGCGGTCACAGCATCACTTCAGGTCAACCGGTGCCTCCGGTCGAAAACGCGCCATATATAGTTGATGAACTATCGATAAATCAATGATTATAAATATTTGTCAATTTTTATTAACTATTATATTATAGTTTATCATTTTCTTCGTGCATTAAATCTATATATATTCAATAATACTGATAACCGTTTCCTGAAATTAAAAAATAATTAAGGGAAAACTTAAATCATATTATAATTATATTCCCATTTACACTAATGACATTTTAAATAGAAAATAATTAAGTGCATCTTCTTTAAAATCTGTAAATTTTAAAATCCTTCCACTACGTCAAAAATTATACCTGGGAATTATACGGGCCCCTATTATATACTACGGACCTTTCTATTTATAGCCAGTAGGGACAGATGTTCAATTGTATTGTATAGTTACGACCGTCTTCTCTTTCTTTCAGTTTGAATCGTATCTTGGTAACTACGGACGTACAATTTCAATGTTTTCTATGTAATAAGTCAGATTCGGGAGGTGAATCGCTTATTGAAGTAGTGCGCGGTATGAAATCTCTACGAACTGCAAGTGTCGAACGAAACGACGGAAAAATTGATTATTTAAAATCAGTAACCTCTGTTAAAGTGCATGAAAAGTGCCGATGTGTTTACATTAGTAAAAACTGTATCCAAGCCGCAAAACGGAAACAAGAAGAAGGAGAAACTATAACTTCTCCATTAGTACTCCGTAAAAAACGAGGTGAAGTGTTTGATTTTAAGAATCAATGTGTATTTTGTGGCGAAGTTGCTGATGAGGCTGCAGAGAAAAAGAAAAGAGAAAAATACAGACGGAAGATAAAAAATGTGAGTACTCTTGAGTTCAAAGATACTGTTATCAAAAAAGCAGAAGAACGTGGGGATGATTTCGGAGAATTGGTGAAAAGTCGTATAATTTTACAGTATGATTTGATCGCTGCTGCTGCGAAGTACCATGCTGCTTGCTTTACAAACTTTTCAAATAAATCATCATCATCATCGCCTCTTGAGAAACCTCGTCAAGATAATCAAGTTACAGAAGCTGTGTTAGAGATTTTCAATTACATCGAAAATAATAATGATTCTCAATTCACACTAAAAGAGCTTAAAGATGTCTTGACAGGGTATGTGCCAGATGATAAAACTATCATTACAAAGACTACAACAGAAGTACTTAACCGATATCGTAATTACGAAGAAAGTTGGAGCTTTCACAATCATTTCTTTCCGTGATGCACAAGCTAATATTCTATCAAAAGCTTGGTACGAAAGTAAAAAAATAGATCCTGAAGCAGAAAGGCTAAGAATTGTAGAAGCTGCAGCAGCAATTATTTGAGAAGATATCCGAACATCTATAGTTGAAACTAAATCTTAACCACCTCCTAGTAAAATGTTGGATAATGTTAATCAAGAAATTCCAAAAACTTTATTACATTTCTTAGAAGAAGTCATCGTCAAAAACAGGAAAGGACAAATTGATCATTTAAAAACAAAATATACTTCAATAAGCCAATGTAATGGGCAAGCTTGTCTCAATGCTCTACCATATCAGAGCGACATTAACGAAGATGGAACCTTTGACCCCGAAATCATGGAAGAACTTGAGACAAATGTCGTTGAAGACGATAATGAAGACCAGTTTGAAATTTACCAGCAGCCGGAAGACGACGAAGAAGAGGAAGAAGATGATTAAAATTATAAATTGTAGTTTTTGTACCCTTTATTCCATTTTTTTACTTTTAATAAAAATAAATGCATTGAATGATATTTTTTAATAAAAAGATTAATTAATAATTTATTTGGTTTTTTCATCATGTAAGAAGTTATTAATATTAATTAGGTTAAAATTCAAATATAATTCCTATATTTTCATTAACAATTCTGCAATTACATGGGCAGATAAGTGTTGTTAAATAAATTAATACTGAATAAAAAGTGGATAGGTTAGGAAAAAATGATAAAATATAATATAATAGTTAATAAAAATTGACAAATATTTATAATCATTGATTTATCGATAGTTCATCAACTGTATATGGCGCGTTTTCGACCGGAGGCACCGGTTAACCTGAAGTGATGCTGTGACCGCGCGCTCTCCGCCCTCTATCTCGAAAACGGTTCACCGTATAAAAAAAATTTTTAAACAAAATTTGTAGAGAATTTTGTATTCTACAGTATTGGTAATAAATACAAATAGCAAAAAACCCATAGGAAATGAGATATTTACAAAAAAGCGCAAAAAAAACGATTTTTTGCGACCTTTGACCTCGAAATTTAATAGTTGCGCACACCCTACCATATGTAGGTTTTGAGACCACTTTTAGGGTGTCAATATACAAGTATTTACAGACTTACAGCTGGGTATCTCGAATTCCGAGGTGAACTTACTATAATGACTGGACTAGAGAGGAAAGGTCGACCATGCGAGGTCCTCCTTATCCATTATTTAGACTGCGACAAGAAAGATTGATAGCCCCCTTTACTGGCACTTGGCCCTAATATGCCTTTTTACGGTAGTTGCTATCACCTCGCCGTTTGTATTAATATAAAGTAACTTTTATTACTAAACCCTCAATCATTTCTCAGTTTGCGCAACGGATATTCTAATGCTATGTAAATGACATTCGCCACACTTTTACTATAATTCACAATTTATTACACTAAAAAATTCACACAAGATACAATGCTTTCACTGAAACAATATTCTGTACATAATTGCATCACGCTAGCCGAAATCAGTTTCTCCACATGTTCACCCTATGCTAGCCAAAAACAGTCTCTGCCGCCATATTGGCTTGTTGCTTCCGCGACAACACAACCATACCGTACTGCCAACTCTCGCAACATGAAATTACTAAACTAACTTATAATTACCCCGTTCTACACAAACTACTATGCTGGAAGACCTATACTATAAATAAAATATAAATTTATTTACAATCAATTTATAATGTAATAATATATCTCAGTAATGACTGGTGAGTGGGGACCTCACAACCATATTCTTTGCAACAGGTAAAAAGCACTGTAAGGGATAAAAATGTAAAAGTACGCGTCATCCATAATAAAACAGAGCACGCAAAATGCACGGCATCTGAAAGAAGAAACCAGAGCAAAGGTTAAGTATATTAAATTCAGTGCAATTAGTGGAATTAAGTAAAGCTGATCGGTCTGTTGGCAGAGGAGAACCGTTCTGGGTTCATTCAACAAGTTTATCCCGTCTCTAATCACCCTTTCATCACCGAGCCGTAAATACAGAATCACTGTACCAACCGTTCCGCACCCACATTGGGTTTTAAACAGAATTCGCTGATACTACATTTAAAAAAATCAATTAGAAGCGATTTTTAAATAAACCATATTACTCGTTTTATAAAATTGTCTTTGAAACGCCATGAAAATTTTCAATTTTTTGAAATCCTCTAATGAAACATGATTTTTTTATCGAAATTTTTTTCTTGAAGGTATTACGTTTGTCAAAACCACTCCTTCAGTAAATTTGGGTAAACCACAAGATCCGGGAAACCTTCTGTAGTTAAATTCTAGGAGCCTACATATCACAGTAAATTTCATATATTTTTCGTATCAGTAGTTTCGGATCTAAAAATAGTATTAGATACTTTTTTTAATTTCCGTCACAACCTCGCACAAATCATCGAATAAAACGAAACATCAAATCACTTGAGAGACAGCGGTTTTACAGGTTTCATTTGCTACCCACTAAGGCAGTAAAGATTATTATTAATTTTCCTTTTCGTATCTTCCATCTGTGGACTACAACCACGCAACTTCATTTCCTCTTCTGAGTTTCCTTCCTCCGTCGCCTGTACTCTTTCATTCTCACTCTCACTCTTGCTTTTTCTTCCTCTGAGAATTGCCTTCTTTCCCTGATTGGTTTTTCTTCAGTCAGATCCCCTACCTCCGCAATTGTTCCTCTGAATAATTCCCTGTCTTGGATGTCTTCCATCCTGATTCCACTTATTTTCAGATCCTGATGGAACTAGAGTCTTCATGTTCTCGAGATTCTATAGTATTATTATTATTTTATTCAGTCCTCCACCGCATGTAATTATTTGCAATTCACAAGATTTTCCCAGATTTTACGTTTGAATGGTGTTGACTTCAGAAAGAGCTAAAATAGAAGCTGCGAGAGATGCGGAAATTAGATAATCCATAACGGACCCGTTTTCCTTTCAAATGGTAACGAACCACCAACAACTATTTTATGTCAATATAGCTGTTATTCGCGACTTTGTACGAGCGCATTTAGAATTTTATTGCTAGAATTCGATAGAATCCACATCTACACCGCGTATTATGTTGTGTCTGTACATGATATTTATGAACAGATGACTGCGATAGAAACAAAACCTAACCGACTGATATAGAGGAGAATCGGGTAACATGGAATAGTCTGGTAATATGGAATACCGAGGTTTCTCCTCTGCCGAATGCTGCTGTATAGTGGAAGTACCATCAACTGCTGCTCAAAACTACTCTCATGCTTTTTTGTGAAGGTCCGTCATTTGGGAGCTGAACTGTGTTTGCTAACCCACAAAGTTTGTATTTCCACTTTCGAGAATTTTTGCAGATTAGTTTTCTAAAATATATATAAAATATTATATTTATTTTGTTGATCGCTAGTCTTAGTGTAATGTGTACAAAAAGAGTGATGGTTTGTTGTACAGGTCTTTTTTCTGGGTTCCATCTTTTTTTTTATAATATCATCAAGCCTATTTTGTCCAAGATTGCGATTCGGGTAATATGAGATACTTGGTATTCCATAAAACTGTGGTATTTCATACAACCTGAAAAATAATTACTGAGTTGAAATACATTTTTAATCAAATATAATGTCAGTAGTACGATTTTTGTTAATATTGATTGAAAATAATAAAATAACATTTGAGAAAGTAAATATTTCTTAATTAATTCATTAATTATGTTTTTTTTTAAGAACAGTCGAAAAAGAAAGAAGCGATAGCTATTGAATCCGACAAAGATGATGATGATGACTAAAAAGTATCATTAAATCCGTTTATCTCAATTCCAGATAGTTTACGTTATTTGAAACCTTCTATTCCATATTACCCGCCTATTCCATATTACCCTCCAAACGACAATTTTTTTAAATCTGTTTTGACAGCTTTTTATTAGATATATGTTATCACAAGAAGTTGAAGGTTGTATTGGTTTTAGTTTCAGGTGTTAAATTGTTTTCAGTACTATTTTGTACAACAAAACATAAATGGTATTCCATATTACCCGATTCTCCTCTAATGTTACAGAGATACACACGCTACCCATCGGTCAAACAGAGTTTGATTAGTTTTCAAAATATCATGACAAAAATTATATTTATTCCGAAAACGTATCCTATGCCGTTCCTAATAATACATAGTAATTACTTGTCAAATTGCATCGGGATCGCTTTAGTCGTTTAGTCGCGGACACGTAACAAATGCACAGAGGGACAAGGAGTTACTTTCGCATTAATAATATTAGTTTGCATTGTCACATAGTAATTAGTTCCTTTCGACTTGTGTTTGCATTATCTTGCAGCCTCCAGCATGTACCCCGGCGTTGATAGCTGTTTCCTGTTCCTTGTACAAGTTGCACTGTGTGATGTGTGTCCCCTGCTAGCGGAGCTGGCTCCTGTCCCGCTCTCCGCGGCACCTGGCGTTATCAGCGCGCTGCAGATTAGCGATAAGGCCTGCCAAGTCAGCAGCGCTGCAGGACCAGTTGGCGAGGCGACACCCAGGCGGTCGGTCGCGCGCCCTGTCCTCTGCTCGCGACGTCGGCTACGGGGCCTGATCGGTGTGATCGTGTGCATCCGGACGTCCAATACGCGCTATACGGATCCTGTGCATCGGGACTCGACGCGCGGTGTGATCGTGTGCACAGGTCGTCGTGTGATCGTATGTATCACACGCGGAAAAATTGGTTAGTGTGATCGTGTGCATCCGGACGTCTAATACGCGCTATACGGATCCTGTGCATCGGGACTCGACGCGCGGTGTGATCGTGTGCACAGGTCGTCGTGTGATCGTATGTATCACACGCGGAAAAATTGGTTAGTGTGATCGTGTGCATCCGGACGTCGAATACGCGCTATACGGATCCTGTGCATCGGGACTCGACGCGCGGTGTGATCGTGTGCACAGGTCGTCGTGTGATCGTATGTATCACACGCGGAAAAATTGGTTAGTGTGATCGTGTGCATCCGGACGTCTAATACGCGCTATACGGATCCTGTGCATCGGGACTCGACGCGCGGTGTGATCGTGTGCACAGGTCGTCGTGTGATCGTATGTATCACACGCGGAAAAATTGGTTAGTGTGATCGTGTGCATCCGGACGTCTAATACGCGCTATACGGATCCTGTGCATCGGGACTCGACGCGCGGTGTGATCGTGTGCACAGGTCGTCGTGTGATCGTATGTATCACACGCGGAAAAATTGGTTAGTGTGATCGTGTGCATCCGGACGTCGAATACGCGCTATACGGATCCTGTGCATCGGGACTCGACGCGCTAAAATATCGCGCGGTGTGATCGTATGTATCACACGCTCAAAGATTGGTTAGTGTGATCGTGTACATTCGGACGTCTAATACGCGGAACACGGATCGTGTGCACCGGGACTCGACACGCTAAAATATCGCCCGGTGTGATCGTGTGCACAGGTCGCCGTGTGATCGTATGCATCGGTATTTCACACTTCAAATATCGGTCATTGTGATCGTATGCACCTGTGCGTCAAAAATTAGTACTACCGATCGCTTCGTCCGGAGCTGATACGCGGGAATATATATCACACGTTGCGGTGTGATCGTCAGAAACACAACTAGACGCCAGTGTGAACAGTCGCCTCGCAAGCTGGAATATCACCGTCATCTACCTGATCCCGAGCAGCACGCAATTGGTTCGTGCAAAGTTTGTGCGTGCCACAAGTGTGATTCCTCAGAATTCAGTAAAGTGAAATTGTGGAAAGAGGGAAATGTCAGTGAGGTGTTGGGTGTGATGTGGTGCGATGTGTGCGGCTCCGAGGTCGCGGCTACGTCATGTCCCTGACGTCACTGCTGGTGACGTCATCGTGGTGCTGCGGCTGTGAATGGTGGATCGGCGGAAGCGACGAGGTGACGACATAGTCACAGGTGATTAGTGAGAGTGATTCAGCTGCGATGTACGCAGTCACGTTTGCCTTCGTTTTACAAAGCAGCTGGGCTTCGACAACGTTCCAAAACATATGCCTTCATCTTAACCCATTTTTATGTGTAACAATGGACACTATCGGCTGCCTCATATATACTTTGCTCCCTACCGTTCAATATTTCTATCCCTGCCACCCTTCTTTATTCCATAATGACCCTTAATCTTTTCCCTTTTCCATCAGTTTTCAACAAGACTTTCCTGTGATCCTTCATCGCTACCTATCTTGAACTAACTCTTCATCTAAGCATATACCTAACAACCTACATCTTCAGTTATCTGCTTCATATATTCTAATCTCTGTCTTCCTCCACAGTTCTTACCTTCCACTGTTTCCTTCTCTAACAAATTAATAAAAGCCGCATGTTTTAAAATCTCACTCTTGCACAAACTTCTTCACGAACACACCATTTCCAAAACACGTTCTTTACTGTCCATTTAATTTCAACCATCCTTCTATAGTAGCTCATTTCAAATCTTTACATTTTCCTTTATTTTGGTATCCCATGAATCTGTGCCACACACAGATGTTTTAGAAAGATCTTTGTGAATCCTGTATCGATATTTGAAACAAAAGATTTGTCTTGTTCAAGAAAGTTCCTTTCGCTAGTATTGTTCTGCTTTTAAACATCATTCTTTCTTTGGCCATCAGTTTCAATTATTCTTCCTAAATAGCTTAATTCAATTATTTCTCCTATTGTATTTGTATTTTTATGTTTAACCTATACAGGGTGTTACAAAAAGGTACTGCCAAACTTTCAGGAAACATTCCTTACACACAAACAAAGAAAATATGTTATGTGGACATGTGTCCGGAAACGCTTACTTTCCATGTTAGAGCTCATATTGTGGACGGCTGTGATACAATACGCCATTCTCCAGGGCTGCATCAGCGCATCAGGGATTCTATGCGACGGAGGGTGGATGCATGTATCCTCGCTAATGGAGGACATTTTGAACATTTCCTGTAACAAAGTGTTTGAAGTCACGCTGGTACGTTCTGTTGCTGTGTGTTTCCATTCCATGTTTAATGTGATTTGAAGAGAAGTAATAAAATGAGCTCTAACATGGAAAGTAAGCGTTTCCGGACACATGTCCGCATAACATATTTTCTTTGTTTGTGTGTGAGGAATGTTTCCTCAAAGTTTGGCCGTACCTTTTTGTAACACCCTGTATAATGTACTGTAACTGCTATCGTTTATGCTATACTTCATGTCTTTTGTTTTGTTTTGGCTTGTGTTTTATCCAAATTCTTCCCTCAGTATTTTGTTCATGCCAATTAGTAATGTCTCGAGATACTCAGTCTGTTCTGCTTACACGACAATGTCATCGGGTAATTGTAGCATACTGATCTCTTCTTCTTCAACACTTCAGCCACATTCAATATTTTTATTTTTTTTACTTTATTGTTTGCTGTGCATACAAGATGAATATTAATGGGTGCAGCCTACACCTCTTTTAACTTAAGATAGTCTCTCTCCATTCTCTATATTTAATACTACATTTAATGACTAGATTTTTACATAGATTATAAATTTTCGTTCTAAGACTGTGAATGTTTGAACTCCTATCTGAAACCGATCACGTCACAGTTAACACATCGAAAGCGACGGGAAAAAACTTATTTTCTCCGAGTGTGACGATAACAACGAACATTTCAACTGCGACAAGAGAATAGTCCTACCAGCCGTTTATGCATGATTCGCGTTTAACGGAAAATGGATACTGAGATACGAAGACTTTAATTTCAATTTCTAAGCTTTCCGGCATGATACCATATTCTACTCCGTGGACCAGGGCTGCATATTGTTCAACCCCCGACCAAAATACGAGCCAAAGTTTTTGAGTGAAACATCTAAACACACAGACAGGAACAAAATAAAAAAAACCAGCCCTTCACTATAGCATGTAAACAGTGCCCAGTTTCATTCTTTGAAAATATCTTACATTTTCAGATTATGTTTCGATTAGAGTTGTATAGATTTTGTTCATCGATGCCGCCAACATTAATATTTATTAACGCCACCACTGGATTCGTGATTGTTTTTGTGATTTTAACCTAACAGTTGTACTCTTCTGTGAATTACTGTAGTCACTAATTTCGATTCTTGTGATGCGAAACTTTGTGTCCCATAGTTATCACATTTGTCAGCCAGTAAATCCACCTGATATTTTTGGCAAGCTTAATGCAACTTGTTTCATTTCTTACTATACTGTTTGTATATTGTTTTAGTTTCTTTTTCTGATAGACGTTTTAGATGTTCAGAGAGAATCTCATGATCCTGCTTCCTTATTAGTTTTGGGATCTGTTGAGTCAAATTTCATTCATAACATAGAATTTCAACTTAAACAATATATTCCCATGTCCTCAGCACTGTCAACTATGTATTGTTGCTGCTTGCTCTGTACAAACGTGGAACACAGTACTTCTCAGCCAGTTGTCAAACGAGTACCGGCAAAGGCAGTGCAGCAAATGATTTTCATCCCACCGTAGTTGATAATGCATTATCCGCACATAATACCAGAACAGAGGTTTGTAAAGTTACATTAAGAAGTTTTTAGCATACGCCTCTACACTTTTAATAAGGCTGCAGTTGGAATATTTGTGGGATAAAATGAATTTGAGGCGCAGTTTGTAACCTACATACAAGGAATCAACCGTATTTGAACAGTATCTGTTTTTTCTGGTTGGACTAAGATGGGTTGTAAATTAAAGGCAGCCCCTGCTTCAGGGGTATAATAGGTATGTTTCATTTTTATGTCAAGTCCGGAAACAGAAAAATTTAAAATAAACGTGCTCGTAACTATGATTCGCACAGAAACTACTAGTCGGGTCCAGCTACTTATCGCTAGTGATGATCCGATACAAGTAAATACGAGTAAGTACTCGGTACTTTGTTTCGATACCGAGTACTTTTCGTATTTGAATTAATTCATTCGATACTTACTCGGTATCGGAAAAAAGTACTTGTATCGAAACGCATCCGTGGTTAAATTCTAAACGCATCTTCCCTGCTGCGCCACTCAATCGCGCAAATTAATTTCCCGCTGACGTCAAGTTGGTAGCATTGAAAATCAAACAAAATGAGTCTTAGAATAGGCAATCTAATCTCAAAGAGTTTGTTTTAGGTCCCTATCTCATTGTAATAAAGTCGTACTTGGCGCGCATTTCGCTATACCTGACCAATGGTCGCTCCCGCGCAGCCCCACACAAAAACTAAAAGATATGGTTCATAAGCAACTAAGCAGCCCATGTGAATCGGAAGAAGAAGCTGCCTCAGCTAGCGTTTCACAGGAATATCACTACTGGAAAGATCACAAAGAAAAAGAAAACGCACCGTAGTGACAAAGTCTCTCTCTACTTGTCAAACACTGTAATGTCTCTAAAAAGCAATCCATTTACACAATGGGAAGAAATGAAACTTATATGTCCTTATCTGTATAAATACGCACAACACCATCTTACTGTTGTAGCAACGTCAGTATTGAGTGAATGTTTGTTTGCTAATGCGGGTGAAACAATGACAAACGAAAGTAACAAGCTGTCTCCAAAATATTTGGAGCAATTGCTTGTTTGGGACACCTTTCAAAAGCGGACTTTTATTGTCTAAAAGTTTAAAACTATAACAAATAAATATTTAAAGATAAGACAAAATCTTCAAAGTTTGCTTACAATGTGAGCTTTATTATAATTTTAATAAATAAATAAAAATGTTTACTCAGTGTTATTTGATTTTATTACACTAGACGAATAAAATAAATAATTTAGCAACATGTCACGTATATTTTTATATTTCGACATTAATTTTTTTTTTTAAATCGATATGAGTGAGTATCGATACTTTTGCAGTACTCATATGAGTAAGTATCGCAAGACAATTTGAGTACTACTCATTTAGGTAAATGTCGATACTTTCTACATCTACATCTACATATATACTCTGCAATTCACAAATTTGTGAGTGGCAGTGGGTGCTCAGCACCAAAGCTAATCTCTTTGCTGTGCATTCCAATCCCTAATGGTACGAGCGAAAAAAGAATTCATATAAGAATCAGTCCGGCACCTTATTTCTCTAATTTTATCTTTCCTGTACTTCCGACTCAAATAGGTTGGTGGATGAAGTATTTCACTAGACTCAAAAGTGAAAGTGGGAGTACGCATGTTTTCCAATAAGTTTAAACGAAACGTGTGTCGTCTATCTACCAGAGACTCCCAGCCTAGTATACTAATCAGTTCTGTGACGCTTTCATAAGGACTGTAGCAAGCGGTCACGAATCGAGCGGCTCTTCTCTGTACTTTATCTATACTTTCGATGAATCCCTTACGAAACGGGTCCCAAATGGCACAACAATAATCCAAATGTGGACCCACAAGAGATTTGTACGCTATCTCCTTTGTTTGTTCATTACAATTTTTTAAGATTCGACCTATGAATCGCAGCCTAGAATTTGCTCTACCTACTAACGAATTATTGTGTATGTCCCATTTCATGTTCCTTTGTACTGTTACTCCCAAATATTTCATATAATCGACCATATCAATAACTGAACTGTTTACCTCGTATTTCTGAACAATCGGATTCTTTTTGTTCTCATTGTCTTGCACTTTTTACAATTTCGAGTAAGTTGCCACTCAGCGCACCAAGCCAAAATAACATCCAGATCGCGCTGAATTTCTAAGCAATCGGCCAAATTTCTCACTTCCCTATAAATAACCGCAACATCAGCAAACAATCTAAAAAGGCTTTTACTTTGTCTCCGAGATCGTTTATAAAAATTAAGAAAAGAAGTGGTCCAATTACACTTCCTTGAGGTACACCCGATGTAACATCTAGATTAGAACTTTCTCCTTCAACGACAACATACTGCGACCGACAAGTTAGAAAATTGTTTATCCATTCACAAAGCTGATCCGATACACCGTAGGCTCGAAGCTTCGCTAAAAGGCGGTTGTGTGGCACAGAGTCAAAGGTTTTCTGGAAATCTAAAAAAATTGTATCTACTTGTGAACCTGCATCGATAACTTTCATTACGTCGTGTGTAAATAGGGCCAGCTGTGTTTCACATGATCTTTTCTTCCGAAATCCGTGTTGAGTTGTTGTAAGCAAATTATTATAATCTAGAAAATTCATAATGTTCGAGCATATAATATGCTCCATAACTCTACTACAAACAGATGTTATAGATATGGGACGATAGTTCCCAGGATCACTTCGGAACATCACTACTTATCGCAGTCGAAATGTTTGCCGTGATTTCAGCGTGGTAGCGGCGTCGAGTTGTTCGGAGCAATTAGCTTCTGATTCTTTTTTGTCTCGTTGGCCACGTGTTGACTAAGACGAGATCGGCTTAAAAGAAAGGTCCGCCAGTCTACGAGAACATGGTGATTCGCCCTTGGGATGGGGACTTTAAACTTGGAGGAGTCTCATTCGGAAGAGCAGGCCTGAGCAGCCAGCACCGCGTTGCGCCCTGTCGCTTTCTTCATCTTTCACTCATTCTCAACACACATCACAGACTTACACATACAGGGTGTCTAGAAAAGGACTCCCTGATTTCAAAATTAAATATCTCGAAAACAAAGATCGATAGAGGAATGCAGTAAACGGTATGTTTATCGTGACAGCTGTAAGAAGTGTATACAGCAGTGTGAAATAATAGTTACAAAAGCTGCTAACAGATAGCGCTGTACGCTGTGTTGCCGTAGGACTCTCTTCTAACCTGTGGTTCTCTAGCACCAGAAAAACGCGTTGTTCAATGGTGTTCATGGTTTTAAACTCTTCCTTCGGTACGCTAACCTCCTTTCACGTTTCAATGGTGGAACAGATCGCCCTGAGCTTCGGATCACTATTTAGGCATTACGTATGGCGATTACAGCGCCATCTGTTAGCAGCTTTTGTAACTATTATTTCACACTGCTGTATACACTTCTTACAGCTGTCACAATAAACATACCGTTTACTGCATTCCTCTATCGATCTTTGTTTTCGAGATATTTAATTTTGAAATCAGGGAGTCCTTTTCTGGACACCCTGTAGTAACATGAATGAGAAACCAACCCAGTAACGGGTTTCCACCCTGTAGCTACCATGTGAAATCTGTCACTATACAAATAAGCAGAAGAGTTATTTATTTATTTATTTTTATTTTTTTGCTTTACGTTTCGTCAACGTGGAGATCATTAGAGGCGGGAAGGGATTGGGGCAAAGGAAGGTAGGAATTCCGTCATGGCCTTTTGAAGGAATCATCCTGGAGCGATTTGGGGGAAAACAGGGAAAATCAAAATCTGCATGGTTCGACGGTGATTTGAACCACGTCCTTTCGAATGCGAGCCCAGAGCGTTGCGGCTCACCCACCACGCTCAGTAAGTTGCAGATCCGGAAGTAATTCCCTCAACCATGGAGAGTATGCGCCACTGGTGATGGTTGTACTCATGTATATTGTACTGTGGGACTGGGTTTTGTTGTTGTTGGTATCACGTGCAAAAAAAAAAAAAAAAAAAAAGGAGTGATGTCGCACGGAACCTTCCATATTAAAGCGAAGATTTTTTGAAAGGATGATAAATACCGGCACCGATATCATGTTAAATTAGCTGGACACTGCATGTTAAGGTGCTGATGTTGTAGCACCTTTCATCTACATATATACTCTGCAATTCACAAAATTGTGGGTGGCAGAGGGTGCTCAGCACCAAAGCTAATCTCTTTGTTGTGCATTCCAATCTCTAATGGTACGAGGGGAAAAAGAATTCATATAAGAATCATTGCGGCACCTTATTTCTCTAATCTTATATTTCCTGTCATTCCGGCTCAAATAGGTTGGTGGAAGAAGTATTTCACTTCACTCAAAAGTGAAAGTGGGAGTACGCATGTTTTCCAATAAGTTTAAACGAAACGTGCGTCGTCTATCTACCAGAGACTCCCAGCCTAGTCTACTAATCAGTTCTGTGACGCTTTCATAAGGACTGTAGCAAGCGGTCACGAATCGAGCGGCTCTTGTCTGTACTTTCTCTATACTTTCGATCAACCCCTTACGAAACGGATCCCAAATGGCACAACAATAGTCCAAATGTGGACGCACAAGAGATTTGTACGCTATCTCCTTTGTTTGTTCATTACAATTTTTCAAGATTCAACCTATGAATCGCAGCCTAGAATTAGCTCTACCTAGTAACGAATTAATGTGTAAGTCCCATTTCATGTTCCTTTGTACTGTTACTCCCAAATATTTCATGGAATCGACCATATCAATAACTGAATTGTTTAACCTTTGATCAGATTGTCGTAAATATTCTCCATCATAATCCACCTTGGCCGATTTACCTACCATTTTCGAGATGTATGCAAAAAAAATAAAAGTTCCAACTGTAATTTTTCTGAAGAATGGTGAAGTGGAAGACCTGGTGCAGTTTTTAAACGAAATGTACACGTTATTCTCCTTCTTACTTTAAAGCACACGTCTATAAAGTTCGAATAAAATCAGATATGTGTATCGTGACACTAACGTTAAAAGAATTTTTAAATTTCAAATTCGTATTTCTTTGGTAGCAATTGTACAATTGTCTCAACGCCGTTTGACAGGGAATGTTTGGCCGGCTACAGTTTTGCAGATATTTGCAAAAATTGAACCGCTGCAAATGTAAATGTTTCTTAAGGCGAGAGATACAGCAGAGGGGGTCAGTGTTTGTAAACCAAATGCAGACAGGTTTTTTTCCCCTTGTTTTATAGCATACTACTGCAAAGTTTCATTGATATCGGATCAAAGCTATGTATTTGTATAAAAATAACGTACAATACTACACACATCTATACACACTAGTGATCGCCCAGCGGTCGAAATTCGACCGTAATTCATTAAGTTGTTTAGTTTCTTTCATGAAAGAGTAATAATCTAGTAATTCTCTGCATTACCTATAAAATTAAAACGATACACTCCACGCGTGACTGTATGCTAATTTTAGCTTCTAATCTAACCATAGCAAATTATGAAATGTATTTATCGATGGTTCATTTGAATTTAAAATATTCATTTTGACTTAAGGCCGGAAAACTGCTTTAGCTTTATGAAACATGAAGTAAATGCAGTCCTATCACCGGAAGTGACTTCTGAATCGAAATGTTTTTCATTGCGAAACCTGCATTGTAAATTCGAAACTGTAAAAATTTCGTGGAATGACATTCAGTGCGCATTTAAATGTATCTATCAAAATAATTTCGTCATTTTGTGTGTTCACTATTTAAATTTGGTCTATTATCATTTTGAATTTCACGCAAATAAGTATTCCTTATTTCTTGTCTCTCTCTCTTTCTCTAATGAAATTACTGAAATTAAAAAATCAAAAGACACTTAACCAATGTTTAACATTTTTAATAATCTAATGACCATACAGTATCTGGCAGAATCGCTAGATTCCTTTTCAAAGTACTCCTTTCATAACTTCAAACATTAATCTCTACTTTATCCCAGTCTTTCGTTTTCACATAGGAAATACGTACCGTTACCTGTTAATGTTTTTTGTAGGCACCTTTCCTCGAAGAAAAAAAACTGATTTCTGCATACACATCATACAATGGCGGTTTTCATTTATATTGTACGGCATTCAGCGAAAATTTAAAAATATGTCGTACCAGAGACAATGTTTGTTAACTGTCAAAGATGTTAATAATCATGGCGACTGTGCTTACAGTAAATTATGTATTAATGACGCTTGATACATTTGAGTCTCATATTCCGTTAATATCAAACTTCAGATAACAGATTAGATAAATAGCTGAAGTCAAGAAACGAAACATTGTGCTAAAAAAAAAGAGATTGTGATTTTATTGTCAGTTTTTCTGCAAGGAGTGAACATGTCAACTACCGTGTGATCCATATACTGTAATTACCGATCTAGAAATGAATTAAAATATTTCCTGCTTCATTCGGTACATATAAGTCATTAGCTATTTCTGCAGATTTTTATTTGGACCATTAGCTGTAAAAATTTGAAAACACCATCCAAATTGCTGTGGTAGTTTCTGCGTGGGTCCCGTTCAAATAAAGAGACACATGCAGCTTGCTTACATACTTATGATAGTATAGATACAGTATAATACACGAAACCATGTATTTGTAATACAATTTTGTCTCCGTTATTCTATTACGCGTCGTAAAACAGCCCCGGAACTATCATGTGCTTCAGTATTACAGGAAATTTTTGCATACCAAAAAAAATTTAGATATTGGTATGAACAAATCTGCTGGCATTTAGGAGGATCGCTAGAGCGTAACGAAGACTGACTAAGGAAAGGTTATCCAGACCACAGTCAGACATAAAAGGTGTTACAAAGCCAGCCCGACGTTCATCGCGACCCAAAATCCAGGAACAGGTTCAATCAGAGAGTGTGCCAGCTTGAAAGACAAATTCACTGCAACGTGCGAGGGAAACTCCGTATCGGCAAGGAGCTTGGTATCAGCAGGTTCTCGGAACTCGCGTCGCAACACTTGCGATTACCCAGAAATACAAACACAACAGCGTTAGCGCACCTGACTCAACACAAGCCGGTTAAAACCACTCAGGTTAGAATGGGAAGCATGCCAATGTCATTTTCTCGGACACTCCAAGTAAAGCAAAAATTGCAAGTATGGTACAGTCTCAAAACTTAGCGGTCTGGGGGCTGACTGCAGATCTAAGGTAGGGATGTAACGGATATCCGCAAGCGCGAAACTTTCGCGTGAAATTCTAAATCCGCCTTCGCTTCCTCAATTCTTAGTGTGGATATATGGCGGATGATTTGTTTATATTGCAATATATATTAAAAACTTCTTTTCGTTTATACGAGGCTACCAGAGTTCCCGACGTTGCTCGCCATAGTTGGCTACTTTTATTCACGCAATGAGAAACATATGTACACTCTTTGGCAAAAAAATTGACTGTGAGCGCCTGAGACTAAGTCCATTATTTTGCACTATGTGGCATCACGGGAGAGTTTGTTCCAGGCATTGACTTAAGAAAATGAATAACAGATGGCGCTGAGTTGAATACCCGCAATGATGCCACATTGTGCGAAATAAGGGACTTAGTCTAAGGCGGCCACAGTCAATTTTTTTGCCAAAGAGTGTACATAGTTTTATGAAATTCGTGCCAACCATTTTCGTAATTAAAGCAAACCCCCCTCACCAAGAAAGGAGTGCGTTGAACTTTATTTACACGTAAACTGTTCCTTGTGCTTTTGGTTACGTTTTTCTTCTGATCCAGTCCGTATTTAAACCTAACCGTCACAACTAAGAAGGAAAAAAACCCACCTATTGTGCATCTTCACCACGTAGCAATTTTTTTTCTGGACAGGCAGCATGTCAACAGAGCCATCTCAGTTTTGGGATACGATGTCTCTAGAACTAAGAGAGGTATAAAAAATGGTATTATTTACTTTCGATTTGTCTCATTCAGTTAAAGAAGAATTCATCAGATATGGCGTTTGAGAAATTTTTCATGGCCGCTTTTCAACCTAACCACCTCGGTTTTGATATACGATATCTCGAGAACTAAGTATAATATTTATACAGGGTGTTACAAAAAGGTACGGCCAAACTTTCAGGAAACATTCCTCACACACAAACAAAGAAAATATGTTATATGAACATGTGTCCCGAAACGCTTACTTTCCATGTTAGAGTTCATGGAGCCGATGGATTGGTAGAGGCGGACCAATTCTATGGCCCCCACGCTCTCCTGGCCTCAACCCTCTTGACTTCCATTTATGGGGCATTTGAAAGCCCTTGTCTACGCAACCCCGGTACCAAATGTAGAGACTCTTCGTACTCGTATTGTGGACGGCTGTGATACAATACGCCATTCTCCAAGACTGCATCAGCGCATCAGGGATTCCATGCGACGGAGGGTGGATGCATGTATCCTCGCTAACGGAGGACATTTTGAACATTTCCTGTAACAAAGTGTTTGAAGTCACGCTGGTACGTTCTGTTGCTGTGTGTTTCCATTCCATGTTTAATGTGATTTGAAGAGAAGTAATAAAATGAGCTCTAACATGGAAAGTAAGCGTTTCCGGACACATGTCCACATAACATATTTTCTTTGTTTGTGTGTGAGGAATGTTTCCTGAAAGTTTGGCCGTACCTTTTTGTAACACCCTGTATATATATATATATATATATATATATATATATATATATTGTAGACTCCCCCAGATTTAGAATAAATTTTCAGAATTTGAAAGCTTGAGGTCGAAGTTAGAATTTAAAGCATGTCTTAAGACGTTACGACACATTGACTCGCATTTTACGAATACGCTAGCATTACCTGAAAACTGCTGAGTCGATTTTGACCGAGTTTTCACAGTATTAACATAAATTGCGTCAGCATGGTTAATAAACTTCATTTCTACATTACTAAACAACGCTAGATTATGTTAGAAACTCACATTTGAGTCAATTGCGAAGCGAATGAATATACTTTTTGCTCGAAACGCCAGATATTTTAACTCCACAGATTCAGCCTTTTTATAAAAATATCAAAAGTGAATCCAGAATAATACTATCGTAAATAATGGTGATGGCCAGAGACAATGCAGTTTTATTGCCAGAGATCGTGGTTAAATAAAATCTCTGTTTGTTTATCGTTATTAATTTCGCCCCATTCAATACGGCCGTCTATGTAGTTTAAAAACTAAATATCCCCAATTAATGGAAATAATATATCACGTTTGTTTAGTGTGGAATGTGCAACATAGGTGTTATTGAAACTGCTTTAATTGATTTCATTAACGTCTATGGTTAGAGACATTTTAGTTGTGTTTCGTGGAATGTGTGCAACATCTAGTGGTTCCATCTTCGGTATTTGTCACCACACGTTGAGAATTTCATTTACTGTTCCAGCGTTATGTAACGTACAACCATAAGACATACAATACAACTGAATTGAGGTTCTAAACTTTAAAACGGTGAAATATGCTCAGTAGTTTCTGAGTTTTGTATGGCAAATTTATCCGGTTTTCATTTTATAGATATGGATAGCAGGGGCGTAGCTACTACGGGGCTAGGCGGTGCAGTGCACTGGGGCCACATTCGCTCAGTGCCCCCAAGCATACATCAGGGGGCCCCCAAGCATACATCAAGAGGCCCCCAAGCATACATCAGGGGGCCCCAAGCATACGTCAGGGGGCCCCAAGCGCAATTCTGAGCGGGCCATCACGGCAAACTGGCGACCTTTTTTTTAGCTCTACAGTCGTCTAAGGGGACCCCTGAGACACAGGGAGCCCCTCACTAAGGGTCTCACTGCTCAGGATGACCCCCAAGCACAACTCAGGGGCCCCCAGCCTCAGCTCAGGGGCCCCCAGCCTCAGCTCAGGGGGGGCCCCTACCAGCAACACAAAGCAAAAAAAAAGGTCGCCCATCTCGCTTGAGGGCCCAAAATAATTTTTTTGCACCAGGGCCCTTGTTGAGCTAGCTACGCCACTGATGGATAGATAGAAGATTCGGCCCATCGACGCTTACCTAACAACAAAGTAGTTGTTTTTTTTTCTGACGATTTTGCAGTAAAGTAACAATGAACTGATCGGTGTTATGAACTAACCGACGAATTTACAAGTTTCAGCTTGCATGTCATCGCGTACCAAGTTATAGGACATCAGTGTAGAACTACTGTAGGATGCGCTCACACATTCACTTTAATAGAACGGGTGCAACAAGTGTTCCAAGCAATCCTTTCCACTCGTACTTTCTCGCGACACACCATGTGTCCTTATATCACATGCGTAGGATGTTTCCTCCAATAGCTTCTTCCAATATCCATAGCTAGTTGTACAGCAACGAATCGTTTTGGTTGTCTGGGAGTCCAACAATATCCAACATGTCCTACATGTAGTCCCATAATTTTTTCACGGCCCATCAAAAGTTTTTTTTTATCAAAAATCGGATCATCGTAGGTCCTACAAGTTGTACTGTGAATGCGCCACGCGGTAACGCTCTGGCCTCGCAAAGTTCATATGACAAAGATTGGTGTTCAGGCCCGTGTCCAGCTATGTAAATAATTTAATTCACTTGTGAAGTTATACCACGTTTTTTGTTGTTAAAACATGAGGCAAAATATAAATCAACTAGCTCGTAGCCGCGACTTCGTACGCGTGGATTAAGAATTTTTTTGCCAGAATTAAATATAGAAAGTTGTTGGTAACGAAGGATTGGTCCCAAACAATATCGAGTCGGAATAATGTGACACGAAAGCTATCACTATATCATTGTACCATCGAACCTGTCTCTTGAAGAGAATCAATTTCCAACATATTTCTGTCACCATTCGATAAGGTCTCAAAATTTCGTGACTACAACTGTTAATCATACTGGAAAAAATATCCTGTGCCCTTCATACAGATTTCCTTATAAAATTCCATCACAACGATATAGCCATTTAGTCGTCAAAACGTAACAAAAAGACGGAGACTTACTTCCGTATTTATAATAATACTAGAGATCGCCCAGTGGTCGAAATTCGACCATAATTCATTAAGTTAATTAGTATTTTTTTTTTGTAACAGAGTAATAATTATTGCAAATAGTTTCTTGAATTTGTTCTATTGCGTTTGAAAAATTGTCCTATCGGTATCAAGTTTAGTACATACATTCCAACGTAAGCTTCGAATGCGTGAAAATGAGGAAAAATCACTTCAAATGTGAGTAGATGCACACATGTTATTAAGCAAGAAATACACGTTATTACATGTCGATATTATTTCTGTGTGTTTCTTACTCTTAATTTTTGGTCCAGGCTGCATTTCAACCTAACCACAACTGCTATTAGTTACGGTAGACGCCATATATCTTAGCACTGAAAAACAATATGTCAGCCCGCACAGAGAAATCGTAACTGTTACATGATTTTCTATTTGCATGTGGAAAGCAGTTTTTATTCAATACTGTAGACTTAAAAACATGTGGAACAAATGTCAACAGCTATGAACGTGTATTTCTTGCGTAATAACATGTATGCATCTACCCACATTTTTCCTTATTTCAACATATTCGAAGCTTACGATATACACTTTAAATCAAATATTATCGCCTAAGGAATGTGTGTACCAAATTTCAGACCGACAGGACAATATTTGTAGGTTCCAACGTAATGCTAAACTCAGTAGGATATATAAAGACTTTGCTGCCATTCATGTAATCACTTTGTTTTAACTACCAGATTTCGTTCAAATGGTGGCTCACCATCATATTACAGCTACATCAATTTGAACTGCATCATTGTAACATCGTATATCTAAATCACGATTTAATGAATTCCGAATATACTCCGTTTCGAAATGTTGCATCTTGCTTCTATGTAAATTCAGAAATTAAGCTCGACTCTTTGGTTTCACCAAAGACCACAGAGTATCTCAATGCAGGAAATACACGTCACATAGTTGGCTCCGATCCGATTTCAATCACACACACGTTCCCGAATTTATTTTTCATTTAATAATGTATCTGTAACATGTTTTAACTATGCTTATAATTTTCTTTTTTTTACTGTTGACCAAAGATCACAGACATCGCTAAGTGTCGTTGTCTCTTAAAAACAATTGAATGTAGACAACGAATGATTTATTTAATTTAATTTAATGTATTTTTAACACATATTATATGTACATTTTGGCTTTATGCACTTCTTCCCCATATAAACTTTAACTATGCCAAATCTCACATTTCTCCGTGCGCGCAATATTCTGAAAAATGTTTCCAAAGTTTTCGCTTAGCGTATTAATATATAGATTACTGTGGTTCACACTCACACACTGACTGCGAACAAAACCTGAGGGATCATTATAACGTAAAAAAGTGTACACCTACAACATTGCAAGACTACCTACGATTTGCCTCGCATTGCACCCCTACTTTCTAATATCTTCAGTTTAACATTCAATCCGAATAACCTACGGCTCAGGCCTGACTCTTACGACGAAAAACAATTTTTAAAAATCTTAACCTCCACGGAGATTTGAACTGGAGACCACGACGTTCGTAAGCAAGCTTTTTAACCACTGAGCTGCCTGTCCACTATACGGAAACACGGTACGGAGACGTCCATATCCAACGTGTCTGTCTATCGCCGTATTTCGAAGTTATGAGACAACATGTGTTATTTATACAGATAATTTTTCAACCAAATGTAGACTGTATTTTTCTCCTTGTTTCAAAGGATAAGTGTGCAAAGTTTCATGGAGATCGGATGAAAACTGTGGATTTGTATGAAGAACAAACAAACAACCTAACGAACAAACAAACATAAATCGATCTTTATGTATAAAGATATAGCAGCATTATACGGAAATAGACTTATGGAGAAAGATTAAATTTGGCATGAAGTATGTACTTATTTTGATTTTAAATATATTTGTGATAAAATATTAAAATCTAAATAATTATAAATTTATTTTTGCACCTCCGTATCCGCAAAACATTCGCAGATGTCAAGTGCTGAACATCCGCAATGATGAGTTCCGTTACAACACTAATCTAAAGGTCCCAGGTTCGAATCCTCAGCCGTCGTGCCTCTGCGTCCTACACGTTAACTCTCAACTTCTACTTCGCTATCCGCGTCTGCAATCAACTCGTAATCTGTCAGCCCAGCCAAAGAAACTGGTATACCTGCCTAATATCGTGTAGGGGCCCCGCGAGCACGCAGAAGTGTCGCAACATGACGTGGCTTGGACTCGAGTAATGTCTGAAGTAGTGCTGGAGGGAACTGACACCATGCATCCTGCAGGGCTGTAAGAGTACGAGGGGGTGGAGATCTCTTCTTAACGGCACGTTGCAAGGCATCCCAGATATACTAACTCAATAATGTTCATGTCTGGGGAATTTGGTGGCCAGCGGAGGTGTTCAAACTCAGAAGAGTGTTCCTGGAGCCACTCTGTAGCAATTCTGGACACGTGTGCGGTGTCGCATTGTCCTGCTGGAATTGCCCAAGTCTGTTGGAATGCACAATGGACGTGAATGGGTGCAGGTGATCAGGCAGGATGCGTACGTACGTGTCACCTGTCTGAGTCGTATCTAGACGTATCAGGGGTCCCATGTCACTCCAACTGCACACGCCCCACACCATTACAGAGCCTCCACCAGCTTGAACAGTCCCCTGCTGACATGAAGGGTCCAAGAATTCATGAGGTCGTCTCCATAGCCGTACATGTCCATCCGCTCGATACAACTGGAAACGAAACATCTACATCTACATCTACATCTACATCTACATCTATACTCTGCAAATCACAAATACTGTGGGTGGCAGAGGGTGCTAAGCACCAATCCTAATTCAGTGCATTCCAATCCCGAACAGATCGAGGAAAGAAGGAATACATAAATGAATCAGTACGGCATCTTATTTCTCTAATCTTATCCCTCCTGTCATTGCGACCTAAATAGGTTGAAGTATTTCGTTGCACTCGTAACTTAAAGATTTTCGAATATTCTCCAGCAAATTCAAACGAAAACGACGTCATCTGTCCGCCAAATAATCCCAGCCCAACCCACTTATGTAAAGACTGTAACTAGCAGTCACGAATCGAACTGCTCTACTGTGAACTTTCTCTAGTGAGTCAATCAATCCCATGCGATACGGATCCCAAATTCCACAACAGTAATCCAAATGCGGACGCACTAGTGTATTGTACGCTATTTCCTTTGAATGAGCATTACAATTTCACAGAAATCGTAGTTTGGAATTAGCTTTGCCTATGACGAAAGTTATGTGCATGTCCCATTTCAAGTTGCTTTGTTACGCCTAGATACTTCAGGGAATCCACTGTGTCAACTGAATTGTTTACTTTATACTCATGAGCAAACGGGGTCTTTTTATTACTTATTTGTATTGCCTTGCACCTGTTGCAGTTAAGTGTAAGCTGCCATTTACGGCACAATTCAGAAATAACATCCAGATCGTGCTCAATTTCTAAACAATCGTCAGAGCACCTCACTTCCCTATAAATAAGTGAATCATCAGCAAAAAAATCGCATCCTGAAATTAACGTTGTCACCGAGATCGTTTATAAAAATTAAGAAAGGAAGTGGTCCTATTACACTTCCTTGAGAAATGACCGAAGTAACATCTAACTTAGAAAAGGCTTCCCCGTCAACAACGACATACTGTGACCGACCAGTTAGAAAATCGCGTATCCATTCGCCAATCTGATCAGATATACCGTACGCTCGGATCTTCGCTAAGAGTCGGTTGTGTGGTACAGAGTCAAAAGCTTTCTGAAAATCCAATATAATAGCATCAACTTGTGATCCTGAATCAATAACTTTCATTATATCACACTCATCAGAACAGGCAATTTGTTTCCAATCAACAGTCCGATGTTGGCGTTGACGGGCCCAGGCGAGGAGTAAAGCTTTGTGTCGTGCACTCAGCAAGCCCATATTGATGATGTTTCGTTGAATGGTTCACACGCTAACGTTTGTTGATGGCCCAGCATTGAAATCCGCAGCAATATGTGGAAGGGTTGCAATTCTGCCTGGCTGAACGATTCTCTTCAGTCGTCGTTGGTCCCGTACTTGCAGCATCTTTTTCTGCCGCAGCGATGTCGGAGATTTGAAGTTTTACTGGATTCCCGATATTCACGGTGCACTCGTGAAATGGTTGTACGGGAAAATCCCACTTCATCGCTACCTCGGAGATGCTGTGTCCCATCTCTCGTGCGCCGACTATACAACCACGTTCAAACTCACATAAATCACGATTACCTGCCATTGTAGCAACAGTAATCGATCTAATACCTGCGCCAGACACCTGTTGTCTTATGGAGGCGTTGCCGACCGCAGTGCCGTACTCTGAGTGTTTACATATCTCATTATTGGCATACGCATACCTATACCATATTGTTTGGCTCTTAAGTGTGGTCTAACAACACTGTCAACTGCACCAAATGTTGAATACATAACGTATTATGCTGGTTTATGGATTACCCAATTTCTGTATGAATTTAATGTTGGTAATCTCATCAGGTAATTAATTTAATTTAATTGCAATGAAGCACAGGCTCCGGTGGCATTTTCCCTACATACCCATCTTCCCCCTATCCTGCACCCACCTACATTTGCCCTCTACAAATTTTATCTTTAAATACTTTCATAGTTTTCGGTAAACTATTCATCATTTCTCTTGGTAACTCATTCCAATCCCTGACACCCTTACCTAAAAAAGAGAATCTTCCCACACCCTTGTGCCTGAAATCGAGTGCCAGCTTGTGGTCATGGTCATCTTTTCCCTTCCATGCACTACTTTTCATAAATACTGCAATATCTTTCCATGCCTCATCGCCAGTATATGCCCTGTACACACCCATGACCCTCCTCATCCTCCTCCTGTCTTGCAATGAATCCCATTCCAGCTCCTTTATCATATCCGACACTGATTGCATTCTGCGATAATTTCCAGAAACAAATCTAGCAGCCCTTTTTTGCACCCTCTCCAACTCCTGTATTTGATACATAAAATGAGGGTCCCATACTACACTACCATATTCGAGCAATGGTCTGACCAAAGTTTTGTAACCTAATTCCTTGACTTCTCTCGTGCATCCCCTCATCACTCTCTCCAACAAGTGCAGAACTTTGAAACCTTTTCCTACCACCTGTCCAATGTGTCCTGTCCAGTTAAGCTTGTTATCAAATGTAATGCCAAGATATTTATATTTCAAGTCTTCAGCAAGCAATTCTTTCCCCACCTTATATTCATAATTAACCTTTTGTTTTTTATTTGTGTATCTAATAAGCTGACTCTTCTTTGCATTTATCTTCATTCCATGTTTACCAACCCAATTAGATATCCTGTCCAGATCACCCTGCAACTGTTTACAATCCTCTATCGTTTTGATTATTTTATACAGCATTATGTCATCTGCAAACAATCTAATTTCAGATAGAAAACAATCAACAAAATTAATTATTCATTAGAATAATGAATAGCAATGGTCCCAATACGCTACCCTGTGGCACACCCATTTTTACTCCACTTCTTTTGATACTACATTTCCTACCCTAACTTTCTGTTTTCTACCTTTTAAAAATTCCTCTATCCATCAAATCACTTTCTCATCCATTCCAATGGTTTTTACCTTATTTACTACCATTTTATGACTTACTCTATGAAACGCCTTAGACAGATCTAGTGCTACACTATCAATTTGGCCTCCCTTGTCGATTTCATCTTAAATATCTTGCATATATCCCACCAACTGCGATTCGCATGAATATCCTTGCCTGAACCCATGTTGCCTGCTTGAAAACCACTTACGTTCCTCACATATATTTCTGATGTGGTTGCAAATCAATCTTTCAATTAATTTACCTACCACTGAAGTCAAACTGATTGACCTGTAATTCTGAACTCTAAATTAAGTAACCAAAATGTTTTTGAAAAGAAAAAATGTTCTTTCAGTAGATTGCATAACAGGAGAGATAAATCTAAAATTGCCATAATCTGGCCATTAAAAAAAGACTGATACTTACATTCGGTGAAGGTGATTTAAACTAGGCTAATGACAGTGTTGATTACACCGTCGACTACACGATATATGAACATGAGCAAACTTCAGTTACGAACATGCAAAATGAATCCGCTACCTCGGCTAGCGTAATGGAAATTATTATTAAACATTAACAGCTTAAAACAAAATTAACGAATTACTAACCAAGGGAATAGCGATGATTTTATAACCAAAAGTCACTGCAGATACATGCCCAGGCTGATGCTCATAAACTGTTCGGTAGATCAAGAATTCTTATCCGGAAATCTCTTTGCCAGAGCCGTTAGATACGTAAGAGATTTTATTCGAATTTTAGTGCAATCACTGTTCCAAGTGCGATATCGTATATGATGTCCTTTTATTATATTACTAGCTGACCCGGCAATGCTTCACTATTGCTGGACTTGAGCAGGCACATAGATTAAATGAAAAAATATTTACTTATAAATTTTAAACTGCTGTTTCATTCATTTTCAGTTGGAAAGGGTGAGAGGGGATGCGCTTTGGAAAACATATGCAGGCAGTATTTTTCTGTTTGTTTCAAAGTATAAGTGTGCAAATTCCCATTGAAATCTGATGAAATATGTGGTTTTGTCTAAATTATGGGGAGGAGGGGTGGTTTTTTTTTTGACAGGAACCTTCTCCGTCATCCCGTCGACAACTCACCAAAGCTTCACCGTAAACGGACGAACGGTTTGCGGGTTTGTTTAAATTATGGGGTGTTATGGGGAAGAGGGCGTAATTAAGGTGGTGGAAAGAGAGGGATTGGGTTTTTGTGAAATTAATGTGTACAGTATTTCTCCCTCTTTTTTAAAGTATAAGTGTACAAATTCATATCTAAATCGGATAAAATATGTGGTTTGCCTAAATTATGGGGTGAAAACGTAATGGGGTTGGAAAGAGGGAGAGGGGATGAATATAGGGAAACCATACGTAGGCAGTATTTTTCTGTTTGTTTTAAAGTATAAGTGTACAAATTCTTATCTAAATCGGATAAAAATGTGGTTTTGCCTATGGGGAATAGGGGGTGACTTTTTGGATTTTTTTTTTCACAGGAACCTTCGCAGACGCTCACTCGAAAACTCTCCAAAGTTTCATTGCAATCTGATAAATGGTATAGGAATGCATAGAAGACGATCAAACCCACAAACATTGATTTTTTTTTTTTTTTTTTTTAACTGCTTTACGTCTCTTTTTAACATCGAGGTCTTTTAGAGACGGGAAAGGATGGGGGGCAAGGATGGGGGGCAAGGATGGGGGTAAGGAATGGGAAGGAATTCGGCCATGGCCTTTTTGAAGGAAGCTTCCCGGCATTGGCCTGGAGTGATTTGGGGAAACCATGGAAAACCCAAATCTGGATGCCCGGACGGGGATTCGAACCGCCGTCCTCCCGAATGCGAGGCGAGAACGCTAGCCGTTACACCGCCCCGCTCGGTCATTGATTTTTATATATAAGATACGGCACCTAATTTTCCCTCAAAAAGAATCCAAAACCCACTGGAGCTGGTGAGAACAAACGCTTATAAAGTGCATGATGCCAGCTGATGACACGGCCAGTTGATGAGTCCCCTCCGTCGACTAGAGGTCTCTGGAAGCCGGTTTCTTGGGTCTACACACATGCCGAACATGTGAACAAATAATACACTTCAGATAAACAATTCTCTTTTTTGCTAGTCAAATACGGCATCCCCTTTAAAACGAAACATTCAGTTTCTTTTTGATTGCCTCCTAGCTTGTATGTCTTACTTGTCTCCCTTACAGATTGTCTGTCCTTATCTCATTTGAGTTTACGTGCGACAACGCTAATCTGGTGTATCTCTATTTAAGCTCGTATATCGATTCGTTTCAGGCACTTGAATCTTGGAAACATCACGAAGTTAGAATTAGCTTCCTCTGTGGAAGCATTTTCAACCCTCGGGTGGACTGTCGCATACCACACACGCAAAATAACAAATAGAGAGAGGCTCTATCAATCTCCCTTAGCCCTTAGGTTAAGGGATTCTTGTCAGAAGTACTTGCCGTCTTGGCATTGCCTTCGTTTATTTGCTGTTTCCGCGTAAGTTATTGTTTTACTTTTATATTTTTCATTTCTGTTGAGCCTTTTATTTTTATATTTTTTATTTTTATTATTATTATTTTGGTATTTTGTTTTGTATTTTTTTGTATTTTTTTTCGTATGCATTGCTCAGCCCATACCAAAGTTAATTGAAACAATCGAATAAACACATTAACTAATACAATAAATGCTTTAGCATATAGAATAGAAATTAAATGCCCTTTAAGTATACCCCTCACAATGCCACTGAACATATACAAACACAGCACAGGAAATTTTTATTGTGTTTGTGTTACATTGAGTTCACTGAATTAACATAAATATCAAGGAAAAGAGAACAACGTCTTGCACAGTCGAAATATGAGCGGCGATGATTGTCCGTATGATAAAAATTGCTGCCGAAATCTACTTCTTCATTCACCACGAGTCATTGTGTCGCCTGCCTAGAGTTTATCACTAGACAAGTGATGCTAGTTAAAGCATTACGATGGTCTCACCCAGTATTATAAACAATATATAAAGGTTATACCACTGGGACGTGATGCATGACATAAATTACTCCAGAAACTAGGAAGAGGGAGTTGAATTTTAGCGTGTGTACAGAAACCACCATTTTCCACTCCTATATTTTCTTTGACAAGTTCACTCTATATTCTCTACTCTGTCCTTAACTCTCTCAAGCTTGTCAACTTACTCTTAGTAACTTTTTTTCTAATATGAGGATTGCTGAAGCAGATGCGCTCCTGTCGAGTTATAAGTGTTCTGTCTCCATAAATCCTTCATATTACTCATACATTCCCTCATTGCTGTGGGGAAAAATGACTACACGAAAAAGCTGTTTCTGGCTCTAATTTTTCGTACCTTATTTTCACGGTCATTTAGGGACATGAGTGTTTCTGATTCTAATATGTGTTTGCTGTCATCATGAAATTAATGTGTCAGGAATTCCCCAATTAGCTTCTGTCGAGAGCAACGCCTTCGGTGTTCCAGGTCTTACCAACCAAACTCCAACATCCCATTTATGCTTTCCCTCCATCTATATGCCTTTAACAAATAGGTTTGCTCTTCCTTGGACTTTCTTCGATTCCTCTGCTAACACTTGTTCATATTCAATTGAATCGTTTCAATTTACCCCGTCCTCATTATGCACAGCTGATCTAGGAAATTTTATTTCGTATGCAAACTGTACCTTGGCTTCATAAATTACAGCTAAAAAATTTCACATATATAGTAAATCTTAGCTGCCAGTGCTTTACAGTTTCGCCTCGTCTTTCAACTACGCGATGAATTTAGGTTTATTGTCTGAAGCATTTTAAGCAGTCTTTATTTACTAGTATTTTATTTGTTAGAGTTTTAGTTTTACTGTGGAGTCATGTAAACCGTACATCATTATTGGTAAGAGACAAGTCTCTTATATTTGTTACTTATCTATTAAAATTCGACCTAAATCATTAAATTATTTAGTTTATTTCATGAAATAGTAATAATCAGTATTTGAATTTGTTCTATAGCGTTTTTTTTTTCTTTTTTTTTGGCTGCCTCCATGGCTGTTGTTGAAGTATCTACATCTACATATATACTCTGCAATTCACAAAATTGTGGGTGGCAGAGGGTGCTCAGCACCAAAGCTAATCTCTTTGCTGTGCATTATAAGAATCAGTCCGGCACCTTATTTCTCTACTTTTATCTTTCCTGTCCTTCCGACTCAAATAGGTTGGTGGAAGAAGTATTTCACTACACTCGAAAGTGAAAGTGGGAGTACACATGTTTACCAATAAGTTTAAACGAAACGTGTGTCGTCTATCTACCAGAGACTCCCAACCTAGTCTACTAATCAGTTCTGTGACGCTTTCATAAGGACTGTACCAAGCGGTCACGAATCGAGCGGCTCTTCTCTGTACTTTCTCTATACTTTCGACCAACCCCTTACGAAACTGATCCCAAATGGCACAACAATAGTCCAAATGTGGACGCACAAGAGATTTGTACGCTATCTCCTTTGTTTGTTCATTACAATTTTTCAAGATTCGACCTATGAATCGCAGCCTAGAATTTGCTCTACCTACTAACGAATTAATGTGTATGTCCCATTTCATATTCTTTTGTACTGTTACTCCCAAATATTTCATAGAATCGACCATATCAATAACTGTATTGTTTAACTCGTATTTCTGAACAATTGGATTCTTTTTGTTAGTTATGTTAGTTAGTTAGTACCACTACCTTTGGTAGTAAAACTTCTGGGTGTCAGTTGGGTGTTGTTTTGGGAACACATTTTTATTTCACTTTGTGGGAGGGGGTGGGGGAAATGGCTATGGACGCCGTAGGCGTCCTTATATTAAAACCCACTACTGGGTTCGTGTTGTCAGTTTGGGATCATCGCCGTAATAAGCTGCGTTAGCAACTGGACGATTTTCCCCAACTGATTTTCACGTTTTGGCTCATGGATACAGCATTAATGCACACGCTGGTCACTTTTGTTGGTCGGCGGATGGTTTTTGACGCAGCTTGACGCCCTTTTCTGTGGGCCGCCCGGTCCTTCGACTGTTCGGGCATGGCTGGGTTGATGTTGACGTCTTCCGATGGCGGCTTGGAGCCTTCTCTTCACGGGACATCCCCCGTAGCTGGCGGCGTGGTCAGAACCGCAGTTAGCACATCTCGGCGTTGCTTCTCTCGGACGTGAGCATACCAGGTTGCTGTGGTTCCCGCCGCAGCGTTTGCTGCGAGCATATATATATACTGTATACATTGACGTCTTTGGCTGCGAGCGTGTACCAATACATCATTAGCTTGTGTTGTTTGCCTCAATTCCCTGTAATACCTATTAAATTAAAATACACTCCACCCGTGACTGTATCCTAAATTTTAGCTTCTGAACAAACCATAGCAAATGATGAAATGTATTTATCGGTGGTTCATTTGAAATCAGTCCATCATACAATGATTTAAAATATTCATTTTGTCTTAAGGCCGGAAAACAGCTTTTGCTTTATGACACACTGAAGTAAGTGCAGTCCTTTCCCATGAAGTGACTACTGTTTCGAAATGTTTTGCTTTGCGAAACCTGCATCAAAATTTCTTGGAATGACATTTAGTGCGCATTTAAATGTACCCATCAAAATAATTTCGTCATTTTGTGTGTTCGCTATTTAAATTTGGTCTATTATCATTTTGAATTTCGCGCAAATAAGTATTTCTTCTTTTTTTTTCTCTCTGTCCCCGACATGTCAATGTTCTATATCGAAGCATAACGGAAGTAGGTGCAAATGTATGAATGGAAAAAAAAAATCAGTAATGAAATTACTGAAATTTAAAAATCAAAAGAACCTTTTAAATAATAAAAAGACTATATAGTACCTGGCAGAATCGCTACATTACTTTTCGAAGTGTTCCTTTTGCAACTCAAAATATTAATCTCTACTTTGTGCGCGTCTTTTGTTTCACTTAAGACCACAGAGTATCTCAGTGCTGGGAATATAAGTCAGAATGTTGAATCCGATCCTATTTCACACACACACATTAATTTTTTATTTTAATAACATATTTGTAAAATGTATTAACTATGTTTTTTTTTAATGTTGACCAAGATCAGAGACATTGGCAGAATCGCCAAGTGTCGTTGTCACAAAAAAAAAAAAAAAAAAAAAAAAATTGAATGTAAACAACGCATATTTTATTTTATTCAATTTAATGTACTTGTAACACGTATTATATATAGATTTTAGCTTTCGGCACTTCTTCCCCATATAAACTTAAACTATGACAAATCTCTCACTTCTCCGTGGGCGCAATATTCTTAAAAAGGGATCCGAAGTTTTCGCTTAGCGTATTAGTATACAGATTTCCTTATCCGAAACAATGTTCAGCACCTTGTGTATTTCAAGTTGTTCGTATAAGATAACTGCAACCCAGGTTGTGCTGAGTATTTCTTACTCACTTCTGTTACTGTATTAGTCTTATTCACAGTAAGCCGACATCCTATAATCGTCTAGTTTCAGCAATGGATTCTGCTGTGTACGATTTAATCTCTCTCCACCCAAGAAACTATCGAAAAAGCATTAACACTATGAACGTATTGGAATACTTCGATTTTTTTCCTAAATGAAATTATATAATTAACAAATATTTATCGGCGCACTTCGTGTATATTAGACTCAGCATGGTATAGACGGTACAAGACAGGCACAGAATTTAATTAAAACCTACCATGCCCGAGGCTGGACTCGAACCGGAGACCCCTGTGCTGACGGGGTCAGCACTATAATTTCTAGTGCGGAATGCTTGAGTCAGGAGCCATAAACACACAGGCCCCGTAGTTTCTAGCCGTTTGCCGACAGCTGGGCAATATATCTCGTGTTTCATTAGGAGTTTCTGCGTGGAGGACTCTGTTATCAGAGACTAGTGATAAGATAGCGCAGTGTGTAATGAACTGGGCCAGGTCCGGAGAGGTAACAGAAGGAACGCGGGATAGCTGCGGATTCAGAGAAAACAGTCACCAAACATAAATTACCACACTCATATCAGTCCCGTTACGCAGACATTTCATCTACTCCTCACTCCATACATATACACTTGCTCTATTATTCCACTTGTTCCTAACTTTTAGCCTGATATTTGTGTTTATTCCTTCACTCGACTTCGACGATGTTTCCTAATATTTTATACCTCAAACTTTTTGTTTCTTAATTAATTGCTGAGCACTCAGCGTATTACTTATGCTGTCCCTTTTTTATTATTTTTTATAAAATTTAATTAGGACTTTACGTCTCTTCAACGACTAGGAGATTTTAGTTTTGAGGAACGACTTGTACCGTATTATAGATGGGGAATTCCAGGTTGATTTAGTTCTATTAGATTTTAAAAAAAGCTTTCGACACTGTGCCTCACACTAGGTTACTTAGGAAACTTCCTGGCTACGGCATATCTAGACAAATATGCGACTGGGTTGCAGACTTTCTGGAGGGTAGAACACAGTGTGTAGTTCTCGACGGTGAGAGTTCATCATTTACCGAGGGTGAGGTCCGGGGTTCCCCAGAGAAGCGTGATAGGGCCTCTGTTGTTTCCCTTATGCATTAATGATTTGTGCGACATAATAAGGGGAATGAAAAGATTATTTGCCGATGATGCTATTATTTATCGTGAAATCAACACCCAGGAAGACTGCGCTTTGTTACAAGACGATATTATGAAAATAATTGCGTGGTGTAAAGACTGGCAGTTGGAGTTAAACGCTAAAAAGTGCCAAGTCATGCGTATAAGTGAAAAGGTGACACCATTTAGCCCTGGATATACAGTTGATGGTACTGTCCTTAGGACGGTAGATTCCGCTAAATACCTAGGGGTAACAATTCGTAATAATTTGTCGTGGCATGAACATATCAAGAATGTAATTGGGAAAGCAAATCGTATGCTCCGATTTCTAGGTCGTAAATTAAACCATACACTCCTGAAGTTAAATCGATTGCCTATAAGTCACTAGTGCGTCCTCACTTAGAGTATTGTTGTTCTGTATGGGGTCCCCATCAAAAGGGGTTAATGGAGGCATTAGAGAGGGTCCAGAGAAGAGCCGCCCGATTCGTGACAGGTATATATAGTTGGAGGGAAAGCGTAAGTGCGATGTTGAAGGAGTTAGGTTGGGAAGACCTGGAGCACCGAAGGCGTTGCTCTCGACGAAAACTAATTGAAAAATTCACGACTGACGTATTTCAGAATGATAGCAAACAAATATTGCTATCAGCAACATTCGTATATCGGAATGACCGTGAAAATAAGAGAAATCAGGACCAGTACCGATTCTTTTCTGTATTCTTTTTTTCCACGAGGGATTAGAGATTTGGAATAGAAAGGATTTACCGGGCAAGTAAACTTAAAATCCGACAGGAGTAGCTTTCGATAAAGCTCTCCGGCCATTTTGATCTGGGTTTTCCATGGTTTCCCAGATCACTTCACGCGAATGATGGGATGGTTCCTCACCATAGCCCATGGCCGCCTCCTGCCATATCCCGTATATCCCTTCCAAACTATTACCCTTTCGGATAGGTGCAATGCTCCCTCTGCCACATACTTGTAGTGAATCGCGGAGTAATAGTAATAGTTACAAGGAACGTGAAGGTATTCGGCTATGAGCCGGTATTCGCATAGAGTGAAACCATCGAACACCAAAATCTGGATGAGTGGACGGGGAGACGAACCCGCGCCCTCCAGAAATACGTCTCTACGTTCTAGCGATGTAGTCATTCGCCATTAATGTGGTTTTGCCATATTTAGTTTCTGTCATCAACGAAATGTTTGTCACATAACTGCTCATAACTGACCGTTGTACATACTATTCCGGGTGAAGACTTCTTACACTTACCTCTTCATACCTGAACCTAGTTACGCTGAATTTGGCTGTTCGTGGGGTATTGATCGAAAGTATAGATAAAGTGCAGAGAAGAGCCGCTCGATTCGTGACCGCTTGCTACAGTCCTTATGAAAGCGTCACAGAACTGATTAGTAGACTAGGTTGGGAGTCTCTGGTAGATAGACGACACACGTCTCGTTTAAACTTATTGGTAAACATGCGTACTCCCACTTTCACTTTTGAGTGTAGTGAAATACTTCTTCCACCAACCTATTTGAGTCGGAAGGACAGGAAAGATAAAATTAGAGAAATAAGGTACCGCACTGATTCTTATATGAATTCTTTTTTCCCCTCGTACCATTAGGGATTGGAATGCACAGCAAAGAGATTAGCTTTGGTGCTGAGCACCCTCTGCCACCCACAATTTTGTGAATTGCAGAGTATATATGTAGATGTAGATGTAGATATTCGGGAAGACTTGGATTCGTAAGCTTGCGGCCATCCAGATTTGGATTTTGCGTAGTTCCTGGAAATCACTAGAGGGAAATGTCGGGACGGTTCCATCAAATGGCCATGACCGAATTCCTTCCCGTTCCTTGCTCATAATTCTCTATCGGCGTCCATCATAACATGAAAAAAGAAAGAGAGATCGATCTTCTGTATTTTTCGTTCTCTGCCCCATTACCTTCGTCTTTATTCCTCCGATTCACATTATTTCACTGAATTCTGTCTGTTCACTCCCTGCGTTAGGATATCTTTTCTTGGTCATTCAACGTATCGGATTTGTTATGTAATCCTTCGACATCAATCTTACTGTAAGAATTATATCTCCAGCCGCACTTAGTATAATTACGTTCATTTCATTACTGTTCTCTAATTGTGCCTTGTGTTCTTTTCTCTCGATTCGACCGCGAACTAGTTCTCCTTGAAAACATCCCCTCTGAATACTGAAGTTTTTGATTGTGATATTTCGTCAAAGCCATACGCTAACTGAGATACAGTCGTTACTTTATAAAACTTGAACCTAATACCTCTACTTTTCTTTGTTACTCTCACTCCAGCGAATAGTTTCACAGCTTACAATGTGCAAATGATGTATGTATAGCTTATTTCACACGTGGCCATTGCCATAATTCATTTCCCATAGCAGTCTCTGCTATGAATACCATCATCCGAAGAATTCTATCTTGGTCGGTTCAAATTTCGTCAGCAAACCTTATACACTTGATGTTGTTTTCTTCTATTTTTATCGTCTGCCTCTCTTTCTACGTTAGTATACAATGCCCCATGTCGTCTCAAGATTTTTCATTTTTCCTTATGGTTTCACGTACTGTTGCAAACTGAAAAAAATGTTTTTTTCAGATTTGTGAAAAAAAGAACATGAAAAAAAACCTAGCACCCTTGTTTTTTTTCTATTTTTTTTTTCAGAAGAAATATATTTGATAAATTATAGTTTTATTTATGGAACTTACGTTTTACATGTGTGTTTTAAACCTTACTAAATCATATAATATCTTACATAATGATTCATAAATGTATCTATATAGGTAACATAATTTTTTATTCATCCTCTATGTCGGTACCACATTCACTCGTATCAGTACTACCAACACTAGTTCGGTCGGAGTCTGAATTTTCTGTTTCTTCTTCTGTCCCCTCTAGATCCATAACTTCAGAAATAGTTACATTTTCTTTTACTGGTTGTATTGCATGCAAAAGCTTTTAAGATTGCAATTTTAAATTGTTAGCAAAGTACACACTGTGAATGAAGACTGCGCCGATAGTTCTGTATTACGGTCTTTTAAGTTTGAATTTAAATCTATTATCATACAAAATAGGAGCTTTATTTGTTTACAATCGTTGGTTTACGCTAACGGTTGCAAGGAAATTATTCATAATTACTGACAGTGACTTAGTATCACTATACGCTGAGAATTTAACAAGTATACCAATATAAGGATAGCACAACAAATAATAAAAAGAGGCAAAAAACCGTAGCTAAATTTCCTAATTTTTTGAAAAGATTCGTAGGTCTACAGATAAATTTGTAGGGCCTGGCAGCACTAGTTCAAATAGCGAGTATCAATCCAAACAATGGGGAACGGGGATTCCTTCTCACGCAACCTAGCCTTTTCGGGAAGTCCCCATTCGTAAAAGAAAACTTCAATCAATGTTACCAATATTTTTGTAATTTTTTTTTCTATTGACCAGAAAAATATAGTAGATTTAAAAGTAAAATAAGTACTTAGTTTAAACTCTAAAACAGTTATATTAAACGATAAATGCCTTAAAATTTTGAAATTTAGTAGTTATGAAAAAAAACATGTCCCAGAAAAAAAAAAAACATGTTTTTTATTCACAGCTTTATTTCATGTTTTTTTTCACGTCAGATAAAAAAACTGTTTTTTTACAACACTAGTTTCAAGCCTCGTCGACATCAACGTCGTTAGAGCTGAGAGAGGGCATGGGGTGGGGAAGGAACTGGAAGGAATTTGGCCATGCTCTTTTGATGTAACCATCCCGACATTCGCCTCATGATTTCGGGAAGCCATGTAGAACCAAAATCTGGATTGCGGGACGCGGAATCGAACCCACGCCCTCTCTGCAGATCGGAGCAAGTTGTAACGCAGACTCGTCTCCGCGACCTCTTCGACCTTGTAGATGACGAAAGAGCGAGCACGCGATGGCGGCGTGGCTTTATCGGTCTGAGAATTGCCGCGGACAGCTCGCAATTTATGGGTCTGCCCTTCATCTGCAGATAACACGAGGAGAGCTCGATGTGTGTTTATATACAGCCCGCGCGCACGCATACTAGGCCCGCTACAACTCAGACAGGTAGCTGTCAGGCTTACCACAACACCAGCCGCCCTACCAAATCAGTAGGAACTACATCACAATATAAATTGCAAGGAAAGGGAAAATGACTCATCACTCACCAAAGTTGAAGGCAGCGACGGGAGAAAGACGTATATCACGAACACAAAAATACACAATATTTCCGTCGTAAACCTTCTTGTGTTCGTGATACATGTGCTTCTCCGGTCGGTGCCTTCAACTTTAATGAGTGATGAGTCATTTTCCCTTTCCTTGTAATTTATATTGCTTATAGCTGTTTCCTTTTTCCTTTGTTAAATTACGGAACTACATCACAGGAAAAATCGGGCGAGAAGGTGTTGATACTCCTGGCTCCAAGTTAGAAGATTTATATATATACAGGGTGTTACAAAAAGGTACGGCCAAACTTTCAGGAAACATTCCTCACACACAAACAAAGAAAATATGTTATGTGGACATGTGTCCGGAAACACTTACTTTCCATGTTAGAGATCATTTTATTACTTCTCTTCAAATCACATTAAACATGGAATGGAAACACACAGCAACAGAACGTATATATATATATATATATATATAATTATGTGTTGGTTTTTCCGAGTCCTTTCAGCACAATACGAAAGTATTTGATGCTGGGGCAGTGACGCCACTTGTCTAGTAAACTCAGAAAAACTACTAAACATACTGCAAGGTTTTAAATGTCTGAATTGCAAGGCTAAACTATCTGTCTTGATTATTGTTTTTATTTATTTAGAAAAGTCACTTATTCGTCACACACATATACATTGATTAAACATAAGGTTCTTTATGCCGCGGTCGCCAGGCTTGGGTATTAACGTTTGTCGGGTTACTAAATGATAAGCTCACACACTTTAGAATGGACATACACCAAACTTTATTGAGTCCGTAAGCTTATACTTTCACACCAACGGAAAATACCACCACCAAATAAATATTTAAATAAGGAATCAGAAACCTCTCCGAAAATTGCAAGTTCGTGGGACAAGAGGAATTAAATTGCACAAACTTCTACACAGTCCACAGTACTCATAACATATCCACAGTCACTTGAGATCGCCGTACTCCATGCAAAATAGTCAATACAACACATTACCAGTTTCTACGTTACACTCCGCCAAATCTTCTAGTCTTTTCCCAATTTCTATAAACCCAACCGAAATGTTGCCGCGTCGGCCATTAAACTCCCCGGCGGTCAACCATTCACCCCCACAGATAGCACCACACTGACTTACTACGCCGGCCACAGATACTCTTGCATGGCTCTGACGTATGTTATGTTACACTCCCTAGCTAATATGCTGTGATAATTGTTCGGGTTTCAAATAAACTTGATCAATTATCAGAAAAAAACTGTTGTGTTACACTCCCTCCCTAATAACTTGTGATAATTGATCAGATTAGGCATGATCAATTATCAAGACAAGAAAAGAGAAAAAAAAATCACTATACAATCCTACTTTGGTGGCTTTCCGTTTTGCATTGACAATATTTTTCACATTAAGTTCAAGAAACATATAAGAAAAATATTACACACAAGACAAATCAGAAGCAACATATATAGGAGAAAAAAAAACCCAGAACACAAAATAAAAAAAACATGAATTGGTATCCAATTGCAAGTTGAGCAACTTGCTGCCAGAAGCCCTGCTTCCGATATGAACACAAGCTGCACTCAGGTCAATGACCTGTACACATTTATGCTCCAAAGCATCACATCACACGCGTCACTTTATTCACTTTACCACACTTTTTCGAGCTGCTACATTGCTGTTTGCGCCTTCGAAGCTAAGGGAAAAATAGGATTATAGTAGTACAGAGATTTTCTCTCGAAAACAGGATTTACAATTGAGAAAAAGAAAAAAGAGAAAAAAAATATGAAAATAACAGGACAGGATTACTTCTTTTTTCGTCTGGTCACAATCGGGTAATTTAACACTTGTTTGCCCACGCTCATTAGATTTCCACCGTATCGATTTTCTGTCGATCTCATTCTCCTCATTAATTTTCCACGGTATGAATTTTCTGTCAATTTTATTCTCCTCATTAGTTTTCCACCGTATATATTTTCTGTCGATTTCATTTTCCTTCTCACTAGTTTTCCACCGTATATATTTTCTGTCGACTTTATCCTTCCCACATACAAACTGGTACTGTTTTGCTATACAAATGACTGATTCTGCCACTTTATTACTTTCCCGTGCGTAACACAACTCGCCCGCCTGCTTTTCCGCGCCCGCTAGTGTTGCGGAGCTAGAAACTTTTGTGGCACAGGTTCCAACAGTGCTCCGGTATACGCCAGTATGCGCCGACTGTCGGCCACTGCTCCCGCTCCCGTCACTAGTGTCAAAACCATATGGCTGTCGTACTACTTGAATTATATCCAACTTTACTTCTCCGGTAGTTACAGATAAAAATACTCCGATTTCAATCTTTATAACTTCATTCTCCCGTAATTTAGCCTTCTCCTTCGCAAGGGTATCACAAAAACTTCCATCTGCTACCTCAGAAATTTTCTCTTGAATATTTTCTTCCACAAACTCCCCTTGACATTCTCGAACATCTGTTTCTGCAGTTGCAATACCTCTACAATTTACCTCATCTTCGCTCTTAGAGGCATTACCTAATATAGTATCAAACAAAAAAACATCTTCCTGAATTTTCTTCTTCCTTAATCCTCCGCTTCCGTTCCGTGAAATTACGTCTGCATTTGGCCTCTTAACCGGTTCTGTTAACTCGGAAATTTGAGAGGACAGCTTAGTACCATAATCGTCAAATTTTCCTAACTCTGCCATGTACAATTTCTGCTCTTTGACTAAGCTAGAGTGACGAACCTCCGCGTCCTTTCCCATTACTTCGAGTTTACCATTAAGGGATTCAAATTTCTTATCCAAAGAGTCCAATTTATCATTAAGGGTTTCAAAAAACTTTGCCAGCATTTCAGCCCGGTTTGGCTTCGTCTCTTCCCCCATTTCAGTAAGTTAATATTACAAATCCAACGAGAAAAGGCAATAAAGATAATCACTCAGTCACTTTACTGTCCCCCTTCGACTCACAGCAAATAAAATCAATACAACGCTGCTATTCATGAAACTCAATCACCATATCAGAATTAAATGCATGCAAACTGGAAACAAACTACTTCTGCAGCGTCAACATGCGGTAAGTGTCACCAGAATGACAAAGGAATGGGCAAAAAGGAGAGAAAAACTCAACTCGGTTTTCCTTCCTATGTGTGACTCGAATTACAGGAAAAAAATTAAAGGAACGGAACAGATAGGAAAAGACGCTTCGCAGCAGCTCGCTAGCAGCAACTCGCGCACTTAGCTTTGGTGTCTTCACTGTCGGCTGCTCAGGTCAGCTGTTCCCGCTCGGCTTCCTTCGGTTGGTCCCGGACACCTTCGTGAGTCCAGTCTGCATAGACGTTGGCCGCCTGTCGTCTGCTCTCGGCTCCGCTCGGAAATGCTCGTCTAGTTGCTCCGTTCCCCACTCGGCTGCGCCACTTCCAACCAGATTTCAAGTAGACTATCTTCACTAACCGTCTTTGACTTAACAACCTCGTGCTGCTGGTGTGGTATATCTTCAACTCTGACTATTGTCGTCTCTGAACCCAATTGTCGTCTTGTTCGTAATTTACCGTAATTTATCTTCTGTCCTCTTTATCCCCGTGTGTATGCTCGGGAATCGAAAGTTTATTTCTCCTCCAGATGCCTATTTTACCACACGTCCTGTCACTGAGGCGCCATGCAAGGTTTTTAATGTCTGAGTTGCAAGGCTAAACTATCTGTCTTGATTATTGTTTTTATTTATTTATTTATTTAGAAAAGTCACTTATTCGTCACACACATATACATTGATTAAACATAAGGTTCTTTATGCCGCGGTCGCCAGGCTTGGGTATTAACGTTTGTCGGGTTACTAAATGATAAGCTCACACACTTTAGAATGGACATACACCAAACTTTATTGAGTCCGTAAGCTTATACTTTCACACCAACGGAAAATACCACCACCAAATAAATATTTAAATAAGGAATCAGACTCCTCTCCGAAAATTGCAAGTTCGTGGGACAAGAGGAATTAAATTGCACAAACTTCTACACAGTCCACAGTACTCATAATATATCCACAGTCACTTGAGATCGCCGTACTCCATGCAAAATAGTCAATACAACACATTACCAGTTTCTACGTTACACTCCGCCAAATCTTCTAGTCTTTTCCCAATTTCTATAAACCCAACCGAAATGTTGCCGCGTCGGCCATTAAACTCCCCGGCGGTCAACCATTCACCCCCACAGATAGCACCACACTGACTTACTACGCCGGCCACAGATACTCTTGCATGGCTCTGACGTATGTTATGTTACACTCCCTAGCTAATATGCTGTGATAATTGTTCGGGTTTCAAATAAACTTGATCAATTATTGTGTTACAATACGCAAGGGATTCCTTCGTATTTTTTTATGGTTTTCCGCCTTGTCGATGTCATTAGAGGCGGGATGGCAGTGGGGACAAGGAACGGGACGGGATTCGGCCATGGTCTTTTGAAGGAAGCATCCCGGCATGCGTCTGGAGCGGTTTCGAAAAAACATGAAAAAAAAAAAATTTGATGCCTGGACGAGGATTGGAACCGGCGTCCCTTCGTAACTCTTCGAACGAACTTGAGTTACGTAATTAAGAGCTCGGTGGGAAATCGGGGACTTTTATGAAAACACATAAATAAGTATAACAGGAAGTACTTCTTTTCTATAGAGTAGGCTACCTTTACCACGAAGGATGTAACAGGGCTTAAAGCTTCATGATGTTACGTAGGAAGCTGTATTTTAATAAAGTTTTAATTTTAAAATTGCAGAATGTGTGCTGTCGCAAACTAACACAGCATAAAGCCGCGTACCCACGACGTCTTGTTACGGAGGTGGGACGGGACGGGACGAATACTCGACAACACGTCATGGGAACAGGGCCGCCTCTGCTAGCGGAGACGAGACGCAGCTACCCACTCTGTGTCGGTAAACATCACAGGCGTGTATAGTGAAGCGCTGTTGCGATCAGTTTGCAGCAGCGGTGTGCATCGCTTCTGCTGCTCTGTGCCAAACGACACTAGGCAACGTGGTGGGGAGGTGGCGGCGAGGTAGCGAGGGCTAACCTGCGGCGCGCGCTCGTCCCTACACTTCGGCTAATTAGGTGCCGCCTCCGTTACAACTGGTCGTGGTAACGCGGCTTAAGAAGGAGGGGGCAAGAGGTATGAAACCATGAAACTTGTATGGCTCCAAGAGGAAACATTACGCGCGTGAAAATATTCGCAGATCGCTTAATGGGGCGGTTTCAAGGAAATCAGATTTTAGAAGTATTAAAGACTTAGAATTTTTTATTTGGTGATATATTCGAACTTTTAGTATCAAATGATTTAAAAATTATCTTCCCCCTCCTTTATTTCCAACAGTATACCGATCGAAAAATCTTTATAATGGTCTGTAGCTTCGTAAATAATATAGGAAAACTAGAAATCGGTTCGCTGTTTATGGTTTTTGCTAAAGAAGTAAATCAGGACATTTTTCAACGGATAGTGATTTACATTTTTTTAAAATAAAATTATGAATGTTATTCTTCAGAGAATTTCATAAATACATACTAAGTATTACCTAAGAATCCGCTGACCTGCTTTCCTGAACGCGTTTTCTAGGCGTCACCTAGGCGTATTCCTAGACGGTCGCCAACCTCCGCCTCATAAACAAAAATACTTTTTTTAAAAAAAAATTTTTTAAAGATATGGCCTTCGGTATTTTCGAACATTTAGCCAGTTCCAATTTGTTTACGTTGCAACTGCTGTATCAGAAATTCACTATGATATTCTGGACACTATAGTGAGGACAACACAAGACGAACACAACATATTAAAACCACCAATGCCCGAGGCCGGACTCGAACCTCGGCCCTTGTAAACAAAAACACGCTCATCATAACAAGCATGAGTTACACGGACCGCAGACAGATGGCAACTCTTACGCTCGCTGTTGTTCCAGAACTGACAATCCATGGTTCTAACAACCCAATCCAATTATTATTAATTACAAACCTTGTAGTGGCTTTCCCTGATCCGGTAGTGTCGATTCACGGATAATAATAATAATTCAGAAAAACACATTTTTCAGAAACTTTTTAAAATCGACCATCTATATATTATAGACTGAAATTTTTTGTGTTTCGTTTCTATATATCATTTCAATTTCACAAAATGAATAACGAACTATATTCAGAAAGACGTTATGACTAATTTAGAAAAACTAAAGAAACGATTCTGCAAAATACATTTTTTTTGTTAAATTCAATAATATTAATAGACGTTGAGCAAGTGAGACTATGTGGCACGTGGAACGTCTATTCGCTCGTTACAGCAGTGGCCAATCGAGACTTCAGTATCACGTGAGCAGCGATTCAGCTCGTGATAGGCAGCTTATTCATTCAATCCATTGAGTGCATGCTCTGTTGGCAATTTCCCTACTCATCTAATTACCCCTTTCTAAGTGTTTTTTTTTTACTCTGTTAAATAGTTAATATATTTTCCCTACGTTGGGACAGAACCCAGGATCATCCGTATGTTGACACATCCATTAACCTCCGTATTTGTCACAGCGGATACTATTCACCGCTGGCATCATCGCGCTAGCGTGACGGTCAAACTTAAACCAGCCTAGTTCTTGAACGATGACTCTCATATCTCTGTGAAGCACTACTCAGACGTTGAGAGAATAAGTAAAAATAACTGTCGGAATAAACGAGACAATTTATACTAAGCAGAAAATTTCAAAATAATTCCTTAGGTTAAGGCGGCTAAGACAGGGGCGGAATGAGTAGCCAATAGAAACCCTGTCACCAGGTCATTACGACCACATGGATTTAATACAAGCTTGTATATCTTTAGCTATAAATATGACGTGTTGCGGCTATGTTCTAATTTTTCATTTCTGTCGGTAGTCTTAAAGACTGCCAATTATATATATACGACTGTTGGAACTTAAATAGTGGCAACACTGCTGTGGAGACACTGTGCAATGGAATCTACTATTGTCGCTGATAGCACACGTTGTTGACTTACCTACCTTACCTCCGAGCAAATAGACTCGCCCGTCCCACGTCCCCGGCATGCGCACAATCGAGGGAAACGCAGTTACTTGTGGGCGAGCGGTCTAACGTAACGGTGTCACTATGTTTTCGAAACAGGAACATGGGTTCCGCATGAATTGATGGAAATGCAGAAATGGATGCGTTACGACGCTGCTCAGACGCGCGAACGAGAGGCTTTCTTACGCCGTATCGTAACACTGGATGAGACATGGGCCACATCGTACACACTTGGAGCGCTATGAGCGCCAAGGAGAGGCTTTCTTACGCCGTATCGTAACACTGGACGAGACATGGGCCACATGGTACGAGCCAAAACAGAAACGCCAATCCAACGAATGGCGTCATTATGGGTTGCCGCGAAAGTCGAAAGTGCGTCAGAGCCCCAGTATGGTGAAAGTTATGGTGATTCTCGTGTACGACTGTGATGGTGTTATCCTAACGCATTACGTTCCTCCACGGCAGACCGTCAATGCACAGTATTACTGTTCGTTTTTGCAGCATCACCTGCGACCAGCTTGGCGAAAGAAGCGGCAACACTTTCTGCGCAACCCACCCATCACTTTGCACGACAATGCGCGGGCGCATACAGCGCGAGCTGTGGCTGCTGTGTTCGGTCGATGGGACTGGGAAGTACTGTACCATCCACCATACTCCCCGAACTTAAGTCCTTGTGACTTTGAGTTGATTCGTGGCATTCGCTTCAGAACTGTTCCAGAGATTTGACAGGCAGTAGACCGCTCCATTCGCACCATCGACAGAACAGGCCCTGCTAACGGTATACTACGCCTTCCACATCGCTGGCAACGGGTTCTACACAACGCTGGTGACTACTTTGAAGGACAGTAACAGGTGCAAACCTGTAACGCTTTTGTATCGGTTGTGAATAAATAGTTGCCACTATTTAAGTTGCAAGCCTCGTAGATACGTAACGTTGGGCGATGCGGTCCTTGATTTCTGCAACGAAGCCGCCTATGTTGTGCTCCCTGCCTGAAATTTCTAGTGACAAGGAACACGTTTATTGCTTTCTATTCAAGCTCGTTGTTAAAGCATCACTTGTTGTTGTGTGGCCCATTCGCTTGCGTGCAGTTACAAGTCTCCCGTAGTGGGGTGCACCGCACCATTAAGGCATCGCGAACAAAAGTTAATCTTTACGGTCAAAGGTCACTACCGCGTGACATTGCTGGTCCTCTTAAGGTCACTTCAATCCAGAAATGCATTGCGGAGAATGTAAAAAGTACTTTAAAAAATGCGTTTTTAGCGACAAAATGTGAATTTTTACATTCAAAGGTCATGAACGAATTATGCGATATGGCTGAAATTATACTTGACTCTGATGGTTCACTGTACAAAATACGATCACGTTCTGATGAGTTAAGATTAGAGATATAACGGAGCTCCGCATCCGCAAGTGCGGAACTTTCGCATAGAATCCTACATCCGTTTCCGCAACTTTTAATGCGGAAGTATAGCAGAGATTTTGTTTGCACTGCAATATGCATATCTTACTTTTTTTTCTCTTTATACGAGAATCGCCCCATCGTCGTTTAGCTAACAACAACGTGGTCGCTCGTTTTCTTACGTTACTCTACTGTACTGAATGGTGTCGCTACCTAACCGCGAATTTACAAGTTTCAACTTGCACGTAAAGTAAAGCGACATATTCACGGTCCAGTTTGCAGGACGCCCGTGCAGAACTACCGTAGTATGCGCCCACCCATTCCCCTACTAGAAGCTCCAAGCACTCCTTTCCACTAGTACTTTCTAACGAAGCACAGTGGATAAGGATTAGAATATAGTGGACATTCGAACTTATGTCATAATATTGATCAAAAAAAATTATTTTAGATAGAAATTGCTGTGCAGATCAAAAAATTTTATGTTCAATTTTTGATAAAAATGAATTCTTCATACATAAAAAACATAAACAAAAAAATTATAGAAATGTAAGGGTGAAAATCTATTTTTTTTTTTTGGACGGCCCTGTGTTAAAGTGTCAAATTCAAACCTTATGCAATCGTAAGTAGCTATCCTACTTAATATTACGACATAAAGATTTCTTGTGTATCCTTGCCGCTTTGACTACAGGGCGCAAGTGAATTTAAGGGTTATAAAATAGTGGACATTAGGACTTAAGTCATAATATCAGTCCAAAAAAATTGCTTTACACAACATTTACTGTGCTGATCAAAAATTGTTATGTTCGATGAGTCCAAATAAATAAATAGAAAAATATTGTACTGTATGGGGGAGAATCTACTTTTTTTTTTTTTTTAAGTGTGAAGGACTCATTTCTATCAAAAATTGAACATAACAATTTTTGACCAGCACCGCAAATGCTACCTAAAACAATATTTTTTTTGGACCGATATCCTGACTTAAGTTCGAGTGTCCGCTATATTCCTATCCTGAATCACTGTGAGTCGCAGCGTATCCTTATCGCACACTCGCAGGCTGTTTCTTCCGGTCACTATCCCACACCATAGCTTCATGGACGCCAGGGACCTGTGTTGGTTGTCTGGTAGTCCAAACACATCCAGCAATTCCTACATGTAGTACTGCAGTCCCTTTCAAGAGTCCTGCAACGGAAAATCTGATCATCGAAGGTTCTACAAGTTGTACTGTGAATGGACCGCTAGTTCGCTTAGGGATCGCCCATCAATGATTCCGGACGCCCCTGCCTCCCCTTCTCTCCTCTGGTGAAATTTGGCGAGATCTAGTACGACCCCCCCCCCCTAAGATGACATTTTGATGCCCCCCCACGCTTTTTGCTGACGCACCTCGTAGTGCTTTCGAGGGTGGTTACACCTTCCCCCCCCCCCCAAAGAAGTCGAAATCCGCGTCATTTGTGGTCCTTGTTTTTAGCTATACTGTAGACCTCCCCCCACCCCTCCCTTATTTCACCCACGTAATTAATTGACGCCCCCTTATGGCTGCGCGGCTTGTTGACGTCGAGGTCATTAGAGGCGGAAAGGACTGGGGACAATGATCGGGAAGGAATTCGGCCATGATCTTGTCAAGGAACCATCCCGGCATTCGCCTGGAGTGATTTGGGGAAACCGTGGAAAGCCCAAACCTGGATGCCTGCATGGGGATTCGAACCGGCGTTCTCCCGAATGCGTGGCCAAAGCGTTACCAAGGCGGGTGGTCTAGGGGCAACGTGGCCTTGTGCTTCACACTTGAAATAGTCGACCCACAAAGATTGTTTTTTTGATGCGCGTATAGTTGTCAAAATCATTTAATTCCCTTGTAAAATAATGTCACGTTTTTTGTAGTTGAAAGATGAGTAAAAAAATAAATCAATATGGCAATACTAGATGGAAATAGATATTTTAATTTTGACTTTATTTTGGTAAAATACTAATATCTAAAAAAAATAAACTCCACCTCCGCGTCCATTTCCGCAAAAAAAATCCGCTTCCGCAGAACATCCGTTTCCGCAAAACATCCGCTTCCGTAAAACATCCGCTTCCGCAGAACATCCGTTTCCACATAACATCCGCTTCCGCAGAACATCCGTTTCCGCAGAACATCCGCTTCCGCAGAACATCCGCTTCCACATAACATCCGATTTCGCTAAACATCCGCTTCCGCTAAACATCCGCTTCCGCAGAACATCCGCTTCCGCTAAACATCCGGTTTCGCAGAACAACCACAAAACACCGCTTCCGCTAAACATCCGCTTCCGCAAAAACATCAGCTTCCGCAGAACATCCGCTTCCGCAAAACATCCGCTTCCGCATAACATCTGCTTCCGCAAAACATCCGCTTCCGCAAAACATCCTCTTCCGCACAACATCCGCTTCCGCACAACATCCGCTTCCGCATAACATCCGCTTCCGTGGATGCCAACACTGAACACCCGCATTCGCTAAGATGACCTCCGTTACAATCCTACTTTGTATGGACTTGGAAGTATTAAACAGGGCAGTGACGATTTCTCTAAATAGCGGAGATTAATTTAATTCGAACTAGTCTGCCTCAACAAGCATATCGATGCTACTCAACTTTTTCTTCTAAACAGAGTTTAAAATTCATCACAACGATTGCAAATACAATAATTTCAAATACAGAAAACAGCTAGAAATTAAAATATCTTAATATTTTTTCGTTATTCGATAGTACTACGACATAGTTACTAAAGAAACTAATAACGCCATGCTACTAGTATTTTGAATTCATAAGTTGGCAGCTCTAGATCCAGAGACATATACCAAAAATATTCGAAACTGACACACTACACTTGAAGTGACGTTGTTTTAACAGCACCTGGTACGAAAATAAAAGCGGGCAGTTGGAAGTAACTATTGTTGGCATACTAACTGCATCCCTAATTGCTAAAATGGAGCTGGCGCGGCGGCCATATTAACAAGCGACTGCTAACGACCGTTAAACGCGGCCGCCGACAGTCTTTTGTCTGCAAGCGCCGCGCAGACGAGAAACAAATGACGCGAGACAAAGCGCTGGCTGGCGGAGAGACGAACTACGGGCGCTGGTGTCGCCTCTATGATTTATTGGCCATCAGCGAGCATCTCCATAAGAGCTTCCAACGAGAACAATAATAAGAAGAAATATACAATTACACAGCGCATGAAGTTAACTACCCGTACAAACCAAACGACTGCATCCAAGATGCCCTTTAACTTAAAAAATAACATACAGGCTAAAGCACTTGATGCTACATGTATATGAAGTTATTTTTTCAATATAACTATTATCTGGTTCACGAAATTCTATCCAAAAAATTACTTATTGAACATTGAAATTGGATAATTTATTCACTTAATTCTTTTACCATTAACTTCACAATGATGACTGCAACATGGGAGACGACATTTCAGTTTCGCAAAAAATGGGCGTGAATAGACTTTTGAATGGATTTCTCAGAAAAAAAAAACAACGGTAGTCAAACTCGTAGGTTCAAGTTCTTATTTCATACCCATTAAGGTTAAAGTGAAAAATAAAAATTTGAGCTTTGTATCAAACTACACACAAATCATTGCTATATTAATCTGGTAATAGGCCATATTTCCGCAGTTGTACCTACAATAATTTCAGCTTCTGCTCGCTAAGCAATTATGAAAAAGAGAAAAAAAAGGACTAAATAAACCTCACGGTTGTTCGTCGGTACCTGAGAGGCAGTAAGGTAGGCCCGCTGTGATTGGCTGTCGTGACATAACCCCCCTCTCCTCCTATCCGGCCCTGGTTTCTAGGCGTGTCTTATCTCAAAGTAGTTCGCCTCGTAAACAAAGGCCGATACCAGCGCTCCTGGTGGCCGCCTGCTCAAGTACAGCCGTGTGAATACGTGTGTCCGACAGGCTGACCTCCGTACGATTAAACCCATACGAAACAGCACATACAACCATTTAAAAAATAATAATTAATTAATAAAAAAAGATTCAATCGCTTTTTGAGTCTTGAAATACTCAAAATAGCAGCGTTTATCAATGGGAATATACGATATTTGATGTCAGCATTCAATCGTCTTTAATATTATTACTGTCTGTCATTTTAGGTAATTTATACAAATATATTGTTCATAACTCCTGCTAACCCCTGATGCTGCCGCTACCCAAAGCGGCTGTTGTGCTTGCAGGTTGCGTCTCGCCCTTGCAGGCGCCGGGGTGAGGAAAACTGTGCCCCTGCCGCCGTGAACCCACTTTCAACTTCAATTCTGAAAAGAAAACGTGTTTCAATGTAAACTCGGCACTCTATGTCACAAGCCCATGGAAAATAAAATACTCTGGTACCTTATCCACCAGTGTATAGAGGAAAGTGCACAAAACCGGACCCCCATTTTGTTTTTTACTTTTAAAAAATACAAATTACTAAAAAAAAAAGTCTGTTTTTAAAGCATGAAATAATTACTTCAGAATGTTATGCGTGATTTAAATTCCATTTTTAAAAAAATCATTAAAAGTCATTACCAAAAAAATATTTGTAAAAAAACCGCACAGTTTGGCGATATGAAAAATAGTTGCCAAAACCGGACTTCTCATAAAACTTAACGAAATTATAAAGGGGTATTGAATGACAGAAAACATAGTTTTAAACTATAGGTGTAATAAAATAATTACAGTTTTTTAATATAGAATATATATAGAGCATATAAGACACAGAAAAATATATAAAAGTATTAACGCGTCTCTAAAGAGAGACGTTAAGCAGTTAAAAAAAAAAAAATTAAATCTATTAGAGAGAAAAATCGCAAATGTTCACATCATTTCCAGCCGCAGCCTAATCCAAACGGGCCGACAGGGAACAAATAAAACATATTACCCAAATTTCCACTTCTGAAACGTCAGAAAATTTTCTGTCGTAAAACGTGTACCGAGCGTGGTGGTGTAACGGATAGCGTTCTGGCCTGGCATTCGGGAGGACGGCGGTTCGAATCCCCGTCCGGGCATCCAGATTTGGGTTTTCCATGGTTTCCCCAAATCACTCCAGGTGAATGCCGGGATGCTTCCTTCAAAAGGCCATGGCCGAATTCCTTCCCATTCCTTGCCCCCATCCCTTCCCGTCTCTAAAGACCACGTTGTTAAAAAGGGACGTTAAACTGTTACAAAAAAAAAAAAAAAAAAAGCAAAACGTGTACCAACCGTAATCATCTTTGGAGTGGGACACTTCTTTCATATTTTTCTCAAAATTAAGGCTCCTTCTCACAAGCTTTTTTTTTAGGAGGCCCTATTGCTAATCGATGCTCACGGTCGCCAATGCCTTTCCAATCTCGAACACGATTACGTGCTTGCTGTGCAACTTCCTTTTGACTAATTCAGCTCTTTTAGCTTCCACCAGTTCTACTTTATAAGGCGTAGATATTATGACCGTAAAAATTCAAAGATTGCATCCCCTATTTGATGATGATAAGAAATAAGGGGTCCGCTTTAGGAAACTGAAGAGGGTCCGGTTTGCACCACTATAGCTTGTATTTTGTTAACCTAATAGATTTTTAACCTTCAATAAAAATGTTTAGTGGTAAAAATTACCATAAAACTTATCATTTAAGATTATATGTGAGTCAGAAGGCCCATATTGTGGAGAAATTTCGAAAAATATAACATAATGTAAAAAGTTTGTCGACAGTTAAATGGTGATTTAATGAGCAACCAGTTAAGCGGGTGATTTACATTTCATTCTGCTCTACTATTCAGGAGAACGTAGAGGCAGGAGACCGGGGGTGAAGTTTGGGGGGGGGGGTGTTCGGTATGGGGCACTTGCCTCTACTTTATATTAGTTGAGAACAAGACCTATTGGAGATAGAGGATAGGATCTGAAGAGCTTAGGAGGAGCGGAAAAGAACTATGGACAAGGAACACAAACGAATTGAGCCATTACCCTTTTAGGGACCCATCTAGGGATTCTCCCAAAGCTGTTTTGCTAGACAGTGGAAAACTTAAACTGTGATGACAGGAGCCAGGATTTGAACCCACGTCCATCCGAATACAATGCCAGAGCGTTATAATAATCAGTGAAAGAAAAACGGATAACAAACATTTCTATGTAAAATTTCTCTTGGAATCAACACGTTCAGTTTTTAAAACACACAAACAAACAAACAAAAGGATATATTAAAAAATAATTGTTTAAAAAACATAAAAACCGCCTTCAAAAAAGGTTACTAAAAATTTTAAAATAAATTTATACCTTGCTTAGAAGAAAGTAAATCTAAATGGAAAATATTTTACATTACTGTTATTGAAGCATTAATTAGTTATTTGTGGAGTCGGTGCCAGCCAAAACAAGAAAAACAAAAAGATAAAAATAATAATAAATAACAATAATACATAAAAAAATCATGTTACTACTTACCTACAATTAATTCTAGAAACATTTTTCAACAAAACTGAAACATATAGATGATACACCAATACTATATTAACTATAAAGTGTTTACTGTATGATGCAGCCTACCAACTAACACTATAGCGCCAGAGATATGCCTGGATGACCAACGAGGCCGTGCAACAAGTGAAATACCGTTAATTTGTTTCCCTAAGCTGTCTCCCGCAATAAAACTATCTTCCTCACGACATGCTGTAAAATATTGGGAATTTTTGTTCGTACTCTCGGTTCGCCTCGAACACCAAATAAAGTTCAGTAATTCGATCTGCGCGATCTAACAGCTGGCACCGACTCCAAAAATAACTAATTAATGAAAAATTTCAATAACAGTAATGTAAAATATTGTCCATTTATATGTACTTTCTTCTAAGCAAGGTATAAATTTATTTAAAAATTTTAGTACCCTTTTTTGAAGGCGGTTTTTATGTTTTTTAAACAATTATTTTTTAAAACCAAACGTTGACTGTGTTTATTTTTTACTATACATTTCCAGAGTTCCATCAAAATCGGATAAAAAGTGTGGGTTTGTATAAAAGTCAAGGGGTGTAAAGGGGTAGAAGGGGTGGTTTCACAATGAAATTCATATGGGACCACTTTGGAGGTATACTCTAACCACTATAAAAATTTCATTTAAATCGGTTCAAAATTGGCGAAGATATCGCTGAACATACATTAAAAAAAAAAATTCAGACGAATTGAGAACCTCCTCCTTTTTTGAAGTCGGTTAAAAAGACAATTTCTTTTTAAAAAAAATTAGAAAACAACAAATAAATCACTAGAAACAACCTAGCTGTTCATTTTTTTTCTGTGTAATCCCGTCGCACTGTCTCTCTTAGGTTCGGAACCGTAATTGTGTCGGCAAAGATTTATAAATGTTTTTAACCCGACGTTCACCTCTGCTACAGCTTGCTGTGTAATGTTAAGTACGCCAGAACGCTTCCGTGGTCCGGATTCCACGTTAAACTGTAGGTCCCCTGTACCCGGTAGGATTACTGGGTTCTGTTAAGGTGGATACAACTGGGTCGGAATGCGCAGCCAATAGAAACGCTATCTCCATATCATTATGACCACACGGAATTATCATTATTAACTCCTCGGTTAAACCTCTCCGCAGCGCATATATACGGCACTTTTGATGGTTATTCATCTGTCAGATGGGGACTTTAAGCCTCGCGGCGCGGCAGGTATCTTTCGGAAGAGTAGACCTGAATAGCCCGGCACTGACTTTCACCACCTCGCGTCTTCATTCGTCATTTCACACATAACTATACATCATGACAGCCATCCACATCTACAACGACACGTAGTAATACAGACTGGGGAAGGTAATGGGAAATCAACCTACTAGGTTTTCCCATGAGATTTCCCATGGAGCGGTGCATCCTCCATGGTAGCCACGTACGCCCGGAATCGCGTGTGGCACCATAACAAGACGAATGATGGCTGAAACACGTGAATTACAACAAGGTAGTTATTAAATTGGGCCTGCTTACGCATATTTCTATTTATGAACAAATTTTTCGAGAGATCAGAAGTGAGGCACAAATTATTTGCTGAGTGGCGCAGCAGACAAGGCTACCGTATTCAAAACCGAATTCAAAAATTCATTCACGCAATTAAACATGGAAAACATCCCCACTTTACCACATCGTGTGGAATTAGAGATGGATCCGATAGAAATTGATAGCGTAGGAATTGTAAAGCAATTAAAACTCCTGAAGTGGGGTAAAGCGCCGGGTCTCGATGGTATACCGGTAAGAGTATTTTCTGAATACGCGGAGGATATTGAACCATTTCTGTCAGATATATTCCGTAAATCACTACAAGAGAGAAAAGTACCTTCTAGCTGGAAAATAGAGCAGGTATTTCCCGTTTTTAAGAAAGGAGATCGGAGTGATCCTAGGAATTATCGACCCATATCTCTAACATCGGTCTGCAGCAGAATTCTGGAACATGTCATATGCTCGAACATTATGAAGTTTCTAGATGAGAACGAGTTACTTACACCATGTCAACACGGATTTCGGAAGAAGAGATCGTGTGAAACACAATTGGCCCTATTTTCCCACGACATAATGAAAGTTATCGATGCAGGTTCGCAAGTTGATGCAGTTTTTTTTTGGATTTTCAGAAAGCTTTTGATTCTGTGCCACACAACCGACTTTTAGCGAAGATTCGAGCTTACGGTATTTCGGCTCACATTTGCGAGTGGATACGTGATTTTCTAACTGGTCGGTCAGAGTATGTCGTTGTTGAAAGGGAAGCCTCTTCTAAGATAAATGTTACTTTTTATTTTTTTTATTTTATTTAATTTATTGGCATTTGGGCTGCGCACCCATACAGCCATGTACAGGTTACATGGATACTACAATGTTATGGTACAGTCCATATACATAATCATACAAGATCAGCTGCAGTGAGAGTATTATCCTCTAATTAAATCTAGACATTTTATAGGAAGTGGTTCGACTTGTACAGGGGTAAGATATTACAGTTAGCTTTGACATCTGCGTAGGCTACTTTGGCTTATCCATGATGATACAAACTGGGGTTGTTTACAATATACATAACTTATAATTAGATCTAATTCATACGTAACATCAGTGAAGGAGCATTGCTGCCCTAGGGTGTAGTGTCATCACCCGGACAACACGCTTGATATTATAACCTTGCTTATGTCTCACAATAAATATTAACATTGTACAGAGACCTGTCTATATAATGTTACAGATACATATATGTGTCTATTAGATTGTAACACCAATTCTTTTCATATGTTGATATAAAATTTTGTAGATCGCGTAGTTCTCTGTTGATAGGAGTGTGGCAGCGCATGTGGGTAACGGGATTCCTGCTTTCGTGAGGAATCGTAGAAGGAGGTCTGACTCAGTCTTCTTCCTACTGCAACCGAACAGGAGGTGATTTGTATCCTCAATTCCGCCACATATACAATTGGGCGTGTCCATGACGTGAATACGGTGGAGATGTTGTTTGAAGCATCCGTGGTTGAATTTGAGTCTGGCGATGCATGTGCTAAACCTGCGAGTGCATTTATACTTCTCGTACCACTGCTTTGTTGGAATCACCGGGTGTATGAGGCCATAATGGTGGCCTCTGGTCGTGATAGATTTCTTCCACTCCATATTCCACTTGGATAGTGCAATGTTTTTGATGAGACATACAGCGTCAGGATAGGGAATCTTGTTACTGTCTGTTATACCGCTACGTGCGGCTTGTTTTGCGTAGCGGTCCGCCATCTCGTTTCCACGGAGGTTACAGTGAGCTTTGACCCATTTGAATTCTACTGATTTGTTGGAGCGTTTTAATTCTTGGACTACGTTCACGATGTCGTACACACGTTGATCATTGTGCCATTTACTGTGGTGGTATTTTAGTGACATCAGGGCCGACCTAGAGTCCGATAGGATTACAAAGGCTGTGCTTGAGGAGTTTTTTAGCGTAATTGAGTGCTTCGAGTATGCCCCTTAGTTCTGCAGTCATGATGGAACATTCTGCAGGAAGCTGGAATAGTCCCTTTACGTCAAATTTTGGAGTGAAGAAAGCACATCCTGCCGTGTCTGGGAGCTTAGATCCGTCCGTGTATATGTGTTCCGTTTGGGGACGATTGTGCAGAAATTCGTACACATTTGTTCTGTGGCTTTCCGGCTGGGGCGTCGCTTCCATATCTGTAAACACTTCCAAGTTTGTGACGGTGCTCCAATACGAGGCCTCATAGGATGGCATTTTTGTGTTTTGTCGAATGCTCGTACATATCTTGTAGGATTCTAAATATTCCGCAGAAACTGGAGGCGTTTTCTTCTTTACCCAGTAGTTGGCAGTAAGGCATTGCATTGCGAGATCGTGAATTGCATTCATCAGACTACTACCAGCATATTGGCTGTGTTTGAGGAGGAATTTCGAGCTAAGAAGGCTCCTGCGGATGTTTAGCGGGGGTTCGAGTGCCTCGACTAAAAGCGCGTTCGTGGGCGTCGATTTCATTGCGCCTACACATGCCCGGAGAGCCTTATATTGTGCTTTGTCCAGCTCTTTGAGTAGGGTTTCCGATGCTGACCCATAGCATATACATGCATAGTCGAAGTGAGGGCGCACCAAGGATTTGTATATCCTTAATAATATTGCGGGGTGGCCACCCCACTTGATGCTGGCAATTGCTCGAATGAGATTGGTGGCCATATCGCATTTCTTGATTATGTTTTTTATGTGCGTACCCCATTTGCGTTTGTTGTCGATCCATACGCCCAAATATTTCACCGTGCTTTTTACGGGGAACGTGAAGGGTCCTAACTTTATATCGACCCTTGCGGGCATTCTATGACGGGTGTATATGGATACGGCCGACTTCGTAGGTGATATGTCAAAGCCATTGTTGAACAGCCATTGTTTGAATTTATCCATTTCCGACGACAGCTTCCGGAGGCATTCTTCCCATGAGTCTCCTATTATGAATATACAAAGATCGTCGGCGAATTGGAGGATGGTGATGCTGCCACTCATAGTATGGTGGAGGTCACAAGTGTACAGGTTAAATAGCAGCGGCGCAAGAACGGAGCCCTGAGGCAGGCCTCGATTTGTTTTCCTGGATGCCACAGGGGAACCTCCCCGCGATACTACAAGCCACCTGTCTGAAAAGCAGTGCCAATAGATTTCCCACAAAGACTTGTGGGATCCCTAGGCGGTGAAGTTTCTTAGCTAGTATCGGAAGGGATACATGGTCGTATGCGCTGTTTATATCGATGTATGCGGCGATCATGAATTTGTTTTTGGTTAAGCAAGGAGTGGATTTTCGTTGTCAGGTGTGCTAAGATATCCTCCGTGCCTTACCTCTTCTGAATCCGTACTGTGTTTCAGGGAGGAGCGAGTGATGCTCTAGCCACCATTCCAATCTCTGTTTGATCATGCGTTCCAGGATTTTGTTGGTACAAGACAGTAAGTTTATGGGTCTGTAGGAGTCCACCCTGCGGCCGTCTTTCCCTGGCTTCCTCACGGGAACCACCCGAGCTGTTTTCATCTCCTTAATTTGAATTCTATTCGCCCAGATCCTGTTCAGAATACTGCACAACTTTGTTTTTGCCGAGACTGGCAGGTTCCTCAGCATGGCGTAATGGATGTTGTCCGGACCTGGCGCTGTGTCAGATCCATGGTTTAGAGCAGAGTTGAGTTCGTTTAATTGGAACGGGTGCAGCAGGAAGTGCGGCTCAGGCGCCTTGGGTTCTTCAAGGTTGGGTTCCACCCAAGCCGGGGTTAAGGAGATGAGGATGTTTTCCAGGATGTCGTTCGTTATAGGAGAGGTTCCAATTGCCGGGGAGGCTGAGTGCTTTAATTTCCTCAAGTTGTGCCATATTTCAGGTATAGGCGTATCTTTGTTGAAGGATTCGCAGAACTCGTTCCATTTATCTCTTTTCTTTCTCTTGACTATCTTCTTGACGATAGCCTGCGCTCTGCAGTGGGCCAGGTAGTTGTCCAGCGTGGGGCAACTTCTAAATGCACGTAGCGTGTCTCTGCGTCGTTGCACCGCTTCCCTACATTCGTTGTCCCACCAAGGTATCCGTTTGTTCTTCAGAAAGTATACAGGTTTCTGTGCGGGAATGGAAGCGTTAGCAGCTTGATTAATATCGTTTATCAAAAGGCGGTAATCCGACACAGCATCAGCTCCGCACTCCCAAGATGATGTGAGTCGTTCCAAGCCAATTTCAATTTTTCCCAGTCAGCCTGGTGAATTTCCATTTGTTGGTAGGGAAGATGAACCGTGGACGCTGAGGTGTCAGAACTGAAGCGGAGTAGGATGGGTAGGTGGTCAGATCCCATCGTGTCTTCGACTATTTCCCAAGAGATGTCCACGGCTATATTCGCCGATACACAAGAAATGTCCACTGCAGAAGGACCCTGGCCTGGCGCATTGATCCTGGTGGGTTCGCCATTGTTCAATACAACCATGTCTTCTTCCTCTAAAATAGTAGCTATAGTGTTACCCATTTCGTTTGTACTTGAACTTCCCCATAGAATGTTATGGGCGTTAAGGTCTCCTAAGAGAAGGACCGGTTTCGGTAGGGGTCTGAGGAGGTTCGTGATGGCTGCTTTCGATAACTTCTTGTTCGGTGGTCTGTACATTGATACGATGGTAACCTCTTTCTTGCTGAGACGGATTCTAGCCGCACATATATTAAATTCCGTATCTTCCGTTCGGAGGTGTATTGGTTCATAATAAATAGAGTTTCTAATTAGTATGGCAGAGCCCCCGTAGCCGTCAGGACGATCTGATCTAATGGAATTATACCCCTTGAATAAAATCGTTCGCCTGGCTTCAGCCAAGTCTCACTGATGGCCATGACGGCCACCTTATTCGTTGAGGAGTATTGCAGCAAACTCTCTTTGTTGGCCCTGACGGATCTTGCATTCCATTGTAGGATGATCTCGCAATGCGGGGCTGTTCCGATGTTTCTAACCGGAGCCGCCATTGTCTATCCCGCTTATGGACAGGGAACGGAGCAGAAGTTGTTTTACATTAGGGGCGTACAGGATCTTGCAGCTGGTTTCCTACCAGTTGATTTATCACACTCATTATTATTTCAAACATTTTGTTGACCGAGGATTCTGTAGATGGTACGTCAGAATGGTTATTTACCGGATGGGGAGGGTATGGGTTGCGGACGATCGGTTCGATGTGCCTATTGTACGGAATCCAATAGTTTTTGTAGGACCTGTCTACCGCACTGCTTGTGGTTCTGCCCGCTTTTCTCTGACTTTCAGAGCTAGGAGGGTGAACTTGGTTCCTGACCGGAAAGGATGGAAGGGATGTTCTCCAGGTCAGTGGGGGTGTTGACCAGCGTAGGAGTGGCCTGTGGTATCTGCGCCTGTTGGGGAGGATAAATCGGGACGTTAGGTGGGGCGGTTGTAGGATTATGCTGTGCTATGTTCCAACCACTTTGGTCATAGATTCCTTCGTGGGTGGCCATGATTGGAAATTGCATGTTCGCTCTTCCTAGGCTCGCCGCCATACTGGCGTACGATGGGATGGTGATTTTCTCTAGGGCTTGCTTATAGCTTAGATTTTCCTGGGCCATCACCTGTTTGATCTTCTTTTGTTTTACGTATTCGGGGCACTGTCTGTCAAAGGATGGGTGACCGCCGCTGCAGTGGACACATATTGGGGTACTTTGGTTCACACATTCTGTTCCATCATGTGAATTTGTGCAAAAGGGGCATCGTTTGCTGCTTCTGCACTGATTGCTGGGGTGCCCAAAGCGGAGACAGTTAAAGCACTGCATTACCGGCTTAATATAGGGTTCTACAGGACATCTCACTCCATGTATATAGACATAATTGGGGCGCCTCTGAGCTTTGAAAGTTAGGAGACATACCGGAAGCGGGATTTCCTTCATTTGCTCATTTTCTTTCGATTTTCTAATAAACCTTTTGACCTTCACTACTTGATATTCACACCTCACAACCTCCATTATTTCTTCCTCTGATATATCGGTCATGACGTTCCTAATAATCCCTTGCTGTGTAATGAGAGAGAACGGAATGTAGGCCCTTAGGCCATTTCGCTCCCAAACAGAACTCGTGATCAGGCTGTTGGCCGATGCTGCCGACCTCATTTCAATCTTGACGCGATTTCGCCCAGCAGGGGCTATCTGGATTATGTTGTTACCTATATCCTGACTGAGGGAGTACATGATGCGGCCGATAGCCATAGGGTGGATGCGTCCAATGTTTTTGTCCTGACTTTCTATATACACGTGGTAGGGACCTAGATCATAACTTTCATAATGTGCTGGCGCCGCCCCATTTACCTGCAGGGTGTTGTTTTCTGTGGCCGTTGCTGGCTGCTGTCGCTGTGCATGTTCCGGCTGCGATGCGTCCATACTCATGTCAGCTGGTGGCGGAGGATGCCATGAGGAACGGAGAACCTTGCTGCTTCCGCTACTGGCGCCGGTGCCGATGTCGTTTGCGGAGGCGAAGGGGCATTTCTGCGGTATATGTGCTACCACTTCATCTTCTCTTCTCGATTGCTGGTCACGTTGGATTAAAGTAGGATTGAAGATTGCTGGTGGAGTGTTTACAGTATTGAGACCTGAGCTGACCGCGTCCATGGTTGCACTCGTATCACCGCTATTGCTCTGCGATTGGAACTGCACATGGCTGCCACTAATGTTGTCTTTGTCTGCTGGGCCTATGATTGTCTCACCATTTGCCTGGCAGAGTGTCGACGGCTGGAGCTGGAGCTGGCCGCCTTCGCCATAGTCCCCGCCGTACATGACGGCGGCAGGCTATATTGACTTAACAGATGTGTGTACTTGATAAACTATTGCACTATTTCACTTCGAGAGTGGGAAAATATCCCCGGAGAACTAGTCCGTAGTTCCGGGAAAACACTGCCCGGAGACCGCGAAGCACTTAACCGCACACAACACTGATCCGCGAGTATAAGGAAGTTTACACTACGAGAGCTGAGACTCGACTGATAAATGTTACTTCGGCGTTCCTCAGGGAAGTGTAATAGGTCCACTTCTTTTCTTAATATTTATAAACGATCTAGGTGACACGGTCAAATGCTGGTTGCGATTGTTTGCCGACGATGCGGTTATCTATAGGGAAATAAGGTGCTCCGACGATTGCTTAGAAATTCAGCGTGATTTGGATGCTATTTTCGATTATTGCCGTAAATGGCAGCTTAAACTTAATTGCGAAAAGTGAAAGGCAATGCGGATAAGTAACAAGAAGAATCAGTTTGTTCACGAGTACAAAATAAACAATTCAGCTGTTGACACGGTTGATTCCGTGAAGTATCTGGGGGTGATAGTACAAAGCAACATGAAATGGGACATGCACATAACTTCCGTCGTAGGCAAGGCTACTTCTAATTTACGATTCATAGGTCGTATTTTGAGGAATTGTAATGCTCAAACAAAGGAGATAGCGTATAAAACACTAGTGCGTCCGCATCTGGATTACTGTTGTGGGGTTTGGGATCCGTATCGCAAGGTTCTGATTGACTCAGTTGAGACGGTGCAGAGGAGAGCCGCTAGATTCGTGACTTGTTGTTACAGCCCTTATGAAAGCGTCACAGAATTGATACATAGATTGGACTGGGATAGTTTGGAAGACAGACGACGTAGCTTGCGTTCGAATTTATTGGAGAATATGCGAAAAAATTTAAATTTCGAGTGCAATGAACCACTTCTTCCGCCAACCTATTTAGGTCGCAATGACCGGAGGGATAAGATTAGAGAAATAAGATGCCGTACTGATACTTATATGTATTCCTTCTTTCCTCGCACTATTCGGGATTGGAATGGTCGGGTTTAGGATTGGTGCTTAGCACCCTCTGCCACCCACAATGTTTGTGATTTGCAGAGTATGGATGTAGATGTAGATGTAGACACTGTACAGTGTATTGTTTAGAAGTGTCCGCCACCCATCTCGTCTGTGAGTATGAAGCAGTCACCGAGTCTCGCATTCGGAAGGACGCCTGTTCGAATCCCCGTCCGGGCATACAGATTTGGGTTTTCCCTGGTTTCCCCAAATCACTCCAGGAGAATGCCGGGCTGCTTCCTTGAAATGGCTATGGGCGAATTCCTTCCCGTTCCTCGTCCCCAGTCCTATTCCGCCTCTAATGACCTCGACATCGACTAGATGTAAAGTCATAGGTAAAAAAGAGGTGAAGCAGTCTACCCGAGCATGAATCGTTCAACAAAAATTATATCCGACGAATGTGACACAGCCAGGAACGTACAGTTAAATGATTTATCTTTATAACCTGTCAGTTAGTTCATTATTCTATTTCGGCCAGCTTGCAGATATGACAGGAGACGTCTGTTGTCCTCAGATCAGATATAAAGAAACCAGCTCACAACCAGTACATCTTTTGTAATGCACCCTTTAGATCACCAAAAGCACTGCCACCAGTAGTAAAAAATTCTACAGATCAATTGTGAAGTCGCTAATGCTGGACTTGTAGTTGTCAACTTGAAGGAATTTTCCTGTATTCATTTCCACAGTGAAAACTCATAATTAGAATCATTTTGAAGTGTATTCATCATATGGGGAAAAATTTATTTTAAGAGATATTTCGGTTTGTTCACGTTTTGAAACACGCGATCAGCAAAGTAAAAATCTAAGATTTGTAATATCTTTGAATTGAGTAAAGCTACAGCTGATCTTCTATCATCAGCTATAGTCAGCATTGTTCCGGATATTTTAGTAGTAGAATTAACTGATTTGGTAAAGTTTAATTAGTGGTTTTAATTAAGACAAGAAATAAACTTTTTTAACTAAAAGGAATACAACTGAGAAATTTATATCAGTCGATAGCCTAAATTAAGAGGATCATGAATATATAAAAGTTTCGGTAAAAAGTTTAAGAATTTGTCAGATATAAGAACGAAGACTTTCCCGGCGTATAACTGCAATGTAGTCTTCACGGGTGTACCGCCGGATAGTGTTGTGGGAACAGTAAATCTATATATTAATACGCTTAGCGAAAACTTTTGAAACCTTTTTAAGAATATTGCGCGCACGGAGAAGTGTGAGATTTGGCATTGTTAAAGATTATATGGAGAAGAAGTGCATAAAGCCAAAATGTAAATATAATATGTGTTAAAAATACATTAAATTAAATAAATCATTCGTTGTATATATTCAATTGTTTTAAAGTGGCAACGACACTTAGCGATTCTACCAATGTCTTTGATCTTTTGTCAACAGTGAAGAAAAAAAAAATTATAAGCATAATTAAAACATGTTACAGATACATTATTAAATGAAAAATAAATTCGTGTGTGTGAATGAAATCGGATCGGAGCCAACTATGTGACGTGCATTTCCAGCATTGAGATACTCTGTGGTCTTTGGTGAAACCAAAGAGTCGCATAAAGTAGAGATAATCTTTGAAGTTATAAAAGGATCATTTCTAAATGAATGTAGCGATTCTGCTTGATACTATAAGGTCTTTTTATTATTTAAAAGGTTAAACTATGGTTAAGGGTCTTTCGACTTTTGAATTTCAGTAATTTCATTAGAGAAAGAGAGACAAGAAATAAGGAATACTTAATTGCGTGAAATTCAAAATGATAATAGACTAAATTCAAATAGCGAACACACAAAATGACGAAATTATTTTGATAGATACAATTAAATGCGCACTGAACGTCATTCCACGAAATTTTTACAGTTTCGAATTTACAATGCAGGTTTCGCAATGAAAAACATTTCGATTCAGAAGTCACTTCCGGTGAAAGGACTGCATTTACTTCATGTTTCATAAAGCTAAAGCAGTTTTCCGGCCTTAAGTCAAAATGAATATTTTAAATTCAAATGAACCATCGATAAATACATTTCATCATTTGCTATGGTTAGATTAGAATCTAAAATTTAGCATACAGTCACGCGTGGAGTGTATCGTTTTAATTTTATAGGTAATGCAGAGAATTACTAGATTATTACTCTTTCATGAAAGAAACTAAACAACTTAATTAATTACGGTCAAATTTCGACCGCTGGGCGATCACTAGTTAAATTAAAACTGATAGAATGTGATTATATGAAGCCCTTGTATAAACTGCAATTTAAACTATTTCGTCCTTTGGGAGATATTAATTAAAGAAAAAAGTTAGTGACGACATAGGCCGGGCAAAGCTTATAAAAGGCCATGTAGCCACCATGATTTGTCTCATTCTTTCGCCAGAAAGTGATCGCGTAAGTTCACGCTGGTTAGCGGAGCGAACTGCTCCATGCGGTAGCGGTTTAGGCAAATTCCAACATGCCATAGTAGAGTACTCACTAATGTTAGGGGGACTTAGTGAGTTTGTCTTCTCGTAGGAATGTACTTAACTTGTAATCTTCAATGAAACTGTTGTTCGATGCTTTATCGACGTATCTGGTACCGACAATGTACAAGTGAACTTTATCAAGAATATAAGTATTGTCTTACGCTGAAACTATGTTGCGTGAACTTATTTCAATTACCCTTCGCATTTTGGGTTTAATGCCATTGCGTGGAGGCCGATTTCTTAAATATTTTTGGTAACAGTAGGCCACACATGGCCAACACCTTAATTGTTCACAGTTTAAGTAAAAGTGGTAACCCCCCCCCTCCCCCAATTAACATCTCCGCCTAACGCTTTCCTATGCTGACTGTGGGACCTATGATTCTTTGAAATAAAAACTCGTATCGGCCAAAGAGCTACGGAAAGCTCAATGCCAGGTTTAATTAGAAAAGACAAGAGGGGAGCAAACTGTATCAAATATCACAAACATCTTGGACAGAACGGCATGCTTGAAGTGAAAGACGAAAATCAGTGTCGAAGAGATCATTAGGAACCGAGAAGAAGACCACATGGCTAAGGATTGCAATCCCGCAGTGTTTTCAATCCCGCGGGATCCGCGCGGGATTTACTCCAATCCCGCGGGATTGGTACAAACAGTTTTTAACGCATATATTTAAATCATAGTTACTTAAAACGTTAATAAATTAAATAATAATTAAATTAATAAATAATTTTTAATGTTAAATGATAAAAATTAACAGTTAACAATATTTTGATTGGCAAAATGACATTAAAACTTTTTAGCGTGTCTTAAGTGTATTTCGAGGATTTACATTTTTGTTTTTTAATCTAAACCAATTTTTAAATAAATAATTTAAATGGAAAATATTGAGTCTTAGGTCATATTTTGTGCCTTACAATACATCACATAAGTTTCAAAATATGGTTTGCTTAATGGCCAAGTTAACAGACTTTTTTTTTTTTTTTTAATTATAAATAAACGTTCCATAACACCGAGAAAAGCATTCCATTTCAAAAAGTGAAGTCAATATATTCTGTAAAGTGTAGACTTGGCTCAGAACAAGATCTCATAACTTTTTGTCACTGCACAAGCACGAGACTTGGCCTTTTTTCAGCGTGATTCATTATTATATCTCCTGATTCCTTGATTGATATTACAGTTGATTCAATCTTATTAAAAGAAACTACTCACCAACACGTAAACTGTAAAGTATTTCAGATTTACTTATGTGGCGTAACGACGTTTTTAGAGTGGTAATTATTATTTTTTAGTAAGAAAGGAGACTTTCTCGGCGAATGATTGCAGTGAAGTCCTCATAGGTTGTATCTCCGGATTTCATTGCAAACACACGAAATTACACACGTGAGGAAGACGGCGGAGGCAGCCGTCGAAGTATGGTGATCCTACAACACAATTCGTCGATACACCCGTGAAAATTTCATTATAACTTTTTTTTACCTTTAGTCGAAATAATAACAAGGAGAAGAGGGATTAATCGAAAGCCTGAGCGGCACATGTAAGCAGGTGGCTTTCGTCAAAGAAACGCATTGAGGCAGCGGCCAGTCAAAGGATATACAATTTCCTTTTGATAGCTGTTAAATAAATAGGTACGCGATCGTTAAAATTACGATAACATTAGTTTCATACCAACGAATACTCAAATTTTCAGCCGCAAATTAGGAAATTGTCACAATTACTTTATCTGCAAATACGGAAAATGGGAATAATGAAACCGTGAATAAAAAGCTGTAACCGTGTAGTTCAGATAACCTGTGTGACAGTAAAAAAATAATTATATGTTAGAAAATCGTACTAAATACAAAAGCTTGTTCACATGAGTCAAATGGCAACTGGAAGTGTACAGGCAAACAGTGCAAAATATCCGACAGAGACCGAGTGGGGCAGCGAGTCACGCAGACTGACACGCGTTTCCGCCGGATTTTGCGGATTGCGGATCCGCTTAATTTTGCGCGGGATCCGCCAGACTGTCTAATGATGTGGGATCCCGCGAGATTGCGGGATCCCGCTTTGCTGGATTGCAATCCCTACACATGACCGATTGGACAAGGACACGCAGGGTTGTCGGAGTTAATTGCCAGAGGACCGCCCAAGATCGTTCAACCTGGGGAAGTTCTATCTGGACTCGTTACTGTATACGGTCACATCATATCGTGACTGAATTGGCTCGAGATGATACTGTCTATGTATGTTTTCTTAAGGGCTGTCTTAATGGTGACGTTGAACTCTTGGATCGCGGGATGGCCTGTCTATAGTCTATGAGGCGCGCCGGTTGCGCACAGCGGTGTAACTAAGTCAGGGTCGTTAAGCGGTTTACAGCTCTCCCCACGAAGGTCATAAAAATCGCAGCAGGCCGTAAAAAGTCACAGATTACACTGCAACAAAGGAATATTACGGCAACCAGAGTCGGCATATATCACGGGAACTCGCAGTACCGTTACAAAGTACCAGGAAAACACTGTCCCACGTGTCTGAAACTCGCAACGAGGACGTACCATTTCCCAACAAACACCTTGCCATTTAGCGGTCGTCTTGTGGCGATTTAATTATGATGCTACCTTTTTATTAATGTCGCACAACGTTTAGAAACTCCACATTTATTTTAAATTAGTGTAATCTCGTGTCCTTGATTTTTGTTTTTGTTTGTTTGTTTGTTTGTTTTGTTTGTGTTGTTTGTTTGTTTGTTTTTTTTTTTTTTTTTTTTTTTTTTGCGTATCGTCACGGGTTCCAGTTTTTAGCGTAGAAGATTGTGACAGGTTGACTAAATGTGATCAAATACAAACTTGTTCTGTTTCACCCTTAGGTTAAATAAAATCTCTTGAGCTTGAAGAATTAAGGAGTATTAACAGACGTAGGTACTAAACACAGTCAGCAAAATCGCGCTATCTTCTAATTGTTTCAAAGGTCTTAGACTCGAAGGTGCTGAAATACAAACTTGAATTTGACCTTTCTGGAAAATTTAAAAGAGAACGGGTCCCTCCTATCGCATGTGAAAGGCGACCAGAATTCTCAGCAAATTGAAGCCGGCTGCCGCCGCCATTTTAGGGGCAAGAGATTGCGGAAACTTCGAAACCCTCGTACAGTCACATAACAAACCACTGTAGAATTGAAAATGTTATACTGTTAAGGGTCTTCACTTGATCAAAGAAGATGGAATGAAGTTAATTATAGAATTTCCGCTGACTATAATTAACTTTCGGACTTATTTTCTTCACTCTGAGCAATGTTAAATTAGCCTACTTGAAGAAGGAGAAAAAATTTAACTGATCCGGAAAGATGTTAACATTTCAATAATAGTGACGTATTTATAAATGTAATGAAGGAAAACTGATGAAATACCGGTTCACAATTTTAAAAAGTCAGAGCTCAAACTACGTTTTCTTCTGAAGTAGAGCAATCGTTTTCTGATAAGTTCAAAGACAGAATCTGGCATTCATCATATTGAAATGAAGAATTTGACCGAGTAGTTCTTTCAGTATGAAGGCAACCGAAGAAAGAAAGGTTTAGCTTTTATACTGTGACTATTTTTATATTTTTTATACATTGTTATATCAAAATCTTTCCCTTCTAAAGACTTAGCACCTCAGCACACGGGTCCGGGAAATCTAAGCATGATACTCCTTGCTAATCAAATTTTGTCAAGGCCAACAAAATATATTAAAGTGCATTTTTCATATTACATACTACTTGCATTCAAGTGCACACCCGGGTTTTAAATTATAACCTTGTATATCAAAGTCACTTTCCATTCTATTTTTTCCCCTATTTTTGTATACTCCAGAGACTGTTTCGCTGGCAAGGTGCCAATGTCTACATTAATTTTATACCACTTTTAATGCAATATCTGGAGAATAAAATTACGAAATTAATAACAATCATATCAATCATATGAGAATATTAGGGAAGTAAATACAAGAAATTAACTTGTCTACTTCTTTTATTCATTATAAAACAACACAGTTTTGCTTAATTTCTGTCTTATTGACACTTTCTGCTTTTTATTGTGCATTTTTGCAGCATGATAAATCTCAGTGTGACAAAAATATCAACCATTTTCTTCGAAAGCAGGATAATATGATTTTCAGAATCCGGCGTGTGTTAGCTAACCTCTCCCTCAATTTATTCAAATATCGGAGCGGAAATCTGTATCGAAAGAAAGTATTAAACATGTGATCAGCAGGTTAGATCACAGCCAGGCGTTAAGATAGTAGAAGATTCTGAAATTATTTAAATGCTTACTTACTTGTGAAACCACAAATTTGTGCCTCTTGTAGCACAGTTGGTGTAGTTACATGCAGCGCAAGACTTAACCATTGTAGAAAACACTTGTAAACCAAAAATATACGAGCACGCGATCATGTCAATACGTCTCAACTGTACAAAAGTAAACACTGAAAGCTGCCGGTTGCCCTCAATATGGCGGCGAGTGCGTCGTTCAATTTGCGAAGGAACACTAGCGCCGATGCTCCTTCTAGTGTATAATATTCAAACTTCTTTGGCTTTGAAAGCATCACATTTTTTTTTATTATTATTATTGAGACTGGGAAAACGTTTATATTGTAATCGTTGGTCATAGTGTTTGTAACGGCCAGATAATTTCATGCAGATCCCATATTATTAAACAATTGAGCAGCTTCGAAGAACTGAATTGCCAGGATACTCTACTCGGTAACATATTTGGTCTGATGTCCACTTTAAATAACCTAATAACTCACGTACAGCGAAGATCAACAAAGACCAATAACGAGATTGGTCAGTAATTCCGCTATTCCGCCATCTTTAAATATTTAGACCGGACGTCAGACTTGAGATTAAAGCTATTAAAATTAAAAACCGTGGGTCGTTTTTTATTATGCTCAATTTATATGTGAAAATTTAAGTTCGTATTTTATCGATATCAGATCAATCATGCCTGACATTTCACCGTAAAAACCGAAAGTATTTTATATTCGCGGCTATACACAAAACACGGTAGCGGTATTATACACAGTTGTCAAATAAAGGGGAAGTGCATTCGAAAAAATGTGGACGTGTTTTTTTTTTTTTTTACTATGAAGTTGAGTTTGCCCACGTGCCTTTAATCTTCATTTTACATATTTATACATGTGGCTTCATCAGTGACAAGCCGTTTCTGTCCCTGTTCTTAAACAAAACATGCCGTGTCTAACAACACATCCGGTTTAAACAATTTTAATCCTATTATATCTTCATTCGGGAATCGGTAAAATCATAATAGTTGCAATTCGACGCCTAGGAGCTGAATACGCGATACTTACAGAAAAAGCCGCTAGATGGAGTTGGCGTTAAGGATTGCAATCCCGCAGCGTTTTCAATCCCGCGGGATCCGCGTGGGATTTGCGCCAATCCCGCGGGATCCGTGCGGGATTGGCGCAAACAGTTTTTTAACGCTTATATTTAAAACTTAGTTACTTAAAACGTTAATAAATTAAATAATAATTAAATTAATAAATCAATTTTAATGTTAAATTATAAAAATTAATAGTTGACAATATTTTAATTGGCAAAATGATATTAAAACTTTTTAGCATGTCTTAAGTACATTTCGAGGTTTTACATTTTTGTTTTTTAATCTAAACCAATTTTTAAATAAATAATAAAAAATGGAAAATATTCAGTGTTACATCAAATTATATGCCTTACAATACATCACATGAATTTAAAAACATGGTTTGCTTAGTGGCCAAGTTACCAGAGTTTTTTTTTTTTTTTTTATTCTAAATAAACGTTCCTTAACACCGAGAGAAAGCGTTCCATTTCACAAAGTGAAGTGAATATACTCTGTAAAGTGTAGACTTGGCTCAGAACAAGATCTCATAACTTTTTGTCACTGTACAAGCACGAGACTTGGCCTTTTTTTTTTTACAAAAATTGTTTTTGTGGGATTCCTTATTATATCACCTGATCCCTTGATTGATCTTACCGATGATTCAATGTTATTAAAGGAAACTACTCACCAACACTTAAACTGTCAAGTATTTCAATTTTACATATATGGCATAACGACGTTTTAAGAGTGGAAATTATTACTTTTTAGTAAGAAAGGAGATGTGTAATCGTAAGTTTTCCCGGCGGATCTGATGTTTGAAGGAGACTTTCTCGGCGAATGATTGCAATGGAGTTTTGATAGGTTGTATCTCCGGATTTCATTGTAAAAACACGAGATTTCACACGTGAGGGAGACGGCGGAGGCAGCCGTCGAAGTATGGTGTTCCTACAACACAATTCGTCGATACACCTGTGAATATAACTTTTTTGTCTTAAGTCTAAATAATAAGGAGAAGAGGTATTAATCTATAGCCTGAGCGGCACATGTAAACAGGCGGCTTTCGTCAAAGAAACGCATTGAGGCAGCGGCCAAAACAACAATAAGTCAAAGGATATACAATTGCCTTTTGATAACAGCTAAATAAATAGGTATGCGATTAAAATTACGATAACATTAGTTTCCTGTCAACGAATAATCAAATTTTGAGTCGCAAGAAAGGAAATTTTCACAATACGTTTATCTGCAAATACAGAAAATGGGAATAATGAAACCGTGAATAAAAAGCTGTAACTTTGTAGTTCAGATAACGTTTGCAACACATAAAAAATAATTATATAGTTAGAAAATCGTACTAAATACGCAACATTACTCAAATTACAGAAATGTATACTCGAAAATGAATACGTAAAAGTGTATTTATTTACTTACGAATGACAAAGGTTGACAAAAACAAACGCTTGTTCACATGAGTCAAATGCCAACTGAGGCAAACAGTGCAGTACATCCGATAGAGACCGAGTGGGGCAGCGAGTCACGCACTGACACGCGTTTCCGCCGGATTTTGCGGATTGCGGATCCGCTTAATTTTGTGCGGGATCCGCGACTGTCTAATGATGCGGGATCCCGCGGGATTGCGGGATCCCGCTTTGCTGGATTGCAATCCCTAGTTGGCGTTGCATCAAATTTGCTTGTCACTGTTTTGATTAGATATTAATTTTCTATTCCTTCCCAGTTGAGACAAGGTGACGATAAGCAAGTCTAATTCTATGCCGCACCGTAAGCTTGTAAATCTGTTCCGCAGTGTTTAGGTTATGGCACATTATTGGGAAAAAGAATTTGATGTCGCCAAGGGATTTTTAAATTTCTTGAAACGGTGCGTAGTTCACTTGTGACTTGGCTGCTCTATAGAAAAAGAGGTAAGGTTATACTTCTTTAATTTTAATCATACCAGCCACCCAGCTCCTAATTTTGAACTTTAGAGCTATAGAACGACAAAGAATCTGTTGAGTAGTTTTGGTAGTTTTCTTCAATTTGCTGAACGTTTTGAAATTAATATTCATCTTTGTCTGTAGAGTTTGGTAGTATTTGGTTTTCTCTGGATGGTAATACTCACCTCCGAACCCAATGAAGCAATTTCTTACTCTCGTATTATAAATGCTGTGTACCTTTTTCTGTAAAATCAAATAATTAGTATCTGTTTACCTAAATCAAATTAAAGTAGCTAGTTAATGAGCTTACTTTTTAAACACAGCATATACAATAATCAAAACACTTTTTATTTATTTCATTTTAAGAAGAACAAGTCACCAGAAAAAAAATACTTCATTCAAATTTTTGTATTCCATTGTTTCACAAACAGAATAACTGTCTTCCTGACCGTTCCACCAGTGATACAGTTTATTCAACACCAATACCATACATACCAAGGTTCAACGTTCTCTTTATTGTTCCCCACTTGTTGTCACAACTAACATTTTCTTTCAGTATCCAAGAAATATATTAACAGTATATCCCAATATACAATACGTCCTCTATACTGCCATCTTTTCTGGCCGGAACTCCTTCTTCATACCCAAATGCCAAAGATAATCTTTCAACACACTAAATATCATATTTTCTCTTAAAAAAGAAAATAAATGAAACCAAAAAAATTAATTAAACCGATGGAAACATTGAACAATAAAGCTCTTAACTTTAAATACATATGTACGAGTATATATATTTATATATATACAAAAACGATAAAAGTCAAATAATGGGACTCGGAAAAAACAATACATTTATATTATTTTGTTATGTTTTTTATTTTTTATTTTTTGTCAAGCCATCTTTCTCCCTTCGTACTCAAGCAAAATCGAAAAACGAGGTATCATTTTAAAGATTTAGTTCCCCGCGTTGGTGACACCATTAATTTATTAAGAAAAGAAATGTTCGAAATTCAAAACGTAAATGGAAAAATTATAAACACTCAAGTTCACAGTTATGCGATAGTTCACAGTGAAAGAGCAGGGCTTCGCTGGAATAGAGTGGTCTCATCACCGCTAGGTAGGAACACTACATATCAATATTACTGGAGGGGCCGTGATGGCACAAATAAACAATTATGGCTACAAAATAATATAGTTCAGACCCAGATTGCTAGGATTTGCTGACGTGGATAAGGAATGATCACATTATGTCACAATATGTCACAGAAATATAGTTAAACTGTGTGTTTTCTAGCGTAAATGAGCTTTTCGTATGTTTTTGTTTGTATTCGGGAAACATTTCATCAAAAGGTTACTGATGGTCATATTTTCACTACAAATATTGTGTGTAAAGAGTGATTGTAATTTAAATTTTGAACGTTTATTTGACTGTTCATCGTGTATCTATTTCGAAATTTTCGGTAGGGGTACGTCGTATATTCTTAAATAAAATATTCTTGCTCACAGCAAGGAAACGCGAAAAGAAATCCTGCTTCTCTTTTTCCGCGTCATATTGTTTGTAGCGTTGCCATAACTATATCAGTCTCTCTTAAAGAAAACCTTTGGCTTCTGTGTTTTCGTCGGAAAAAGATCAGGTACTATAGTGTGTTCAGTTAACAGAGGCGGCTCAAGGTGAGTCTGCTCTCTCCCCACTCCGCTGCCCTTACTCCTACATGCCAAGGGGAAATTGACTCTCGCCTCCTGGACACAGCCGTCAGTTCTAAGAGGAAGGAAGGGAGGGGGTCGAGGGGAATATGACCTTTAGCCGCCAGTTCGGAGTGAACAGGGTATAATAGACAATTGTTCCTTGGGGCTTAATGCTGCTAATTCTTCGTTTAATATCCGTCCAGGTCTCACGTTTCACAGTCCCACCGTAATAATCAGACACACTAAATATCGGGGGCTTAGAGTCATAACAGCGTATCTACAAAATTGGCTATTTTGACATATTTACACCACTATTATTGTGAAGAACCAATCTATTCAATGGAAAAACACTGGGACTCCTATCCTTAACCGTTCCGGAGATAATGTGTAGCGTATCTACAATTTCACTTTACTGTTTATTGTGAAAATGACATATTGCCTTTTGCGTCATTTCGGCTCCCTTTGCAGCAGTGTACTGTTCAGTGACAAAAGAGCGTATCTCCATATATTATAAAGGAAAAGTAGGATTTCTTCTACAAAAATTTGTCAGATATGAGTGCTTTTACCTTAATTTAATGCACACGTCATAAATTATTTACTGTATTTATTCATTACTCGATTCTTCATGACATTCCCTAGGTAAATTATTGTTTATTTTTTTCCAGATCGGCCTGTATCATTTCTTCAGATATCTTTAAATATTCCACCTCGGGCAAATATTGAAGCACAAACAATCGATATTGACAATTAAAATGTTTTCTTACGAGAAATAACCAATCAGTTCGGATTTTTAGGTGATGATGGACCTAAAATTGGCAATAATATACAGACCTGCTCGTAAGTGAAAACATTGAAGTAGAGAATGAGATAAAAGTAAAACGCAGACGAGTGGCTCAGAATGAGAAATGGAAGAGAATCTATAGAAAAATTAAACGGCAGTCTGGGGAACCGTATTATTCTTACAAAGGCAAATATGTTCCTGGGCGGTCAGTTAAACCAAAAGATTGTTCAAAGTGCTCGAGAAAGTGCAGCTTTAATTTTACTGAGGCTGACAGATTAAAAATGCACCAACAATTTTGGAATCCAGGTGATATAAATAGGCAGCGTTTGTACGTCAGTTCTCATTTAGAAAAGATGGATAAGCAAAGTACTAAGACTTCTGAGGGCTCGTCCAGGAGAAAATTTACAAATTAATACTTTCTAATCATTGCCAATCATTCTTTATTACTACATTTGATTTGACTGAATCATTCATACGCTAGGTTCTGTTAGAAAGGAAAGTGCACAATATCATTTCCAAAGATGAAAGAGGACGTCACAAACCAGCAGTAGCTACATCAGATGCTGTCAAAGAAAGAATTGGATCTCTCATTAAAAACTACATATTATGTAGTTCAGTAAAGTCCGCTTGACTTCCGTTCATTCAGTGAAGCGACCAACACAGACGAAGTTGACTGTACTCGGGTGTCAGAATGTGCAACAACCTCCGTACACACAATTCAGCCCTCTGATCTAATAATCCTATCAAAGTCCTCTTCTCTCGAATATTAAATGAAATTTTGCCGCAAACAATTTACAGTTGCTAGGTAATCCGGATTAAGAGACATACCGGGTAACATAATATGGTCCAAAATCGAAAAATTTAACTACCCAAGGAAAAAATAGCGAAAAAAGTAAAATTACTTCTCCACTTAGCGAGCTTATACGCTCGGACGATAAAATTCAAGTACCCAAGAATACAATTTAAGGAATTTTAAATATGCTGTTCGGTTTTCGGTCAGCCGAAGTTGGAAGTTACCGACCTACACTAATGCACAATACAGTTTGCAGTCTGCAGTCATACGCAACGTATCTGCCGTTAAAATATACTGTAACCTTTTGAGAACGTCTTCTACATGGATGGCTTCGGCGGGTGTAGAATAGATAATTTGGTTTGTACAAGACCTCTCGACCGCTGCGTAATTAGGTGGAGCAATAGATCGCAGTGAATTCTCAAAGCGAATTTACAGCCTCTCGCTATTTTGCTGTAATATGGAATGTTTCTTTATTGCCATCACATTCGTTTCGCATTATTGGTACAAAGACATCGTACAGAATGGAGTGTTCGACTTTTCTCTTTGCGGCCTCTGGCCCCATTGCACTGGACTGTACTACATCATATAATCACTTTGTCAATACTCCTTTTTTCAACTTTATACAAAGCCGGCAGCAACGATAACCTTATCAGTGGGTAGCACTTCTACCGGCTTCTCACGTAATTAGAGTGTTTGTTTACGATCTAAGAAATACCAATCTGGAGTTCCGACTGAAAGATACCTTTTCTGTGACAATCATTAAGTCGCTACCAACAGCTGTATTATATTCAAGAAATACTGTATTTACTCATCAACAACTCAATGAAGCCTTCTCAAAATCCACTGAGTCTAACAATATTTTTTCTCACGGCGTTGAATATTAATATATTTTTCTCGGGCTTCCAGCCGTGTTAAGATGTCATGGGACGTTTCGAAGGCGTCCATCTCTGCCTTCATTCTCAAACAAATGTCAATGTTTAACTGTTTGTTTATTCAGCCGCTGCTACGGAAACGGTGGAAGACAAAAACCAACACAACGCGATTACGTCATCCGCTCTTCTGCTCGTTACAAACAACCATTTTATCCCGGGTCAATGATTTTTGGGCCAGCGTTATTACAGAGGCTGTAGAAATAGGATTAACTGATTTATTAGTCAACAGGGACACTGGTTATCAACTCAGTGCGGCCTGGAACCCGGCGATTAAAATGCTGAAACAGTTTCGCACCGGTAACGGGCAGAAGAGCGGATGACGTAATCGCGTTGTGTTGGTTTTTGTCTTCCACCGTTTCCGTAGCAGCGGCTGAATAAACAAACAGTTAAACATTGACATTTGGTTGAGAATGAAGGCAGAGATGGACGCCTTCGAAATGTCCCGCAAATATGACATCTTAACACGGCTGGAAGCCCGAGAAAAATATATTAATATTTTTTCTATTAACTACCAAAAAGAGAATCAAAAATATAAAGCACGGTTGTTTTCTGACATCATACAGTGTGTGAAAATACGTCGACACTAATAAAAGCTTTTTGCTGCTTTATGTGTACTCTTCGCTGAGGTTTTAAGACCCGTTCACACTAGCGGTCAGCTCAGCTCAGCTCAGGTCGAAAATCGCTATACTTGTAATCCAATGGGAGCATTCACACTACGTGGTCCGCTCAGGTCAGAGCAAGGCAGCTCAAACTGAAGATCAACAACGGTCAAGACCTGAGCTGAGCTGACCGCTAGTGTGAACGAGCAACGGTCAGGTCAGGTCAGGTCAAAACTCGTTATACCCGTAATCCAATGGGAGCATTCACACTACGTGGTCCGCTCAGGTCAGGGCAAGGCAGCTCAAACTGAAGATCAACAACGGTCAAGACCTGAGCTGAGCTGACCGCTAGTGTGAACGAGCAACGGTCAGGTCAGGTCAGGTCAAAACTCGTTATACCCGTAATCCAATGGGAGCATTCACACTACGCGGTCCGCTCAGGTCAGGGCAAGGCAGGTCAAACAGGAGATCAACAACGGTCAAGACCTGAGCTGAGCTGACCTGACCGCTAGTGTGAACGAGCAACGGTCAGGTCAGGTCAGGTCAAAACTCGTTATACCCGTAATCCAATGGGAGCATTCACACTACGCGGTCCGCTCAGGTCAGGGCAAGGCAGGTCAAACAGGAGATCAACAACGGTCAAGACCTGAGCTGAGCTGACCTGACCGCTAGTGTGAACGAGCAACGGTCAGGTCAGGTCAGGTCAAAACTCGTTATACCCGTAATCCAATGGGAGCATTCACACTACGCGGTCCGCTCAGGTCAGGGCAAGGCAGGTCAAACAGGAGATCAACAACGGTCAAGACCTGAGCTGAGCTGACCTGACCGCTAGTGTGAACGAGCAACGGTCAGGTCAGGTCAAAACTCGTTATACCCGTAATCCAATGGGAGCATTCACACTACGCGGTCCGCACAGGTCAGGGCAAGGCAGGTCAAACAGGAGATCAACAACGGTCAAGACCTGAGCTGAGCTGACCTGACCGCTAGTGTGAACGAGCAACGGTCAGGTCAGGTCAGGTCAAAACTCGTTATACCCGTAATCCAATGGGAGCATTCACACTACGCGGTCCGCTGAGGTCAGGGCAAGGCAGCTCAAACAGGAGATCAACAACGGTCAAGACCAGAGCTGAGCTGAGCTGACCGCTAGTGTGAACGAGCAACGGTCAGGTCAGGTCAGGTCAAAACTCGTTATACCCGTAATCCAATGGGAGCATTCACACTACGCGGTCCGCTCAGGTCAGGGCAAGGCAGCTCAAACAGGAGATCAACAACGGTCAAGACCAGAGCTGAGCTGAGCTGACCGCTAGTGTGAACGAGCAACGGTCAGGTCAGGTCAGGTCAAAACTCGTTATACCCGTAATCCAATGGGAGCATTCACACTACGCGGTCCGCTCAGGTCAGGGCAAGGCAGGTCAAACAGGAGATCAACAACGGTCAAGACCTGAGCTGAGCTGACCTGACCGCTAGTGTGAACGAGCAACGGTCAGGTCAGGTCAAAACTCGTTATACCCGTAATCCAATGGGAGCATTCACACTACGCGGTCCGCTGAGGTCAGGGCAAGGCAGGTCAAAGCGAAGATCAACAACGGTCAAGACCAGAGCTGAGCTGAGCTGACCGCTAGTGTGAACGAGCAACGGTCAGGTCAGGTCAGGTCAAAAGTCGTTATACCCGTAATCCAATGGGAGCATTCACACTACGCGGTCCGCTCAGGTCAGGGCAAGGCAGGTCAAAGCGAAGATCAACAACGGTCAAGACCAGAGTTGAGCTGAGCTGACCGCTAGTGTGAACGAGCAACGGTCAGGTCAGGTCAGATCAAATGGGCGGCGAACGTCTGAAAACTATGCTCGTAAGCAATAAAAAAGAGTAATAATTTTTTAAAAAAAATGTTTTAACGGTATTTTATTTCTGTTTATTATAAAGTCGGCAAACTTTAATATAAATTCCAATATTATTACACTTTTTTGTACTGTCAAGATACAGATCCTGTTTCCGATTTTTTTTTTTAAAATATTGGGAATATATTTTTAGAATCAAATGTTTCTGTACCAGCATTAGCAAATAAACAAAGAATATTTGTAAAGTAGGATTTCTCTCGCTCATCCTGAAATTCACTTTGTACATGGCATGAAATTTTATCCTTCCGTAAATAATTGTGCAAAATACATGTTGCTAAAATTATGTTATCAATTAATCCTGGAGCAGAATTAATTTTTCTAAAATAAATTCGAAATCTTTGAGCCCTAAAATATCAAAAGCATTTCCCACAACTTGTCTCGCACGGTATAGCCGGTAGTTAACATTCTTCTTTCTCTTGATCTGTTTGCGCTTGAATCTCTGCATGCAGCCAGAACCATCCTCTTTTTGATCTTGACGTATTTTTAGGCTCTTGATCCAAAATCATTGCGATTTAATTGACGTTGGGGTCAAAAACGGCATTGTTTACTATGAGCAATTGAAATGAAATGGCCTCGTCTACGACTTGATCTGACCTGACCTGAGCTGAGCTGACCGCTAGTGTGAATGGGCCTTTAGTCTCAACAACGCAACAAACGACTGAACCTATTTGCGTATTGGAGGGGGGAGGGGGGAGTTGAATGAATGAAATTTTCGCAGTGGTTGTGGAATGGGATAAAAACTTGAGACGACTGAGAACAAAGATAAACGCCAAACAACAGCGTATTCATTACCCACTGTATAAGTAAATAAAGGTAGTCTTTGACAACAACGAGGAATGAAACAAAAAAAAATTGATAACACCGCAGTTTGGGTACGTAATATAGATTATGGGTATCAAATATAGGAGTTGGAGGGGGTGCAAAGAAGGGCAGATTGATTTGTCCGTGGAAAGTACCACAGAACACAATCAGTAACTGATGTGATAAAGGAGCTGGGTTGGAGGGTGAAGAGTCCTGGATGGCTATTGGTGGAAGAATTAGAAGAAGGGAAGAGATTACCATGACCACAAAACTCGTTTTTAGGCACAAAGAAGGGGAAAACATTCTTTTGTACATAAGGGAGCCAGAGATTGGAATACAGTGCGAAGAGATGTGATGACAATGCTGAAGCAAAGAGAGGTTTTAAGAAATGAGACCCATGGAAAAAAAAATTGTGTCGCCGCACCCCAGTTTTAGGTTAATTTTAAAGAAACAACTCGCTTTAAAGTAAATAACGTCACAAGTCCATAATAAATTATATTCACACACACCTTATTCAACACTGTAGGCTTTGTGTCAGTACAGAAAAAGGGCTTTTGACATCAAAATAATATGTAACATTTACCCGAAGGGGCTCCGAAAACCGATTCAGTATGGGATAGCAATGACGTGTAGCAATCATTTATCTAGTAATCAGGTTAAAAGTTTAGCGACTCATCCAAAATCAAAAGATATTAATCACAAATATAGCAACTAACAGTGAATGCAGAAATTACAGTTTCGATCCCTGCGACTGAATTGCAAATACTCAAAGAGAAAATTCGGTATTAAGAATAATGGTTTATTGGTGAAGAATAAGGTAAGATTGCGTCACAACTCAAAGTAAAATTTTTTCCTTATGGGAATGTTGAAGCTTGGCGGAATATTTAGTGCTGAAGGTTGCGTGGACTTCTGCGGCTAGTGATTTTATAGAAAATATTGCCTGACGATGCCTACAGAGAAATCACTTGAAACGTTACGCTGAAAAAAAAAAACAACAAAAAAAATCCGCGCGGTATACCGCAGTGTAAATGAGTTGTGTCGAATGACAATGCAGTTCTGTTCTGTGTAAATGCAGCAGCGGTGCGAATTATAAATACGCGAGACTTGTCTGGGTGAGTGGCTTCCGGTCGTCTGTTGGATTCGAAAACAGAAATACTGCAAAGCGCATTGGCGAACCCACATTAACGGATGGAGACGAGAGTTGCGATATTAAATAATCGTCCCAGGGTTTAACTAGCTCGATTTTGAGGACGGGACTGTGGTGTTTCGCAGATGTTGCTGATGTTGTTGTAATTTGGTGTTTTGGCAATTATCGACTGTAGCGGACAGAGTAATGAACCATTGTGTGGCCTACTTATCGCAAAGCACTGGCGCGCCAAAACCAAACAGCGGGGTTTATACAGTGATCGTACTCTGTGACACGGTGAATGTACGAGGGTTATTCCAAAAGTAAGGTCCGCTTAAGAAAAAAAAATTTCAAAAACAATTGTTTTATTTATATTCCTTGCATATTTCTCTATTTTTCTACATAATTTCCATGCTTATTTAAACATTTGTCACATCGTTCAACAAGCTTTTGAATGCCTTAGTCGTAGAAATCGGCCGCCTGCGAAGATAACCAGTTTTTAACTGCTTCTTTCACTTCATCATCTGTGTCGAAGTGCTTGCCGCCAAGAAACTCCTTTAGGTAGCGGAACAAGTGGAAATCACTTGGCGCCAAATCCGGACTGTATGGTGGGTGGTCAAGCTGTTCCCATCCAAATTTCTTGATTAGAGCTTGCGTTTTTTTCGAAGTATGGGGTCTGGCATTGTCATGCAACAACAACACTCCAGACGACAACAGACCACGTCTCTTATTCTGGATTGCACGTCGAAGTTTAGTCAGGGTAGTGCAGTAGGCTGCTTTATTGATCGTTGTCCCTCTTTCCATAAAGTCGACTAACAATACTCCATGTCTATCCCAAAACACCGCATTGACCAAATCTTCTGAAATCACTGATGGTCGGCCAGACCGTGGTTCATCATGCACATTTTCCCGTCCTTCATTAAAAGCTCGCACCCACTTGCGCACTTTACTGTCACTCATTATGTTAGTACCGTAAACTTCAGTAATCTGCCGATGAATTTCTGCCGCTGAAACGTTTCTTGCAGACAAAAACCGTATCACTGCCCTTACTTCACAATCAGCGGGCCGATAAATTGTCTTAAACGTTGTGAACTGACACTACAAACAGCACACAGCAACAGTATGCAGCAGCGGTGCGAATTATAAATACGCGAGACTTGTCTGGGTGAGTGGCTTCCGGTCGTCTGTTGGATTCGAAAACAGAAATACTGCAAAGCGCATTGGCGAACCCACATTAACGGATGGAGACGAGAGTTGCGATATTAAATAATCGTCCCAGGGTTTAACTAGCTCGATTTTGAGGACGGGACTGTGGTGTTTCGCAGATGTTGCTGATGTTGTTGTAATTTGGTGTTTTGGCAATTATCGACTGTAGCGGACAGAGTAATGAACCATTGTGTGGCCTACTTATCGCAAAGCACTGGCGCGCCAAAACCAACAGCGGGGTTTATACAGTGATCGTACTCTGTGACACGGTGAATGTACGAGGGTTATTCCAAAAGTAAGGTCCGCTTAAGAAAAAAAAATTTCAAAAACAATTGTTTTATTTATATTCCTTGCATATTTCTCTATTTTTCTACATAATTTCCATGCTTATTTAAACATTTGTCACATCGTTCAACAAGCTTTTGAATGCCTTAGTCGTAGAAATCGGCCGCCTGCGAAGATAACCAGTTTTTAACTGCTTCTTTCACTTCATCATCTGTGTCGAAGTGCTTGCCGCCAAGAAACTCCTTTAGGTAGCGGAACAAGTGGAAATCACTTGGCGCCAAATCCGGACTGTATGGTGGGTGGTCAAGCTGTTCCCATCCAAATTTCTTGATTAGAGCTTGCGTTTTTTTCGAAGTATGGGGTCTGGCATTGTCATGCAACAACAACACTCCAGACGACAACAGACCACGTCTCTTATTCTGGATTGCACGTCGAAGTTTAGTCAGGGTAGTGCAGTAGGCTGCTTTATTGATCGTTGTCCCTCTTTCCATAAAGTCGACTAACAATACTCCATGTCTATCCCAAAACACCGCATTGACCAAATCTTCTGAAATCACTGATGGTCGGCCAGACCGTGGTTCATCATGCACATTTTCCCGTCCTTCATTAAAAGCTCGCACCCACTTGCGCACTTTACTGTCACTCATTATGTTAGTACCGTAAACTTCAGTAATCTGCCGATGAATTTCTGCCGCTGAAACGTTTCTTGCAGACAAAAACCGTATCACTGCCCTTACTTCACAATCAGCGGGCCGATAAATTGTCTTAAACGTTGTGAACTGACACTACAAACAGCACACAGCAACAGTAACAACGCTAATGGCGGCGCTTGACGCGCAAGGCATGCCGGGAGTCGGCGCGCATGCGTGTTTTGTCCTTGGCGCCCAATTCAAATAGTTACAGCGAATCGGACCTTAGTTTTGGAATAACCCTCGTATTAATGCGCGTGCTAGGTAGTCGTTTTCAGTTTCGGGCAGCTATATCACTGGAGGTTAGGTTGAAATGCAGCTTCGACCACATACTGTATCACAGCAGAGGTCTCGATGAGTTTAGTGTTTAGTAATCGTGTAAGTTGCTTTCATGAGCGCCACGGTACTGACGTCACTACTGCTTGCGCAAGGAAGTAGTTCCACATCCATGCGGCCTCAACCAGACATATACCTCACAGTACGCGGTGAAGGTTACGATTTCAATATTTATTTTTAATTTTCCCTTCCTTCAGTAACTTGCAAGACGTCATACAGGGTGTCCAGAAAAGGGCTCCCTGATTTAAAAATTAAATATCTCGAAAACAAAGATCGATAGAGGAATGCAGTAAACGGTATGTTTATTGTGACAGCTGTAAGAAGTGTATACAGCAGTGTGAAATAATTGTTACAAAAGCTGCTAACAGATGGCGCTGTAATCGCCATACGTAATGCCTAAATAGTTATCCGAAGCTCAGGGCGATCAGTTCCACCATTGAAACGTGCCAATGGTGAACATTTTGAAAACATTGTGATGTGATTGTTTGCAAAGATAGTTTTCATACGATTATTTCACTTATGTATGCTGATATGAGTGTACAGCGCCATCTGTTAGCAGCTTTTATAACTATTATTTCACACTGCTGTATACACTTCTTACAGCTGTCACAATAAACATACCGTTTACTGCATTCCTCTATCGATCTTTGTTTTCGAGATATTTAATTTTGAAATCAGGGAGTCCTTTTCTGGACACCCTGTACATCAACCGCATATAAGTAGTGCCAACTATACGGTGACATATATTATTACCGGTTATCCTACTGTCACGTTAAAGCTATGGGACAGCAGCACATTAGAATCAACCATGCATAGCGTGATGACAGTGTTGTTACTAAACGTATTGGCAGAGCGCACAACTTCTATCTAGGATTGCATCTTTGGTGTGTTGTATAGGAGAGGAAGGAATCGAAAGACTATTCAAGCTGATATCAAAAAGTTATGAAACAGGAGAAGTTCCAACTGATTTTAATAAAAATATCATCTTCACACTTCCAAAGAAAGCACAAGCCGACAAATGTGAGAATTATCGCACCATTAGTCTAACATCACATGCTTCAAAAATACTGACCAGAATTATATACAGAAGGATGGAAACGGTAGTAGAAGAGATACTAGGTGAAGATCAGATTGGGTTTAGGAAAAATCGCGGTACAAGGGAAGCAATTCTGTCTTAAAGATTAATATTTGAAAGGCGGATCAAGAAAAACAAAGATACTTTTATGGCATTTGTTGATTTAGTAAAAGCTTTTGATAATGTTAGATGGGACAAAATTTTAAAGAAGTCAGGTCTAAAGTATCGAGATAGAAGAATACTGTATAAACTATATAAGAATCAGGTGGCTGTAATAAAAGTAGAGAGTCACGAGAGACATGCATCAGTTAAAAAGGGTGTGAGACAAGGTTGTAGTCTATCCCCGTTAATATTCAACCTGTATGTATAAGAAGCAATGAAGAAAGTAAAAGAAAAATTTCCTTGTGGCATAAGTTTTTAGGGAGAAAAAATCAGTATGCTCCGATTTGATGATGACATTGTCTTGTTAGCAGAGAGGGCTGAGGATATTGAGAAGTTACTGAATGGCATGAACAAAATACTGAAGGAAGATTTTGGACTGAATATAAATCAAAGCAAGACAAAAGTGATGAAATGTAGCAGAAATGATACGAATACTAGTAGATTAAATATAAAAATAGGATCGAATGCAATAGGAGAAGTGAGTGAGTTCTGTTACTTGGGAAGTAAAATTACAACCGATGGCCGAAGCAGGAATGATGTTAAAAGCAGAATAGCACTAGCAAAAAGAGCATTCATGAAAAAGAGGAATCTGTTAGTTTCAAATATTGATCAAGGAATTAGAAAGAACTTTTTAAAACTCTTTGTGTGGAGCACAGCACTTTATGGTAGCGAAACATGGACTTTAGGAACACCGGAAATAAAGAAAATTGAAGCATTTGAAATGTGGTGCTACAGAAGAATGCTGAAAATGAAGTGGACAGACAAAGTAAGAAATGAACGATTTTTGAAAATGATGGAATATCTTTTCGTATATGCATTTTGCAACTGCTCAGACGCAAAAAATTAACACCTATAACTGAATAACTGTAGAAATGATAAAAATAAATGAGTACAACGGGAAATGAACGAAAACTCAGGAAACACTATTCAACAACAATTGTCTAAAAAACATATGGAACATTCGCACAAATAACAAGTAATTAAGTAATCATTCCGTTTTTTTTTTTTTTTTTTTTTTTTTTTGTGTCGCGGCCTCAACGGCCATGTTTGTGTATCCCGCTGCCTAGGCAGCTCTATCACTATATGTCTGTGTGTTGGGTTTGTGGGATCATTCTTACTTCACATTAGCGGGGGAAAATGGCTATGGACGCCTATGGCGTCCTTATTTTAAAACCCCCTCAGGGTTCTTTTAGTCCGTTGGGAAACATCGTCTTGATCAGTTGTGTGAGCAACTGGATGACGGCTCCCAACTGGTCTTCTCGTGACATCGCGTTGTTGCAGCATTGGTGCTTCTGGTGTCTCGTTGTTGAGGTCGTCCGATGTTCTTGGGGGTGGTCTGTTTTGCTCGTGGTTTGTTGGCTTGGGTACTCTGGATACCTCGTGGTTTGGTGGCTTAGTTGCCCACGGGAGGGGTTACAGCTTGGATAAGGTGCTCCTGTCTTCATTCCGATTGGCGGTTTTGTTGGTCTGGTGTAGCTGGTTGAAGGGTGGCTCTTGCGCGATGTGCTGGCTGCTTCTATTTTCGTTCTAATAGGGCATCCTCCGTAGCAGGCTGCATGCTCGGCGCCACAGTTTGTGCACGTCTTCTCGCCGCCGTGTACAGACCATGACGTTATGGTTGTCCCCGCAGCCCAAACAACGCACTTGGCTTCTGCATTCTTTCGCTTCATGCCGGAAACCTTGGCAGCGAAAACACTGGGTGATTCTGGCGGTTTTCTTCGAGCGAGAGCCTCTGGGGGTTTTCCCTTGGCGCCGCAGGTTTTCGGGTCCTTGTGGCTTGGATGTAGTTTGGTTGGTGTGCCTTCTCTGTTCTGCTTCCAGCCGTGGTTTGAATTTCGCTCCCTGCGGTGTTGTGGCTGGCTTCCCCATAGAAGTCGTTGATTGTTCTTCACAGGGCAGTGGATTTTCTGACACCTTTGGCCGGTGTAGTCCTCCGAGGCAGTTTATGACGGTCTCTATGGCCGCCTGTGATGAGCAGGTAGCCATGACGGCAGCCAGTGCTGCCCGTGTTTTATCCGGGAGGGACGCCATCTGACGGAGCATCTCGAAGATGGTGGGCTTGTGTCCTGGTGAGGTGGCTTGGAGCAGGAGGCCCACAGCGACTTAGTGGTCGTCGTCGGGCGGCCTCATAGCCTCCCCGTTGCTTGGGGTGGTAATGTTCTCTTCCTCCTCCGGGTGTTCCTCTTGGCAGGGAAGAGTCATGGGGGTTGCTGGTTCCACCTCATCTATGGCTTCCTCATTGATGGCGGCTTCAGTGTCCTTGGCTAAAACCTTTTCCGTGGTGTTGTGGCGTGAAGGATTGGTGGCCCGTCTTGGATGGTCCCGCTCTCCACTCGGTTTTGATGGATGGTCGTCCTTTCCGGTGCATTGAGCATAAGGGCATCAGCCTCATAGCTCGCGAAATACGCAATCAAACATGGACCTGTGCGAAAATTAAATACTGTGTATAGTGTGGTTGGTGGTCCGTAGTAGGTTAAGAGAAGTGCCGGTTCATTTGTAGCAATATCTCTCTGGTTTCACCTGATGTGTGCTATCCTGCAGCCCTCTACTTTCACGTAAACACCTGAAACTATCGCTTCCTGTCACAGACCTCACCAGAGTACAACAAAGCTGAACAAAACACAGTCTATACAATGTATCGATATCTCTCTCTCATATGTTGTGCTTCTATCTAACGGTAGTGAGACCTTAGCCAGCGCGAAAATTTCGCAAGTAAAATGTTTACGTAGGAATTGTAGAGCAGAACACAAACGTTTCCTTAACAGAAAAAAATATACGAAAACCTGCTTATCGTAGAATAAAAGCATTGTTTATTGCTGTCTGTGTGATATATAGTGCTGCTATCTAGTGGTAGGAGATCAGTCATTAGCGAAGCCTAGCTGCTTGGTTCTGATCCTTCTCATACGCATGACCATTGCAGTTAATACTTTTGCTATTTAAGGGTCAATTTTGCAAAAAACTTCATTTTTAATTATACAGGGTGTTACAAAAAGGTACGGCCAAACTTTTAGGAAATATTCCTCACACACAAACAAAGAAAATATGTTATGTGGACATGTGTCCGGAAACGCTTACTTTCCATGTTAGAACTCATTTTATTACTTCTCTTCAAATCACATTAAACATGGAATGGAAACACACAGCAACAGAACGTAACAGCGTGACTTCAAACACTTTGTTACAGGAAATGTTCAAAATGTCCCCCATTAGCGAGGATACATGCATCCACCCTCCGTCGCATGGAATCCCTGATGCGCTCATGCAGCCCTGGAGAATGGCGTATTGTATCACAGCCGTCCACAATACGAGCACGAAGAGTCTCTACATTTGGTACCGGGGTTGCGTAGACAAGGGCTTTCAAATGCCCCCATAAATAGAAGTCAAGAGGGTTGAGGTCAGGAGAACGTGGGGGCCATGGAATTGGTCCGCCTCTACCAATCTAAAATGAGCTCTAACATGGAAAGTAAACGTTTCCGGACACATGTCCACATAACATATTTTCTTTGTTTGTGTGTGAGGAATGTTTCCTGAATGTTTGGCCGTACCTTTTTGTAACACCCTGTAGATGGCACCAAAGTGAATACATTAATCATTAAAATGATATCTCATTTATCTATATTAGTTTGGTATGAAGGGGGATAAATGGCTCGTGTCAACAAAAAAAAAAAGAAGAGAATTAGAAATAATGATACTTTTGTCTTTAATTGTCGAGTTCCGAAAAATTGCTTGCTTAAAGTATGATATGACCGTAAAGCAGTCCTTAGTATTTGAAATGATACCTCATTTATCGATTTCGGGTAGGTATGAAGGGAGATAAATGGCTAGCGACAAAAAACAGCTTTTTAGAAACAACCAAACATCGGATACTTGTTCAATGGTACAACATTCAATGAGGAACTTAGAAATCTTATCTTTTTTACCGGAGTGTGACGATTTGTCTGTGTACCTGTTCTGCTGTGAAATTCCATTACAAACGACCAAAATGTGGTTGCAAAATAATAGAGGGCGCTGATATACATCTTGTAGCTAACGAAATACGCAAATAAACAAAATTATTGGATAGGGTATGCAGAAGAAAACAATACGTCTCTCTCTTTTTTAAGAGTGAGGTATGCTATATGTTACTTGTGCCTTGTCTCTATTGGGCTATGTATTTGTTTTTCAGTCAACAAAAGATATTTTTCTGTGGAAGTTCATCACGATCTACTACATCTACATCTATACTCTGCAATTCACAATTACTGTGGGTGGCAGAGGGTGCTAAGCACCAATCATAATTCTGTGCATTCCAATCCCGAACAGAACGAGGAAAGAAAGAATACATAAAAGTATCAGTACGGCTTCTTGTTTCTCGAATCTTATCCCTCCTGTCATTGCGACCTAAACAGGTTGGCGGAAGAAGTATTTCGTTGCATTCGTAAATTAAACATTTTCGCATATTGCCCAACAAATTCAAACGAAAACGACGTCGTCTGTCCGCCAAACAATCCCAGCCTAACCCACGTATCAGCTCTGTGACACTTACGTAAGGACTGTAACTAGCAGTCACGAATCGAGCGGCTCTCCTCTGTACTTTCTCTAATGTGTCAATCAATCCCTTGCGATACGGAGCCCAAATTCCACAACAGTATTCCAAATTCGGACGCACTAGTGTTTTGTACGCTATTTCCTTTGTATGAGCATTGCAGTTTCTCAAAATACGACCTATAAAACGTAGTTTGGAATTAGCTTTGCCTACGACGGAAGTTATGTGCAAGTCCCATTTCATGTTGCTTTGTACTGTTACGCCTAGATACTTCAGGGAATCAACCTTGTCAACAACTGAATTGTTAACTTTGTACTCCTGAGCAAGCGGGGTCTTTTTATTACTTATTTGCATTGCCTTGCACTTTTTACAGTTAAGTGTAAGCTGCCATTTACGGCACCATTCCGAAATAACATCCAGATCGCGCTGTATTTCTAAGCAATGGTCAGAGTACCCCACTTCCCTATAAATAAGTGCATCATCAGCAAAAAATCGATCGATGCAACCTCGGCAGAATTAGGACGCCAATGACGAAATTATAGAAGGGTTTATAGTATTTTGACCACGGAACCCTAAAAATGGGTTTCATAGCAAAACAGTCAGACAAAAAGAAAGAAAAGCCAGCCTGGATTTTTTTGTAACCACTCATTGCTACACCATACATACCACTTTCATGTGTAATTATTTGTAAACTAGTAGTAATCCAGTTCCACTGTGACTCCACATTAACAATGCAAATCATCACATCATTGCTGACTTTAAGGCTTCCTTGAGGATAATTTTAACTGCGATCGATTCTCCCTAGCTGCACCAGTGACGCAAGTGTTTGTACGAGTTCCTATTTTGTCTGACTTGTCTACGTTCACTGTACTGCGTATTTTTGCGTTGTCCATGAATGAAAAATGAACCAAGACATGGGACGAAAAGTTGTCCCAGCATCTTCCGAAACACATCTGTGGGGCCTCCAGATTTAAGGAGTCCATCCGACGGGCAGATCAGCACCGACAGTGTGGTATGCCGTGAGAACTGCGGAGGGGAGATTCTACCATAACGTGTCCCCGCAATTTGAAGATAGATTCTTATGTAACTCGACGAGACAAATCGAATGAAGGAAATGAAATTTTTTGATATCTCACTTAATTCTCGAGGTGTACTCCCTCAGAAGTGAAGTGGTTTGGCCGAATTGCAATGGAGCACAGGCTCCAGTGGCAATTTGTCTACACACCCATCTTCCACCTATCCTGCACCCACCTACATTTTCCCTCTACAAATTTTAACTTTAAATTCTCAACGTTTTTGGTAAATTATTCATCATTTCTCTTGGTAACTTATTCCAATCCCTGACACCCTTACCTAAAAAAGAGAATCTTCCCACACCCTTGTGCCTGAAATCGAGTGCCAGCTTGTTGTCATGGTCATCTTTTCCCTTCCATGCACTACTTTTCATACCTACTCCAATATCTTTCCATGCCTCATCGCCAGTATACGCCCTGTACACTCCCATGACCCCCCTCATCCTCCTCCTGTCTTGCAATGAATCCCATTCCAGCTCCTTTATCATATCCGTCACTGATTGCATTCTGCGATAATTTCCAGAAACAAATCTACCAGCCCTTTTTGCACCCTCTCAAAACTACTTTTTTTTTTTTTTTTTTTTTTTTTTTTTTTTTTTTTTTTTTTTTTTTTTTTTTTTTTTTTTTTTTTACTCAAAATGTTGGTCCCATACTACACTACCTAATTCGAGCAATGGTCTGACCAAAGTTTTGTAACCCAATTCCGTTACTTCTCTCGTGCATCCCCTCATCACTCTCTCCAACATGTGCAGAATTTTGAAACCTTTTCCTACCACCTGTCCAATGTGTCCAGCCCAGTTAAGCTTGTTATCAAATGTAATGCCAAGATATTTACATTTCAAGTCTTCAACAAGAAATTCTTTCTCCACCTTATAATCGTAATCAACCTTTAGTTTTTTATTTGTGTATCTAATAAGCTGACTCTTCTTTGCATTTATCTTCATCCCATGTTTACCAACCCAACTAGATATCCTGTTCAGCTGTTTACAATCCTCTACTGTTTTAATCCTTTTGTATAGCATCATATCATCTGCAAACAGTCTAATTTCTCATAGTAAACGATCAACATTAGAATAATGAATAGCAATGGTCCCAATACGCTACCCTGTGGCACACCCATTTTTACTTCCACTTCTTTTGATACTACATTTCCTACCCTAACTTTCTGTTTTCTACCTTTTAAAAATTCTTCTACCCAGCAAATCACTTTCTTATCCACTCCAATGGTTTTTACCTTATTTACTACCATTTAATGGCTTACTGTGTCAAACGCCTTAGACAGATCTAGTGCTACACTATCAATTTGGCCTCCCTTGTCCATTTAATCCGAAATATCTTGCATATATCCCACCGACTGAGATTCGCATGAATATCCTTGCCTAAAGCCAAGTTGCCTACTTGAAAACCACTTACGTTCCTCACATATATTTCTGATATGGTTGCATATCAATCTTTCCATTAATTTACGTACCACTGATGTCAAACTGATTGGTCTATAATTTTTTATTCTATTTCTAACCCCACCTTTACGTACCGGCGCTACTATCGCACTTTTTCCACTCCTCTGATAAGTTTCGCTAAAGCCAAATTCGATGATGGATTCTTTTGTAGTTCGACGAGAGAATCGAAAGTACAATTTTTTGATATCTCGCTTACTTCTCGATATATCGTATCTCCAAATTAAGGTAGTTAGTTTGAGATGTAGCCTGGACCAGGGGAAAAAAATCACCAAATCCACAAGGAATTACGCACCGGACATGCACAATAGGTGTTTTGTTTTCCTCCTAGCGGTTGTGACTAGGGTGAAGCACGGCCTGGACCATTTGAAAAACGTCACCAAAAACTCAAGGAATTATACCAATAACCGATTTTTGACATTCGATATCTCGAGAACTAAGCGAGTTATCAAAACATTTCATTCCTTACTTTAGATTAGTTTTGTGGAGTTACATAAGAATTCATCATCAAATTGCGGCACCACGGTTATGATAGATTTACCAATCCAGGAGTCAATCTGGTGGTTAGGAATACTGCACCACCAACTAACAGGCGAACACCATCACGGCGCCACAACCCTCTGAGCCATATGGTATGGTTTTATTTTAAGGTAACCAGCATAAAACAATCAGTTTAACAATAATATTTTACACCTAACCCTGGTCCGAATCACGCAGCCCGGTATGCAGACACCGTTTTAACGGGTTTCCCCGAAATCCCTCCAGGCAATTGGGAGGATAGTACTTCAAAACACTACCGAAAAGACAGGCACAAGGAAAAGTTCATTAATTTCAAATTCCTTTCTGAATCCCCACTCCGTTCATCGATTCAGCTGATGAACCACTTCCAATCTGAAGGGCTAGAGGGTGCCTCACCTGTGATGTCGCTACTGACGGCTCATTAGATTCGAGCACCTCGTAACCCACTATCCTGATCTGAACATGCGATATAGCTCAACAAAGCCTTCTCGTAAGAAACGACCAGTCTAGCTTTGCTTTTATATGCAACTATCAAGCATTTAATTTCAATGGGCGTACCTTAAACCAATTATTATTAGTTTACTTGTACCGCAGTCTATCCAGGACGAGAACATCTAATGTCTCCTTTCAGACTTAGTTGTCCAGTGATGCCAAATCTCAGGTTATAGTTCCTGAAAGCTCTTTGTTTCTTCCTGTTGTCTGAAAGAAAATGTTTATACTTTGTCTTTTACCTCCAAGTACAGACTTTAATCAACCGTAGCATTTCTTCTTCTTCCATCGTTCTGCCAAACTCTGGAGCGCGGGTAAACTTATCTAGCAGACGTGTTCTTCCTCTGTTCCCAAAATCTCTTCATCGTTTCACTGTGCTCTTTCCTTCGTTCTTCGTCCAAGTGTTCCTTCCTCTAATATACTGGCTGTTGGCTAACTGGTGGTTATTAACCAAGCTACTAAATTGGCTTCTGTCCCTTATATTTTTTTTTACTGTCGACAGTCTTTCGACTGGTTTGATGCAATCCTCCATCCCTTCCTATCCTGTGCTAACCTCTTCATTTCTACATACCCCTTACAGCCCACGTCCTTGATTATTTGCTTCATTTATTCTAATATCTGTCTTCCTCTACAGTTCTTACCTTCGACTGTTCCCTCCACTAACAAATTAACCAATCCTGCATGTCTCAAAATATGACCTACCAGCCTGTCTCTTCTTTCTGTAAGCTTCTTCCATAAACTTCTTTCCTCACCCATCATTTCCAAAACTCGTTCATTTCTTACTTTGTCTGTCCACTTAATTTTCAGCATTCTTCTGTAGCACCAAATTTCAAATGCTTCAATTTTCTTTTTTTCCGGTATTCGTAAAGTCCATGTTTCGCTACCGTAAAGTGCTGTACTCCACACAAAGAGTTTAAAAAGTTCTTTCTAATTCCTAGATCAATACTTGAAATTAAAAGGTTTCTCTTTTTCATGAAGGCTCTTTTTGCTAGTGCTATTCTGCTTTTAACATCATTCCTGCTTCGGCTATCGGTTGTAATTTTACTTCCCAAGTAACAGAATTCGCTTACTTCTCCTATTGCATCCGATCATATTTTTATATTTAATCTACTAGTATTGGTATCATTTCTGCTACATTTCATCACTTTTGTCTTGCTTTGATTTATATTCAGTCCAAAATCTTCCTTCAGTATTTTGTTCATACCATTCAGTACCATCACGATACATTAGACCTGACTTCTTTAAAATTTTGAACATCTTGTCCCACCTAAAATTATCAAAAGCTATTTCTAAATCAACAAATGCCATAAAAGTATCTTTGTTTTTCTTGATCCGCCCTTCAAGTATTAATCTTAGAGACAGAATTGCTTCCCTTGTACTGCAATTTTTCCTAAACCCAAACTAGTGATATCGTCTGTTATTCCAATTTCCTGGAGATCCTTTTCGATTGCAATTAGCCAGTTGTTTTTTATTTTCATTTAGAATTATTTTTGTTAGTCTGTTGTTACTTATTCTGATTATATGGCCTTAGAATTTAATTCTTCTTTTCCTGAATGTCTCTGAAATTTTTTCCGAATGTTGATATAGTTCGTGCGATTTCATTTTCATCCAAATTCCTCCCGTACAAACTGGGCCAAGGTTTTCCTTAAAATTTTCCTTTCTTTCTTTTCGATATCTTTAATCAATGATCTGCCCTCAATAATCAAAGTTTCCGATGCGTATAATGCCTCCGGTTTGATTACTGTGTTATAGTGTCTTAACTTGGCATTTCGGGATATTGACTTTTTGTTGTATCTGTTCCAGGTGATTCTGTAGCCTTTTTGTAATTTAGTTATTCTCTCCTTCTTTGCTTCACGATTTAATCATGCAGGTTGAATAATTTCTCCTAGATATCTGAATTTAGTTACGTGAGTGATATTGCCAAATCGCGTTTTTTAGGGTTGTCCATCTTGGTTCCGTGAAGATCCTTCCATATATTGGGTTTTAGCATATGAGATTTGGAGACCGCATTTAGCTGAAATTCCATGCAGTTTTTCAAGTGCGTAGACTGCCTCTTCCCTATTGTTGGAGAGTATTGCTAGATCATCTGCAAAGACCAAACACCACAAATGATGTTTATTTCTGAGTAGCCTGCCAATGGTTATTCCTTTCACTTCTCTCTCCCAGGTTTTGATTACTTTGTCCAGAACAAGATTGATCAAAAGGATTGATAGTTTACCTCCTTGTCAAACTCCTGTCCTGATTTTAAAAGGTTCAGACACCTCACCTAAGAACCTTACTTTTGAAATGGTATCCGTTAATGTCTATTTCATTAATTCTCTTGTTTTCCTGTCTACCTTGTATTCTTGTAGTATCTTAAAAAGTGTTCGTCTGTCAATAGAGTCATAAGCTTTTCTGAAGTCTACAAAGGTGATTACTGTCTGTTTTTACGGATTTGTAAGATGGTTTTGAGATTTAAAACCGTAGCATTTATTAACTTCATACAATTCGATTGGTTTGTGGTGGGCTAACTATTATTTTTCTTCGCTATGCCACTAGTGAGCGGAGAACTTGTATGTAGATATGATACCTATTGTCATGTCACCAGTGGAATACGTACATGATACTCCATTTGGTTATGTTTATTCACTTATGTACATGATAAGCATTTAACAACTCATTAGGCCTTCCATTCCCTTATTCCAGCCAGGCCAGATTCAGCTTTTGAGACTAATGCCAGACTCTACATACCTCCCTTAACTTCTCAGTAGGCTATACCATCCCCAAATAGCTATCGGCGTCTAGTCACCTGTATTTACCGTAGTGCCGTGGTGTGTTGTGCGGCGAAGGCTGCTACTAACGACGCGGCCATCTTGTGTCGCAATCGCCGACCTTCTCATGTCTTTGTGGTCGCCAGTTCGACCCCGTTTCGATGATTGCTCCCGGGTTTTGTTTGATTATCCCCACTACATTTCCCCAGGAGGGGAGGACAACTATCCAAAAACGTGGCTGGATTACGTCGCCACTAGCGTGTAACCGCTGAGTGTCTTAACTAGTGTTGTAAAAAAACGTTTTTTTCTGACTTGAAAAAAAAAAACATGAAAAAAACTGTGTTTTTTTTCTGGGACAGGTTTTTTTCACAACTACTAAATCTCAACTTTGTAAGGCAGTTACCGTATAATATGACTGTTTTAGAGTTTATTCTAAGTACTTATCTTAATTTTTAAATCTACTACATTTTTTTGTTCAGTAGAAAAAAAAATAATTAAAATATTGACAACATTGGCTGAAATTTTCTTTTATGAATGGGGATTTCCTGAAAAGGCTAGGTTGCGTGAGAAGGAATCCCTGTTCCCCATTGTTTGGATTGATACTCGCTATTTGAACTAGTGCTGCCAGCCCTACAAATTTATCTGTAGACCTACGAATCTTGTCAATAAATTAGGAAATTTAACTACGGTTTTTTGCCTCTTTTTATTATTTGTTGTGCTTTCCTTATATTCGTGTACTTGTTAAACTCTCATATTTGTACTGACTCATTAAATTGTCAGTAATTATGAATCGTTTCCTTGCAACCGTTGGCGTAAACCAACGATTGAAAAGAAGTAAAGCTCCTATTTTGTATGATAATAGATTTAAATTCAAACTTAAAAGACCGTAATACAGAACTATCGGCGCAGTCATTATTCTCAGTGTGTACTTTGCTCACAATTTAAAATTGCAATCCTAAAATCTTTTGCGTACAATACAAGAACAGCCAGTAAAATAAAATGTGACTACTTCTTAAGTTATGGATCTAGAGGAGACAGAAGAAGAAACAGAAAATTCCGACTCCGACCGCACAAGGTCCGCGGAGCAAAAACAAAAAAAAAATTATTATTATTTGTGTTGCTGGTAGGGGCCCCCTGAGCAGTGAGGGCTCTTAGTGAAGGGCTCCCTATGTCTCAGGGCTCACCTTAGGCGACGGTAGAGCTTAAAAAAAAAAGGTCGCTAGTTTGCCGTGAAGGCCCGTGGACCCTCCTGAACTGCGCTTGGGGGCCACCAGAGGTGCGCTTGGGGGCCACCAGAGGTGCGCTTGGGTCCCCCAAAGGTGGACTTGGGGGCCCCCTGTGATATGCTTGGGGCCCCCTGTGATATGCTTGGGGCCCCCTGTGATATGCTTGGGGTTTCCCTGTGATTTGCTTGGGGCCCCTTGGGATATTCTTGGGGCCCCCTGTGATATTCCTGGGCCCCTGCGATATGCTTGGGCCCCCTGTGATATGCTTGGGGCCCCCTGTGATATGCTTGGGGCCCCCTGTGATATGCTTGGGGCCCCCTGTGATATGCTTGGGGCCACCTGTGATATGCTTGGGGCCCCCTGTGATATGCTTGGGGCCCCTGTGATATGCTGGGGTCCCATGTGATATGCTTGGGCCCCCTGTGTAATGCTTGGGGCCCCCTGTGATATGCTTGGGGCCCCCTGTGATATGCTTGGGGTCCCCTGTGATATGCTGCGAACCCCTGTGATATGCTTGGGCCCCCTGTGATATGCTTGGGCCCCCTGTGATTTGCTTGGGGCCCCCTGTGGTATGCTTGGGCCCCCTGTGATATGCTTGGGGCCCCCTGTGATAAGCTGGGGTCCCATGTGATATGCTTGGGCCCCCTGTGTAATGCTTGGGGCCCCCTGTGATATGCTTGGGGCCCCCTGTGATATGCTTGGGGTCCCCTGTGATATGCTGCGAACCCCTGTGATATGCTTGGGCCCCCTGTGATATGCTTGGGGCCCCCTGTGATTTGCTTGGGGCCCCCTGTGGTATGCTTGGGCCCCCTGTGATATGCTTGGGGCCCCCTGTGATAAGCTGGGATCCCATGTGATATGCTTGGGCCCCCTGTGATATGCTTGGGGCCCCCTGTGATATGCTGGGGGCCCCTGTGATATGCTTGGGGCCCCCTGTGATATGCTTGGGGCCCCCTGTGATATGCTTGTGGTCCCCTTGTGATATACTTGGGGCCCCCTGTGATATGCTTGTGGTCCCCTTGTGATATGCTTGGGCCCCCCTGTAATATGCTTGGGGCCCCCTGTGATATGCTTGGGGCCCCCTGTGACATGCTTGGGGCCCCCTGTGATATGTTTGGGGCCCCTTGACATATGCTGAGCGTAGGGGCCCCGGTGCACTGCACCGCCTAGCCCCATAGTAGCTACGCCCCTTGATACTAGTGAATGTGATGTGGTACTGACATAGACGATGGAAAAAATTATGTTACCTATATAGATACATTTATGAATCATTATGTGAGACATTATACGATTCAGTAAGATTTAAAACACACTTGTAGTATGTAAGTTCCTTCAATAAAACAATGATTTATCAAATATATTGTTTTCTGAAAAAAAAAAACAAATTTAAAAAAAAAACAAGGGTTCTAGGTCTTTTTTTCATGTTTTTTTTTTTTCACAAATCTGAAAAAAAAACTTTTTTTTTCAGTTTGCAACACTAGTCTCTTAACCTACTAATCGCATCATCGGCCCGCGAGTTTACACATTCTTTCTGGCTTTACTTTCTGTCTTTCTCGTATGTTTCCCATTCTTGACTTCATTATGAATCCCTGTTTCTCCTTGCATTCAGAGATACTCATAAAATAGGATTAATATCATACATTCATAATTCGTAACACAAAAAAAATTACATTATTATATATTTAGTAGCTGTTACCCGCAACTTCGTACGCGTGGATTTAGAATTTGATTGCTAGAATTAGATACACAAAGCTGAAAGTTACCTAAGATATGTCAGCATAATTTGACGGGAACGTCATCGATATACCATTATATCGTCGAACCTGTCTCATGACTAAAATTGTTATTCAAACCAGTAAAAAGTATCCTATATCCTACCTAAAGATATAAAGTAATTCTTTGTCATCGGTGTACACATATAGTCGTTAATATCTAACAAAAAGACGGAAACTTAATTTAACATATTTAACATTATTAGTATACATCACACACAAACTGCCTGTGAATAAAGTAAACGCTTAAGGCACTCTTCTACCGCCAAAGATTTGCAAGCGCATGGTATCCTTACTACAAAATTCTAAGGTTGGCTCAAACTGTGAAAAACAATTCAAAAAAATTTTTGCTCCCAGTGAGATTTGAACCCGAAGCCACACGGAAGTTTTCTTACGAAGCAAGGACGTTACCACTGAGCTACGCTACCATTACAAGTTTGATACTTGCAATGAAATTAAAATATTAGGCATCCTTTTTAAAGCAAATATTCAGGAAATGATACAAAAAAATTGGGACCAAATTGTAAATAAAGTTATTGGAACATTACTGGCCTTTAAAGAACGAAAACTAAATTTAATACAAAAAGTTCAAATCACTAATATATTCGTTTTGGCACGGGTTTGGTATGTGGCACAGGTACTGCCATTACCAAACAAGCACATGGCTATGATACGAATGTATGTAGGAGAATTCATTTGGGACAGATCTAAGTGGAGGGTAGCTCGGGAACAGTTGTACTTGCCAAGATCAGAGGGTGGACTTGGCCTGCAATCAGTTCTTCTAAAGTCAAATGCACTTTTTATTAGCAGAACAATAAAAACTTTAAATAGCAAATATCACATTCTAAAATATGCATTTACAACTGCATGGAACACCAACAACAGTACTTATCGACAGTCACCGCTCTTTAAGAAAAGCCATAACACCCTCAAAGAAATTTTCAAAAAAACTGAAGAAATCACGAAAGTAACGACAAAAATAAGTTTCAAAAGAAACCGGCAATTGAAGCAAAAATTAACCTACACTGGAAAACTGTTTGGAAAAATATTAGCCTACCTGTTCTATCCACTGATCAAAAAGCAAACATATACAAACTGGTCAATGATTTATATCCTTATAAAAGGAAACTCTACGAACCGGGAATCACAGAAAATGATCGGTGTAATATTTGTAATCAGACTGATGTTAGAGACCATCTCTTTACATCCTGCACTGTCTCAAGATCCATATGGAAATGGGTACGTGCAAAATTAAACAAAATATCCAGTGGGGATTTACATACCTTAACGGACACAAGACTTCTCAGATGTGATTTCAAACTGTTCCCAACCGTCAAAACCCAAGCTGTTGTCTGGACGATTACACATTTTGTAACTTACATAACAATCGAGCAGAATCACACACTCGAAAAATTTAAAAATACCCTCAGAATCGACAGATGGAGATTGAAAACTGGAAACTACATTGATAAATATTATGGACCATATTTGTATGCTCTCGTTTAACATTAAAGCACCACAAATATGGAGCACCATGAACTGTTTGATGAAATATGACTGCGACCAAGTAAAATGCAAAACTGTTTCGGAAATCGCGGCTTTGAAGCAAACTTCTATTAAAACCTCATTATAACATGGTAAAAGCCTTTGGCTGAATTCGCAGTTCCGTTCTTCCTTTGTTGAGTTTTGGCGCGGTTATAATGGATGCAAGCTGAGTGAAGATCTCTGATTGTAATAGGCTCTTTGGCAGTAAGAAAGTATCTGTAGAGATTAATTTGACAGTTTTTCACTGTAAAATATGTAAAATGGTAAAATGTAAAATTTAAAATAGTAAAAAATAAAGATCTGAAAAAAAATAAAAAATTGCTCTCTAACGTTACGCATTACAAAGACATATAGATATTATGCGTTTGTCTTTCACAGTTCAGATAGTTTTCGTAATTTAATGGCAATATGTTCTTATCTATACAGAATATGGTATCCCATGTCCATCCTAATGTCAAATAGCATCTCCTTGTCAAATTTCATCACGATCGGAGTATCCGTTTATCCCAAGAAACATAACAAACAGATAGACAGAGTTACTTTCGGATTTATAATATTAGTATAGATTAATACTAGACGACCCGTGCGAAAATTTCGCGAATAAAATGCGATGAATAGTGAGGTTAAATATAATGTCACCAAGTTCACGAAAAATTCCTTTCTTAGAATATAATGTTACCACGGCGGAAACCTTAGTCTTTAATACGATATGTCATTTATCTATATCGATTGGATATCAAGGGAAATATAAGGCTCGTGACACAAAAATACGTTGTAGAACAATTTATACTTTTTCCCTTTAATAGTTGAATTCCAAACACTTCTTTCTTAAAATATGATGTCATCAAAGCTGAGACATTATTCCTCACAATCGTACTTGATTTATCGATTTTGGATAGATATCAAGGGACATAAGTGGCTCGAGACACAAAAAACGCATTTTAGAAAAATTGACTTTTTTGCCTTTTATGGGTCGAATTACGAAAAATTCCTTTCTTAAAATATGTTACCACGGCGGAGACCTTATTCTTTAATATGGTACCTCATTTATCTATATCGGTTATATATCAAGGGAGATAAATCGCTCGTAACACAAAAATCGGTTATAGAAAAATTTATACTTTTCCCCTTTAAGGGTTGAATTCCAAACACATTCTTTCTTAAAATATGATTTCACAAAGCTGATACATTACTCCTCATAATCCTACCTCATTTATCGATTTTGGTTAGATATCCAGGGAGATAAATGGCTCGAGATACAAAAAACACATTTTAGAAAAAGTGACATTTTTGCTCTATAAGGTTCGAATTACGGAAAATTCCTTTCTTAAAATATGTTACCACGGCGGAGACCTTATTCTTTAATATGGTACCTCATTTATCTATATCGGTTATATATCAAGGGAGATAAATCGCTCGTAACACAAAAATCGGTTATAGAAAAATTTATACTTTTTCCCTTTAAGGGTTGAATTCCAAACACATTCTTTCTTAAAATATGATTTCACAAAGCTGATACACTACTCCTCATAATCCTACCTCATTTATCGATTTTGGTTAGATATCCAGGGAGATAAATGGCTCGAGATACAAAAAACACATTTTAGAAAAGTGACATTTTTGCTCTATAAGGTTCGAATTACGGAAAATTCCTTTCTTAAAATATAATGTTACCATGGCGGAGACCTTATTCTTTAATATGATACCTCATTTATCTATATCAGTTAGATATTAAGGGAGATAAATCGCTCGTGACACAAAAATGCGTTATAGAAAAATTTATACTTTTTCCCTTTAAGGGTTGAATTCCAAACACAGTCTTTCTTAAAATATGATTTCACAAAGCTGATACATTACTCCTCATAATTCTACCTCATTTATCGATTTTGGTTAGATATCCAGGGAGATAAATGGCTCGAGATACAAAAAAAAAACATTTTAGAATAAGTGACATTTTTGCCCTATAAGGGTCGAATTACGAAAAATTCCTTTCTTAAAATATAATGTTACCATGGCGGAGACCTTATTCTTTAATATGATACCTCATTTATCTATATCGGTTAGATATTAAGGGAGATAAATCGCTCGTGACACAAAAACGCATTGCAAAATTATTGATACTTTTGCCCTTTAAGGGTCGAATTCCAAAAACTTTCTGGCTTAATTTATGACGTCACTAAGGCGGAGATCTTAATCTTTAAAATGATACTTCATAAAACGGTTTCAGATAGGTATCCAGGGAGATAACTGACTCGTAACAAAGAAAACAGCATTTTAGAAAAATTTACATTTTTGCCCTTTAAGGGTCGAATTCCGAAAACTTTCTTACTTAAAATACGATTTAACCAAAGTGCAGACCATAAGCTTTAAAATGACACCTCATTTATTGATTTCGGTTAAGTATGAAGGAAGATATAGGCTTGTGACAAAAAAATACCTTATAGAAATAATATATATGATTAGTGCTTTAAGTCTCGCCGAAGACTACGTAATTTTACGTAGAAGCTATCCCGATTCTCGTCTGAAGTGATTTCGGCAAAGCTTGTAAAATGAAATCTGGATGTCCCGGGCATCGAACCCACGTCCGAACCACTGCGTTATCACCAACCCACCACGCTCTATCTCCTCGGAAACAGGGAACGCTGTTTCAACGATCACGCTAGCATACTCCTCCAAAAATACTGAAAAAATCAGAACAAACAGGGAAGTCAGAGAACTTTTGATCAGTAATATAATTTTAATGACAGTTGTAAAATCAGGAATAATGTAGCTTATAACGCAACATCTACATCTACATATATACTCTGCAATTCACAAAATTATGGGTGGCAGAGGGTGCTCAGCACCAAAGCTAATCTCTTTGTTGCAAAGTCACCCCATATTGTACGTAAATGTTTCGTTACAGATAATAATAAAGTTTTTTCGCGGAAGGGGGAGACGAAATAGCAATTTATTTAATATAGCAGTTTTTCCCGGCGGGCGTTGTAAACAAATAAACTGCCATCGGGCTCCCAGCAGCGTAAAAAAAGTCACAAGTGTGACTTTTACGCGGCTGGAAGCCCGAGAAGATTTTGTTTTGTAATTAATTTGTTGTGTTCAACATCTCCTGTCAATACAGACAACATTAAGCCAGGACATATCAGCATGTAGCGATTTTAACTGCCTTGACCTCGCTTCCATTGATCCATTTTTGGTTTGTATCAACAGTATTACAGGATTCCAACCCGAGTGTGGGGTAGCGGTAATGTTCGTGCTCGGCATCGGCAGGACGCGGGTTCAATTAGGCGTCCAGATATCAGTTTGCCGTACTTTCCCGAAATAACTGCAGGCTCATGCAGGGATGGTTCCTTCAAAAGGCTGTGTCTGTGGTCGCTAAGCTCGAATTGTAAATGTGTACCAATAACATAAAAATTGGATTCAGTCACCGGTAATTCTCAGAATCATGTGTAGCATTCATGACCATGCTTATTTATGCTCTTTTTCATTTTTTTCCAGTTTTTCCGGAATACCACTTAGGAGATGATCGAACTGTGTTCAGCACTGCAATATCGTTAAATTAACCTCTGGTCCATTTTTTGCTGGATTTTTTTTTAGGACAAATATAAACTGAGGAACTTCTCAGAAATGCAAGTATTTCAGGTCTTCATACTATCTGGATGTGCGTGTGATATCGTGAAGCAGAGGACGAGAGAAAAATATCCATTAGGATAATAGTGAAAGATTATGCTTACAGAAGAACCTGTTTATTTTCTGTGTAACTGTTAGGTCAATGGTGACATGCTGCCATTTGGAGACCATTCGTATGTAAACATTTCATGACAAAAAATAATAATCTATGAAGGAGAGAGAGTTTAATGAACGAGTCTATAAATGCTTTATATATCTTTGGAATGGTAAACTTGACAGGAAATTAGTAACGACTATTTAAGTGGGTGAGACGAATGTGGTGAGGAAGTAATTATATCGAACAGTGACTGTGTCGTCAACTGACTTCCAGCGATATCGTTTGATAGCGCTGTTCGTTGCGGTGTGAGTAATATCTCTGATGTGGGGTGACACCTTCGGTCCTCCGATGATGACGCTGTCAGACCAGCTGCAGGGGCAGCAGCGAGCCAGCGCGAAGAAGCCGAAAGCGCAGTCGAGCAGGACGCAGCCCAGAGCCAGGAGCAGATCCGAGACCTCCGCGCCGTCCAAAGATGTGCGTCGCGGCAGAGATACCTCCGCCAGAGATGCTCCTGCAGGCGGCGCCAGAGATGCCGCGCGGCGCGCCAAGGAGGAGCGGCACGAGTCCCCGGTGTCGCTGATACGGCGCACGCTTGGCAGCTTCGTTCGCAACTCGTCGCTGCGGCGCAGTTTCAGCTTCGGGCGCGACCTCAACAAGGCGGGCATGAAGCGCAACTCGTGGGCCTCGTCCCTGCAGTCCCTCAGGGAGGAGGGCGAGGAGGCCGGCGCCAGGGCGGCGTCGGGCGGCGTCCAGCTCAGCGACTCCGACGCCGAGGAGCAGCACCCGCCCAACAGCGACCTCGAGTTCAAGACGCGCAGCCTCGTCATCGAGGGCGACCTCGACCCCGAGTTCCAGGTCTGTATAAGTGTTTCAAGTGTATACCTATACCGTATCAAAAACCTCAGATTGCTTTAACACTTCATTATTGTAGCTTGCATGCGCACTTAACGTTCTGCGCATGCGCATTTGACGTTATGGCCATGCGGACTTAACGTTGTGCTCATGCGCACTTTACTTTCTGCGGATGTGCATTTGACGTTCTGCGCATGCGTACTTGAGGTTCTACGCACGTGAACTTAACGTTCTGCGCACGTGAACTTAACGTTCTGCGCATGCGCACTTGACGTTACATGCATGTGCACTTAACGTTCTGCGCATGCGCATTTGACGTTATGGCCTTGCGGACTTAACTTTGTGCTCATGCGCACTTTACGTTCAGCGGATGTGCATTTGACGTTCTGCGCATGCGTACTTGAGGTTCTGAGCACGTTAACTTAATGTTCTGCGAATGAGCATTTGACATTATGGCCACGCGAACTTAACGTTGTGCTCACCTTACATTTGCGGATGTGCATTTGACGTTCTGCGCATGCGTACTTGAGGTTCTGCGCACGTTAACCTAACTTACTGCGCATGCGCACTTGACGTTCCGAGAATGTGCACTTAACGTTCTGCGCATGCGCATTTGACCTTATGGCCATGCGAACTTAACGTTGTGCTTATGCGCACTTAACGTTGTGCGCACATTACGTTCTGCGGATGTGATTTTGACGTTCTGCCCGTGCGTACTAAAGGTTCTGCGCCCGTTAATTTAACGTTCTGCGCATGCGCACTTGACGTTTCGAGCATGCGCACTTTACGTTCTGCGCATGCACACTTTACGTTCTGCGCATCCGCATTTGACGTTATGGCCATGCGTACCTAACGTTGTGCTCATGCGCACATAACGTTATGCGCACTTTACGTTCTGCGGATGTGCATTTGACGTTCTGCTCATGTGTACTTGAGGTTCTGAGCCCGTGAACTTAACGTTCTGCGCATGCGCACTTGACGTTCCATTCATGCGCACTTAACGTTCTGCGCATGCGCATTTGACGTCATGGCCATGCGGACTTAACGTTGTGCTCATGCGCATTTGACGTTATACGCACTTTACGTTCTGCGGATGTGCATTTAGCGTTTTGCGCATTCGTACTTGAGGTTCTGCGCCCGTGAACTTAACGTTATGCGCATGCGCACTTGACGTTCCATGCATGTTCACATAACGTTCTGCGCATGCGCATTTAACGTTATGGCCATGCGGACTTAACGTTGTGCTCATGCGCATTTGACGTTATAGCCATGCGGACTTAACGTTGTGCTCATGCGCACTTAAAGATATGCGCACTTTACGTTCTGCGGATGTGAATTTGACGTTCTGCGCATGCGTACTTGAGGTTCTGCTTCCCGTGAACTTAACGTTCTGCGCATGCATACTTGACCTTCCATGCATGCGCACTTAACGTTCTGCGCATGCGCATTTAACGTTATAGCCATGCGAACTTAACGTTGTGCTCATGCGCACTTTCCGTTCTGCGGAAGTGCATTTGACGTTCTGCGCATGCGGACTTGAGCATCTGCGCCCGTGAACTTAACGTTCTGCGCATGCGCACTTAACGTTCTGCACATGCGCATTTGTCGTTATGGCCATGCGGACTTAACGTTGTGCTCATGCGCACTTAACGATATGCGCAATTTACGTTTTTCGGATGTGCATTTGACGTTCTACGCATACGTACTTGAGGTTCTGCGCCCGTGAACTTAACGTTCTGCGTATGCGCACTTGAATTTCCATGCATGCGCACTTAACGTTCTGCGCATGCGTATTTGACGTTATGGCCATGCGAACTTAACGTTGTGCTCATGCGCACTTACCGTTATGCGTACTTGAGGTTCTGTGGATGCATACTTGACGGTCCGCGCATGCGCATTTAACGATACTTTGTTCCAAGCAGCTCCGATATTGTCCGCTATCATTTAAGCTCATATTAAGCAGCGAATACTCGCTACATGGTTTTGACTTAACAACCATTACGCTTTAGCTTTTCTATGCATCCCTAAATACATGTGTGTCAAGCGCATACATGTATCGTATCAAAAACGTTAAAGCTCCGATTGCTTTAACACTCACCGAAAATCACGTGATGACGTCAGAAGGAGTCACCATTGTTACACACTGAAACACGCTTAGTTGCTTTCTGATTATTTATATTCGTTCGATGCAACTGCTTTGATTATACTCTCTGATCGCTGTTAAAATAAGGAGAGAAAAATGTCGGGATATCGTGTTTATATCGCGATACGGTGAATATATTAATGCGTCAAGCATTCACTGTAATGGAAATATATTAGCATTAGTCTTTAGAGCAGAGGGAATGAGTTATTTTAGCATAAAAAAAGATTATTTTAGCTACGTGGCAGAAATATACATTTATCCGTAATTTTTGATGGGCCTGGATGTTAGTTTTTAATGAAAATCGATTGAAAGATATTTTTGCTGGAGTAGTTCTCCGATATGAAAGCTGCAATAACAAAATACTATATAACACAGTGAAGTGTCCATCAACGATATAATAATTTTCATTGTTTTAATGAGAAGGACAAAGTGTTTATTTATTGTAGACATGAACTTCAGTTCGAAAAATTATCAAAAACACCAATAAAATATGTAGGAAAAAAATACGGGAAAAATACAAAGAAAAATAGTCAGAAAAATACACAGTGATACGCGTACCCGTTTTTTACCTCTCCATACGAGCAGTGTATGATATCAGTGAGCATGCGAGCTGACACCCGGCGGAGACCCGCGAGTTGTAGTCGGTTCACTCTGCACAGGCGTCTCAAGGCCACCCCATACCTCAGTGCGCATGCGCAGACGACTGGAGAGGAGCGGTCAGCTCGCAGGCAGCGGGGCGGAGCTACGGGAAGGTGACCTTGAACCGCCTCTGCGGAGTCAACAGACTATAAAGGTCCGCGCTCACTAGGACGGGCCGCATCGCATCGCAGAAATGCGTCTGCAATCGCTTACACTGATTCTAATGGGGTAACGCACACCAGAGGCGGGTCGAGTCGGGGCGGGGCGGGCCGCGTCGCGTCGCACGGCCGGATCGCTTGGCCAGCTAGGCGTATTTTTCTGCCTGTGCGCCTCGATGCGCTCAGTCGCGAGCAGGTTTGCGATAGGAGCTCCAACAGCACTGACTGACTTTTGTAACTTGTATGTTCCTATTTCTGTGAACAAACTCCATTACTTCAATAAAATTGGCTGCAAATTTGCACGCAGGATAGTGAATGATTTTTGAAAAAAATATAAGTAATTGCAATCTGAAAATTTAATTACTTTATGAACTTTAATAAAGATGAAAAAATTATATAATTTCTAGCTCATGCCCACTTGTTCTTTGCTTGTATGTTTTAACTTAAACTATTCAAACGTAATGGATAAGTAATGGCTTTCAAAGAGTTTTATGATTTACAAGCCGCAAAATATAACAACAACAAAAAAAATTTTTTTTCAGGAAATAGGAAACTAGTTAAAACAACCAGGTATAATGTCATGTTTTGTATTTTTTGTTTATTTTACGTGTGTATTATAATTTTCTATCACTTTCTTTAAATCCCGCTTCTAAAGCTTCGTGTTACCAATTAACCTAATTGTTTAAAAATATTTTGTGAAATTATTCCAAATCTTAATGTTTTCTGATGTAACCTAGAAACTTGTGTAAGTCAAGTATTGAAATTTCTTTGTTGTCATTTCCGTTCTTACCTTCTGCAACCCAATTCAGATATCGTTAATCAAAAGGTTATGAATTCAGCACGTGGCTAGTATTATTTTATTTATCTTATTAGGTAACACCGACATACTTCTTTATAGATTTTGAAACCTTCTACCTATAACACCAAAGCAGTTACCGATCACCCTCCATAGTTTATTGAGCCTGTAATTGAAAAAATTTTCTCTTCATTTCATTTTATCTGATATTATGGAATAGGCCTCATCTAGAAAGTGGAAAAGCTTCATCCACTACTATTACATACTGCATTTAATCACACTTGTCAACGTGCAAATTCAGTTTTCCTGCAGCCATTGCCTCACCTAAATTGTTGTAGCTAAATGTTTTGCCATCTTAATTTTTTTCCCAATCCTCCGACGTCCAAAATACCAAAACGGTATTCAGCAACTGCAAGGGCTGGTAAAACCATTAAAAACATTCATTTTTCTGAATTAAAAATAAAGAGAACTGTTAGTACATGTTTGCCATCTAATGTGCCTAAGAAAATTCCTTTTTAAATTAAACCCATTGCCTTTTCTGCTTAATTTTCTTCTTCTTCAATGAATATATAAAAATAAGAGCCCTTAGTCTGCTGTGTCCATTTGCAGTGCAGAAGCGGCTGAATTATCGTCGAGAATCGAAGGCGGCGACAATAAAAGAAATGCGACTCGCTGCGTCCAGATGTGCGTTGCAGCATTTTCGCTCAATGCGATGCGACGCGACGCGATGCGATGCGGCCCGCCCTAGTGAGCGCGTACCTTAACGCAGCACGGCACGCTGTTCCGCTCAATCCTCCACGTAGATTTTGAGACTTTTTTTTTTTTTTTTTTTTTTTTTTTTTTTTTTTTTTTTTTTTTAATGGCATTCGGCAACGGAGGCCATACAGCCAGCTCAATGTGTATTTTCTCCAATGTATGGACGCCACAGGACGGACAAGACATTCACACAGACACACAACACTTAACATCCATGCCCGCGGCCGGATTCGAACCGGCGGCCTTCGGCACGTGGAGCTAGCACTCTAGCCCCTACGCTACCGAGGCCGGCTATTTTGAGACTTCTGCTGTCAATTTACTCATAAACGGTGGAAGAAATGTTGGCTGGGCCGTGCATTATACATTCTTTTGCAGGCTCAAACTTTACCTTCGTGTATTAGCTGCCTCCACGTTAGCAGCACTGCGACCTATCATAGGAATTAACCGACTTTGCGTTATTTGTTCTTTAGATAGGTTTTTGGGCAATTATCGAAAATTTCAGTTGAATTTACAAAAAAAACATAGAAAATTTGTTCAGCTTTTAGGGCCTATTCATCGAAGGTAAAACTAGACAGCCAAAATTTTTCACTTACCACTCACTAGCTTTTAAACCCCATTTTCAGGGACTGGAAAAACTGTTCATGAAGTTACGATCCTCTCTTACGATCAGAAAAATCACGCACCTCGATGTGTCAAACCGTAAACCTCACACAAATGCTACGGATACTGTCTTGGTCTTCTCACTATTGTTATCTGGTTTTTTCTATTTTTTAACGACACGTCGTCGGCACAGGGCCGAGAGAGGTTGAGGGACAAGGGACAGGAAGGAATTCGGCAGTCGCCTGTTGGAAGAACCATGCCTGCGTTCGCCCCAGAGAACCGTGGCGAACTGAAATGTGTTTTGCAGATTCGAACCCGCATCCTCAGGGTAAAGCTACACCACGCTCCATATCCATTTTTCCAATCCACCTTGGCATGTTTTGTCCAAACGGAGCTATCTAGAACCTCAATAACATTCTCGAAAGGAGACATCCATTAATTACGTGAGGTGAAATAGGGGGGGGGGGGTCCGGTGAAATCTCACCAGGGGGGAGGGGGAGGTCGACAGAAAATACACGTGAGATTTTGCGAAACATTTGGGGACAGTAAAAAAAAAAAGGTCTACAATTTGCGCCAAAGTCGATTTTAGGAGGGTATTTCGTCAAAAAAGTTAGGGTGTGACCTAAAAAAATAATAAAAAAAATAGCTCTACAAAAGTTTCCAGGGCGATTTCTAGGGGGGGTTCTCACGGACCAGATCTCACCAGAGGGAGGGAGGGGGGGGGTCTGGCCAGATCTCACGAAATCTCACCAGGGGGTAGGGAGGGGTCCAGAAATCCGGAAAAACACCTGACGTAATTTGTGGATGCCCCCAAAAGAAGAAATCAACGCGGGCTCAATTTGTTTCACGAGAAGGAGGAAAACTGAAGCCTGGATGCCCTCACCGGGGACCGAAGTCACATCCTCCTATGTGCCTGGCTCGAAAGCATGCCCTGCATCCAGTGCAAGGGAAATGTAGCGTTATGCCTCTACTAAACTACTGTGCACCATTATCAGACAAAACTCGCTAAAGTAATCAACTAACGACGTGCTTAGAGAATTAAACGTTGCATAAAATAGTCATACACACTAACAGTCTCATCGATCACGTGTTGTCAAACGGTGAAGCTAATGATGTCTTGAGCGATTCATTTATTAAATACAAAAAAAAAAAAAAAAAATGCGGCAGAAATGACAAAAATAAAAATGTACTATCCATAATATCCAACTGTGTTATTTAAAGTAAAAGTGCAACAGTTGATCGAAATTGTAACGATGTCATTTTTTGTTTGTTTGTTACTGCCTAACGTCTCCTATAACAACTAGGTCTTTAGAGACGGGAAAGGATGGGGGGCAAGGAATGGGAAGGAATTCGGCCATGGCCTTGGAACGATGTCAAGAGCGTAATAGCAACCGCGGCAAGAGCTATATCCAAAGACAGATATCTTAATGTTTGAAACATTGACAATGATCGGAGAGAAGAATCTAAAACTGAGACGAAAGCCCTTTGTCGACACGAAGCTTTACTTCCGTAAAGAATCACAGCAAAAAACAAAGATAGTTAATACATTCTAACCTGTGGTCCTATAGAAGGATGCTGGGAATTAAGTGAACGGGTTAACTATAAAAAAGGAATTTGTCAACGAATCTCAAAGGGAGAAAACGCACCATGATGAAAGACTAGGAACAGTAGAAGACAAGCATAAGAATATATGAAACTGATAATTGAGGAAGTGAGGTATAGCGACAACATATATATAAGTACGTGGAACCAGACGGGAGACCATTAGAAGGTGGAGATACGGGAAAAAATTCTGTCCTCATGATTTCTGAAATTATCTGGAACGAGGACCTAGTTCACAGCAGGACAGCTAAGTTGGAGTTATTGTCTGGCATATAAATGTTTAGATTTGCTTCCGTTATTAGGCAGTAAAATAAAAACAGGGTTGATGATGAATATTTTAAAAAAATCACTAAAATGCGCAGCTTATCTCCCACCAGCATTGCAAATACACAACAGACGATGTTGGAGTTACTCTCCGAGAAATTCTAGGGATATGACAGTCTGCAGTGTTGGCAGCAGTGAACGACGGGCTGTCCCTCGAGGACGTCTGGGATACGAGACAAAACAAAGGAAGGCTGGGCGCTATTTGCATGCGAGGCGCCGAAATACAATGTCGGCCTGGGACATTAAAATGCGGAAACGCGTCGGCAAATACAGTAAAAACTGTCACACACAAAACTGCAGAGGCTGCCAAGTGTTGCCAACATGCGAGAACGAAAGTCACCGCCGCCCAGAGGAAACATCTCTCTTAACGGGTTGAACTTGAGCAAACCGAGAGGCTGAGAGTTAATTTGCCTATTCTGGCAACTCAGACAGAGGAGGCTGTAATATACACTGGTTAAAAAAAAAAAAAAAAAAAAAAAAAAAAAAAGCATTCATTAGGGGCTGGAACCAAGGAACATTCTGCCTTCTTTACATTACACTGCAAGATGTGCCCAAGGTAAAAGTCGGCTTATGGATCCATGAAAGTCCCCTCCACGACATGGATTCGAACCGGCGACCTTCTGTCACCCAGCCAGAAATCTTAACCACTGAGCCATCAGAACGCAGGAGATATACTGTTAAAATCAGCATGTTGGCGATCCAACGCGCATATTATATGCGCAACACCTCATAGCGTGACTGTAATAGTTGTGTGCTCATAGATTTATCCCTGTTCAAAAATCGCCTAGCGCGCCTATAGAAGTTTTAACTTCAAAAAGTACGCAGAAGTGGAATAGGAAACGAAATGAAACTTCACGGGGTTGAGAGAGTATAGGATGTTATTTTAGTGATTACAAAATCCATTGAAATTTACAAAGAACTTGGCAGTATGAGACCAATTAAAGTTGGACCCCCTGTGGCCTGGGTGGGTGCTCTGATTCGGTTGGAAAGGGTGTCATAAAGTAGTTGTATCATCCCCTGAGGCAAGCTGTTGTAACTGGTCCTGGATATCCTGGATACTGGCACTGGGTCGGAGTTGACGTTTGAGCTATCCCACACATGTTCTATAGGGGGACGGATCTGGAAAACTTGCTGAATATGGGCTTACCACAATATCACACACACAGTGTGAGCGAGTATTGTCCTGTCGACAAATGGCTGCGCGATGCTGTCGCATTAGAGGTAACACATGAGGACGCAGGATGTGCGTGACGTACCGTTGTGCCATCAGAGTTCCCTCAAGTCACACCCCACGGCTGTACACACCGTGACGTCAGTAGTAACACCGCTTCGTCTCTCAGAAACATACGAAGAATGGTGCCTTTCCCCAAGACACCACCATATTCGCCGACGATGGTCATCCTAGGTTCGTGCAGAATTGCTGACCACAATGCGACGCCATTCATCAGCAGACCTTGCACCAGTCCACACGCAGCCGTCGCTTGTGTCGTGGTGTTCTATAGGGGGACGGATCTGGAAAACTTGCTGAATACGGGCGTACCACAATATCCCACATACAGTGTGAGCGAGCATTGTCGTGTCGACAAATGGCTGCGCGATGCTGTAGCATTAGAGGTAACATATGAGGACGCAGGATGTCCGTGACGTACCGTTGTGCCATCAGAGTTCCCTCAAGTCACACCCCACGGCTGCACACACTGTGACGTCAGTAGTAACACCGCTTCGTCACTCAGAAACATACGGAGATTGGGACCTCTCCCCAAGACACCACCATATCCGCCGACGATGGTCATCCTAGGTTCGTGCAAAATTGCTGACCATCAGCAGTCCTTGTACCAGTCCAAACGCAGCCGTCGCTTGTGTTGTGGTGTTACCGGCAGCCTACGCATGGAACGGTGATTCCCTTGTCCAATTGCCGCTAGGCTCTGACCAATAGTACAGGATGATACAGAATGTAGTGGGGAGTCCACTACTTGTTCTCCGATGGCTGAGGCAGATGTGAAGGGTTACGGTGTGCTTGGTGCACTGTAGGGCGATCCTTCCTTCTAGTGACCACACGTGATCGACCGGAACCTTTACGACGAGTATGCCTGCCCTCACGTTCCAATATCGAGCCACTGTCACATCCGAAGGTCCCACAAATATGGAAATTGCACGATTCGACCGACGGCCAAATGGAGTTGACTAGCACGAGTACGCGGCACCTCTCAAACATCTGACGGTGTTCACGTCCCACATACCCCACGAGGCCTAGCAACAACACTAATCACAAACACTAATTCACTCTCGTGACCGTTCTACCAGTAGCAGACAATTCCAAGCCTAGTCATTTATACTAGTGATCGCCCAGTGATCTAAATTCGACCGTAATTCATTAAGTTGTTTAGTTTCTTTCATGAAAGAGTAATAATCTAGTAATTCTCTGCATTACCTATAGTATTAAAACGATACACTCCACGCGTGACTGTATGCTAAATTTGAGCTTCTAATCTAACCATAGCAAATGATGAACTGTATTTATCGATGGTTCATTTAGGCCGGAAAACTGCTTAAGCTTTATGAAACATGCGCATTTAAATGTATCTATCAAAATAATTTTGTCACTTCGTGTGTTCGCTATTTAAATTTGGTGTATTATCATTTTGAATTTCACGCAAATAAGTATTCCTTATTTCTTGTCTCTCTCTCTCTCTCTCTCTCTCTAATGAAATTACTGAAATTAAAAAATCAAAAGACACTTCACCAAAGTTTAACATTTTAAATAATCAAATGACCATATAGTATCTGGCAGAATCGCTACATTTCTTTTCAAAGTATTCCTTTCATAACTTCAAACATTAATCTCTACTTTATCCGAGTCTTTCGTTTTACCAAAGACCACAGAGTGTCTCAATGCGGGGAATTCACGTAAGAACGTTGGCTCGGATCCTATTTCACGCGCACACACACCTTCGCAATTTAATTTTTTATTTTAATAATATATTTGTAACATGTATTAACTATGCTTATTATATTTTTGGGTGGGGTGGGACATTCTCCACCAGTGAAAAACTGTTACTGATCTGTTGAAATTTGGATTAACTGTTTCCTTATAGTGTCCTCTTCACGTTTAGCACTCTCCTTTTCCGGAAAATTCGCCACGAATTAAATTAAAAATGCCTAAATATGGATGCTCCGCAACCGCGAAATGTTAGCAGCACTGTAAAAATGACAAAATTTATTGGTACAGGGATCATATAAACCTAAATAGGTTCGTTTTGTCATAGTGATCACGGTTAGGTTGAAATTCGGCCTGGACCAAGAGTAAAAAGTTTACGGGAAATTCGTTCTGCGCAGCCCATGTCGCAAACCAGAGACAAACTGCGGATTTGTTTACAACTGAATCAATTATCTCTGACTGCTTATATCGATTGCAAGGTTTGTAAAATATATTATATATAATTTTAGCTTTCTGTATTTCTTTAAGTTCCTCCGTTCGCCCAATATTCTGGCCACTACCTGCGCTATCTACCAGCCCTCGAAATGTTGCTTCTTGCTTCTATATAAGTTCAGAGATTAATTTCGACTGTTTTGTTTCACCAAAGAAGACAAAGTAAGGCGGCTAGCTGCGCCATCTACCAGCCATCTGAGCGAACTACGTAGGCGAGCGAGCGTTTTATTTTACTTAATTTAATGTATTTGTAACGCATATTATATATAGATTTTAGCTTCCCTCACTTCTTCTCCATATAATCTTTAACTGTGCCAAATCTCACACTTCTCCGTGCGCGCAATATTCTTAAAAATTTAACATAAGTTTTCACTTAGCGTATTAGTATATAGATACCCGCCGGTAGTCTGCACTGCATCACTAAGTTTCCGTATTTTATCTGCGAGGAGGGACCATGTCTGATGGGGGAGCGGCAACCCTCGGATTCAGGAGTCCGCGGGTTTGAATCTCCATACAGTTACCCATATTTCGGTTTTCCATAGTTTCCCGAAATAATTCCAGGCGAATGCCGGATTGCGTACTTAAAAAATGGCCACAGCTGATTTCTTTTCCGTTGCGTGCCTCCAAGTTGATGTGTAAAACCATAACAAACAGAAGACGGATACACCGATCGTTGGCTATCAGCCATTGAACAAATCATTACAGTGAACATTACTTCTGTTTTATCTACAGTTAAATAGTGTCGATTCTCGAAACTCTACCAGTCTTCAAAGAGTAAGAGTCCCGCGTTAGATAAAAGATCTATAAATTTTGTGGCATTTTCCGAAGAAAAAAGACGTTGATGCTACTGTATAACCGAAAATAAACACGTGAACACGATCTGCTTCAGTGCTAGATGTGTCCAGCCTGTAAGGGCGCGTCCATAAACTACGCGACTCTGTCTAGGCGCTGAGGAAGGGTTGGCTGGAAGCTAGGCTGGGTTACGGAGGTGAGTGGGGTTTTCATTCATATTATCTGACACAGTTAAAATGAGGTATAGAACACACATCATGTAAATGCTTATTTCTGTCATTTAATTATCCCCGCATGTAATTTACGATATTCTTGACAAGAGAAAACAGTACAAAATGTCTTCTGGAATCAATTAGGAAAAAGAGCTACGTGCTATGCGGGGGGAGGGGGGTTAGAGGCAAAGCCACGTCGGGCTACGGGGAAAAGGGAGAAGGGTTCACAGGAGGCCAAAGTGGAGCTACTTGGTTTATGAACGCTCCTTAATAATCTCCAAGTATCACCTTTTATTTTTCCTCTATTAGCTCTGCGATCACTTTCACCTGGAATGTATTTATATGGAACATTTATTCTCAAGTTACTTTTGAATAGAAATCTTAATATGATTTTTTTTTTTTTTTTTTTTTTTTTTTGCTGTCGTCAGTCTTTCGACTGGTTTGATGCAATCCTCCATCGTTTCCTATCCTGTGCTAACCTCTTCATTTCTACATACCCCTTACAGCCCACGTCCTCAATAATCTGTTTCATATATTCTAATCTCTGTCTTCCTCTACAGTTCTTACCTTCGACTGTTCCCTCCACTAACAACTTAACCAATCCAGAATGTCTCAAAATATGACCTACCAGCCTATCTCTTCTTTCTGTAAGCTTCTTCCACAAACTTCTTTTCTCACCAATCAATTCCAAAACTCGTTCATTTCTTACTTTGTCTGTCCACTTAATTTTCAGCATTCTTCTGTAGCACCACATTTCAAATGCTTCCATTTTCTTTCTTTCCGGTATTCCTAAAGTCCATGTTTCGCTACCATAAAGTGCTGTGCTCCACAAAAAGAGTTTTAAAAAGTTCTTTCTAATTCCTAGATTAATATTTGAAACTAAAAGGTTTCTCTTTTTCATGAAGGCTCTTTTTGCTAGTGCTATTCTGCTTTTAACATCATTCCTGCTTCGGCCATCGGTTGTAATTTTACTTCCCAAGTAACAGAATTCACTTACTTCTCCTATTGCATCCGATCCTATTTTTATATTTAATCTACTAGTATTGGTATCATTTCTGCTACATTTCATCACTTTTGTCTTGCTTATGATTTTAATAATCTTTAAAAAAGGTACATGAGGTCTTTAACCACAGTGAAATAAAAACAAATTCTACTTTCATTATAAACTGAATTTAATTGAACGCTCTGAAACTTGCTCGGGAGAGTATAAAAGTTTACATTGTTAACAAAACGCACTTAAACCAGAGCATAATGCAGAGATTATGGTCTTTTAAGTTCCTTAAGACAAATAACTTAATGGTTATCGTCTACGCAGACAGCTCGCGCACGCTTCTCGCTCCCCTATTGGCTGTAGTCTATGTAGACGTCATTTGCCTACGTGATAATGTTCGACAAAGCTGACGTTCTAACTATTTCGTCATTTATGCGACGTGTCGCCATGGCGTTACTGTCTCTTCCGTACGTCATAGGGTAGTAGGTATGCGATCACGGTTTGTTCCTGTCTCTTCAAAAGTTTAAAAGAGGTTACAGATCAGTTCGAGGCACCGCACGAACTGGTCCGAGGCGAGGAGAGCATACTAGTGTGCACGTGTTACCGAGGCACAGCACGAACGGGTCCGAGGCGAGGCGATCATACTAGTGTGTACTTGTTACCGAGGCACCGCACGAACGGGTCCGAGGCGAGGTGAGCATACTAGTGTGCACATGTTACCGAGGCACCGCATGAACGGGTCCGAGGCGAGGCGAGCATACTAGTGTGCACGTGTTACCGAGGCACCGCACGAACGGGTCCGAGGCGAGGCGAGCATACTAGTGTGCACGTGTTACCGAGGCACCGCATGAACGGGTCCGAGGCGAGGCGAGCATACTATTGTGCACGTGTTACCGAGACACCACACGAACGGGTCCGAGGCGAGGTGAGCATACTAGTGTCCACGTGTTACCGAGGCACTGCACGAACGGGTCCGAGGCGAGGCGAGCATACTAGTGTGCACGTGTTACCGAGGCACCGCACGAACGGGTCCGAGGTGAGGTGAGCATACTAGTGTGCACGTGTTACCGAGCCACCGCACGAACGGGTCCGAGGCGAGGCGAGCATACTAGTGTGCCCAACATCTTCGAGTCTAAATCGTAGGTTAAGGGGTTAAAGAGTGTAAAAGGCGCTCCGTATTGTGGACAAACTTTATTACAAAGCGTTAAAATAAAGAGGATTCTTGGCGGTGCACTTACTGAAACCAGACCGATGTATTAAAGGGGGAAAAAAAAAAGAAAAAAAAATGAAAATAAAGCCAATATTTTAAAGCTTAATTTAGTTTTATTTAAAACATATTGCAAGTTAGTAAATGCAACACCAGTTGCCAACTATTTCAATGTTGTGTCTAATCTTTCTTCAGCAGTTTCTGTTTTTCGAAAATTTGTATGATTCTTCGAAATTTTCTCCCAAATTGATTTTAATTTAATATATGTATTCAGTAGACGTCATTCCCTTTTTCTTCAATCATACTGTTTGAAAATAATTTCACACGAATTAACATTCTATTCCTATAAAGTCTAGTTGAACACTACTGTTATTTATTTCTCTTTTTATCTAAACTGGCAACCAATATGAATACAGCGCTAGGCACCGCGCTCTACGCTCGAAGTTCACAGCACTACCAACTCGTCAGCACAAACGAATGGATACCTCGTCCGATGCCCGTGTATTCTTTCGTCTATATGCGAGGCATCTGTTGTGTCTCGGTGCCTCGCCTCGGTGCCTCGCCTCGGTGCCTCGCCTCGATGCCTCGCCTCGGTGCCTCGCCTCGGAGCCTCGCCTCGGTGCCCCGCCTCGGTGCCTCGCCTCGGTGCCTCACCTCGGTGGCTCGCCTCGGTGCCTCGCCTCGGTGCCTCGCCTCGGTGGCTCGCCTCAGTGCCTCGCCTCGGTGCCTCGGTGCCTCGCCTCGGTCCCTCGCCTCGGTGGCTCGCCTCGGTGCCTCGCCTCGGTGGCTCGCCTCGGTGCCTCGCCTCGGTGCCTCGCCTCGGTGCCTTGCCTCGGTGGCTCGCCTCGGTGGTTCGCCTCGGTGCCTCGCCTCGGTGCCTCGCCTCGGTGCCTCGCCTCGGTGCCTCGCCTCGGTGCCTCGCTTCGGTGCCCCGCCTCGGTGCCTCACCTCAGTGGCTCGCCTCGGTGCCTCGCCTCAGTGCCTCGCCTCGGTGGCTCGCCTCAGTGCCTCGCCTCGGTGCCTCGCCTCGGTCCCTCGCCTCGGTGGCTCGCCTCGGTGGGTCGCCTCGGTGGCTCGCCTCGGTGCCTCGCCTCGGTGCCTTGCCTCGGTGGCTCGCCTCGGTGGTTCGCCTCGGTGCCTCGCCTCGGTGCCTCGCCTCGGTGCCTCGCCTCGGTGGCTCACCTAGGTGCCTCGCCTCGCCTCGGTGGCTCGCCTCGGTGGCTCGCCTCGGTGCCTCGCCTCGGTCCCTCGCCTCGGTGGCTCGCCTCGGTGCCTCGCCTCGGTGCCTCGCCTCGGTGGCTCGCCTCGGTGGTTCGCCTCGGTGCCTCGCCTCGGTGCCTCGCCTCGGTGCTTCGCCTAGGTGCCTCGCCTTGGTGGCTCACCTAGGTGCCTCACCTCGCCTCGGTGCCTCGCCTCGGTGCCTCGCCTCGGTGCCTCGCCTCGGTGTCTCGCCTCGGTGTCTCGCCTCGGTGCCTCGCCTCGGTGGCTCGCCTCGTTACCTCGCCTCGGTACCTCGCCTCGGTGCCTCGCCTCGGTGGCTCGCTTCGGTGCCTCGCCTCGGTGCCTCGCCACGGTGCTTCGCCTCGGTGCCTCGCCTCGGTGCCTCGCCTCGGTGGCTCGCCTGGGTGCCTCACCTCGGTGCCTCGCTTCGGTGCCTCGCCTCGGTGCCTCGCCTCGGTGCCTCGCCTCGGTGCCTCGCGTCGGTGCCTCGCCTCGGTGCCTCGCCTCGGTGCCTCGCCTCGGTACCTCGCTCTGATGTGGGACTACGGCTTGCAGCTGCCGCCTCTGTTTTGTGAATCCCAAGCGACAGCGCCGAGTGGGCCATGACCAGCTTGCATATGCATTATGTGGTTCTATAAAAATTGAATATATGTGCAGTCATTGCGTGGATGCGAGTGATTATCGCGTCAGCGAGGCGTAAAAAGAAGAGAGAGAAAAAATTGAGCGTGTACCAGTGTCTACACGCACAAGAAAAAACAGTTCTATACATTTTTCTTGTGAATTTTTCGATGCTGTTATTTCTTTCGCACACGAGCGGATGAAATTAACACATTTCCGCAGCAAACAGGAACTTTGTCCCAGTTATTCTCGTAAAGATATGAAAATTATTGGAATGTTAAATCACACTTCAGTAGTTTTTTAACTGTATTTTCTGTTCTGAGCTTTTTATATAGTAGAACATCTTGTACAAAATTATCTGATAACGTTGTGGGAATTACGTCTTTCCGCCGTACAGATGACAGAAATTCTTGTCGGCTGTTCTGTCGGATCAGTTCTTCCGTGTGTGACGTTTCGACAACAGCCTTGCTGTCGTCATCAGGCTAAAAGGTCGAAGTTTACACTGCGACAGCATTTCACCGACGCTCTCCCATTGGTCCACTGCTATCTGACAACGTCTCTTACAGTCAGTTTTCGTTAATGACTAACTTCAAAGCCCGTCAAAAATGGCCGGTTCCCGGCTCTTAATTTAAACAATTTCTAAAAACTTCAATAAGTCTTTGCAGAATGTTCAATGCGCATGCGCAGAACGTTACGGCGCGGCGTAACTCGTAACGCGTAACGCCAACAAATTTCTCAGTACCGCCGCCACAGAAGTTTCACCTCAATAATGGATACACCGTGATTAAGGATTGCAATCCCGCAGTGTTTTCAATCCCGCGGGATCCGTGCGGGATTGGCGCAAACAGTTTTTTAACGCATATTTTTTTTAAAAATAGTTACTTAAAACGTTAATAAATTAAATAATAATTAAATTAATAAATAAATTTTAATATTAAATGATAAAAATTAACAGTTAACAATATTTAATTGGCAAAATGACATTAAAACTTTTTAGCATGTCTTAAGTACATTTCGAGGTTTTACATTTTTGTTTTTTAATCTAAACCAATTTTTAGATGAATAATAAAAAATGGAAAATATTCTGTGTTAGGTCATATTACCTATGTGCCTTACAATACATCACATAAGTTTAAAAACATGGTTTGCTTAGTGGCCAAGTTACCAGAGTTTTTTTTTAAATTCTAAATAAACGTTCCATAACACCGAGAGAAAGCATTCTATTTCACAAAGTGAAGTGAATATACTCTGTAAAGTGTAGACTTGGCTCAGAACAAGATCTCATAACTTTTTGTCACTGCACAAGCACGAAACCTGTCCCCCTTTTTTTTTAACAATAATTGTTTTTGTGGGATTTATTATTATATCTCTTGATTCCTTGATTGACCTTACAGTTGATTCAATGTTATTAAAAGAAACTACTCACCAACACTTAAACTGTCAAGTATTTCAGTTTTACTTATGTGGCGTAACGACGTTTTTAAAGTGGAAATTATTACTTTTTAGTATGAAAGGAGACTTTCTCGTCGAATGATTGCAGTGAAGTTTTCATAGGTTGTATCTCCGGATTTCATTGTAAAAACACGAAATTACACACGTGAGGAAGACGGCGGAGGCAGCCGTCAAAGTATAGTGTTCCTACAACACAATTCGTCGATACACCCGTGAAAACGTCATTATAACTTTTTTTGCCTTTAGTCGAAATAATAACAAGGAGAAGAGGTATTAATAGATAGCCTGAGCGGCACATGTAAGTACGCGGCTTTTGTCAAAGAAACGCATTGAGGCAGCGGCCAAAACAACAAGTCAAAGGATATACAATTTCCTTTTGATAGCTGCTAAATAAATAGGTATGCGATCGTTAAAATTACGATAACATTAGTTTCATATCAACGATTAATCAAGTTTTCAGCAGCAAATAAGGAAATTGCCACAATTACTTTATCTGCAAATACAGAAAATGGGAATAATGAAACCGTGAATAAAAAGCTGTAACCGTGTAGTTAAGATAACGTGTGCGACACTTAAAAAATAATTATATAGTTAGAAAATCGTAATAAATACGCAACATAACTCAAACTACAGAAATGTGTAATCGAAAATGAATACGTAAAAATCTTCTTAGGAATGACGAAGGTTGACAAAAACAAACGCTTGTTCACACGAGTCAAATGCCAACTGCTCTGGTACAGGCAAACAGTGCAATACATCCGATAGAGACCGAGTGGGGCAGCGAGTCACGCAGACTGACACGCGTTTCCGTCGGATTTTGCGGATTGCGGATCCGCTTAATTTTGTGCGGGATCCGCCCGACTGTCTAATGATGCGGTATCCCGCGGGATTGAGGGATCCCGGTTTGCTGGATTGCAATTTTAGAGTCGCGTTAAATTCTATTTTGGATTTAATCGACGTATTTGGGCTGCAGTGTGTTGTTTTATGTAGCTCCTCCCAGTTTGACGCGCTGATGTAAGGTCGGGCCACACTATACCGCACCGCACCTGGCCCGCACCGCACCGCACCGTCACTCGGCCGTGTGTCGGTTCGCCCCCTCGCGTCCACACTGGTCCGTAGCACGGCCGTGTGACGGACGGGTTCCTACTCGGTCTCCTTTAACGTATACACTTGACTGTTTCACGGAATTAATGTAAAAAAATTACCTTAAGAGTGATTTGGATATCGTAGCTGCGGCTACCACCCGTACTTTATTATAGAGTACTGTACTTTATAATCTAAGAAGGTAATAAAGTACGTTAAAAAACTTATTTTTGTATGACTCCTGTTACCTCCTAATTGTTTGATCTCTTATGCACAAAAATAGTATTCCAAAGCTGTTTTAACAAATGGTCATCACACTGTATCGAAAGATTTTCGTGTAATTCTATATAGTCACGATTAAATGTCAAGCGTCACTCACTTCACATTTAACGTGTTTGTATTGGTTGAAGTTCCTTTTCGAGTCACTCAATATTTTTTTAACAAAAAAGAATAAGATTATTATACATTTTTATTTTAATGCAGACCGCAAAGATTCCGTAAAATAATAATAATTTCATGTGATCTAAAAATTCCAGTCACGGAGTTACTTATCGGCTGCGTTGTCACCTAATTTGAAAAGGATAACTACAGATTAACGTGAAATTCGTAACACGGAGCGTCCTAGCATTTTATTAACAAATCAAAGCTTTTCCAGAGGTGAATGTCAATTTTACGATCCATAAAAATTACAGCTGAGACAGGGATTTGAACCAGGGACTTTCATTTCCCAAATTGTACGCCGTAACCTTCTGAGACAAGAGACAAATCTGGTTATAATAAAAAATTATTATTCAAACATAATAAAATTAACGTACTTATAATTTATTTTTGCCATGCCAAAACACAAATGTAATTTATTATATGATTGAATACATATTTTCCATTACTTCTAGATTCAGATTCTTGCGGCGAGTGATTTGGGTACGGAAGGTCCCCGGTTCAAAATCCGGATCTCGGATGCAATTTTTACAGTCCTTAAAATCGACTTTCACCACTGCAAACATTTGATTTGTCAATGCGAATATACAAGGGCTCTAACTACATTTTACGAATATCTGATGAACCTGAAGTGAAGCTGAAAAAAAATAAAATAAAAATAAAACGATACACTTCTAAAGTAATCAGTAACGTTTAAACAATATTTGGTCGTAAAGGACCGGAAATTTCCGAACTCTTTCTATACAGTTCTCCATATCGACCAGCCCGACAGCAGACCGACACCGGGCCGCACCGTCAAAATATAAACCAAATTTATCCGGGCCGACACACGGCCGTGTGTCCGCCGACACGCGGTGTCGTTTGAACTCACTTCAATCGAGTGAGCGACAACAATAAGAAAAGTGACGGTGCGGTGCGGTCTAGTGTGGCCAGACCTGTAATATGAGTTGCGTAGCTCGCGGCTGGACGCGTTGCACTGAGCGATCCTTATACATGGACGGTTTCTGCCGCAGCGGAAAATTAGCCGCCATCGCCTACGGGATTTGAGGTGTTTACACATTCAGCGGTACAACTGCCGCTGGTATTTCAGCGGTAAAGCTTGCGCTGCAATGAAGAGCTGACTTTAGTTTCATTTCATGAAATTATAAATTAATTTTGCGTTAGTACTTCGTGGTTAGGTTTTAAACTTGTTATTTTGACGGTTCCGTAACCGTACAGAGAGGAAACCAAGAAATCATCTTATTTCGAGCAATCAAATCAACCAAAGGAGAACAGAATATTTGAGGGACGACGGCCCCAAGTTTTTCAGTTATTTTAAGTATTTTCACTTTTTGGGAAACTAAAGTACAGCATTCAATGGAGAAATACCCAAATACCCAGTTGATGAATTGTATTAGACGTGTGGAAATGCTGGCGGTCATGTTGAAGTAAGAAGTTTTAATTTTATATAATTCCAATCCGCTATAGTTATTTTATGATAATCCGGGTGAAAACTTTTTGAGGTGATTAGGAATATGTGTACAGGAAGTTAATGAACTGTGCCATTATTGGCTAAGACTTATATTTATTTGTAACTAATACATATACTTCACTTTGTAATCAACACTTCACTGTTGAGTTTACACTATTTTGCTTTATGCTTTCAAGGGAACGTCCATTAATCACGTAGCTCCATTTTGGCCTCCTATGAACCACCCCCCCCCCACCCCCTCCCCCCACCCTCCTCCACGTCGCACGTGGCTTTTACCACTATTCATTCGAGAAGACATTTTATACTGCTTCCTTTTGCCAGACTATTACATACGGAGGTAATTAAATGACGTAAATAAATATCCACCTACTGTTGTGCGTTCTGTACCTTATTTTAACTGTGACAACTCATATGACTGGAAAGCTCGTTCCTCCCCCCCCCCCCCCACTTAGCTTATCGTAGCTTTCCAGCCAGCCCCTCCACTCCCCCCCCCCCTCTCTTGACCGTGCCACGTAATGTATGGACACTTCCCAACCACAACCAACCAGTTAAACTTTTGTGGTTAGATTTTAATACCTTGAGTGTTGTAGTTTACAAAGAAAGGTAACTGGCAAAAATGCCGAATTAACTGAACAACTTGTCTCGCTGTATTCGTCACTGCTGTGTTATACATATATATATATATATATATATATAGAGAGAGAGAGAGAGATATAGATATATATACAGGGTGTCCCAGAATTATCTTTACAACTTTAACATTGAATAAATTAAGTTTGGAACGAGATATCACAATGCAGTTTTTTTTGCATGTTACAGAGTATCTCTCAAAGTTTTATTCTGTTTCATTTCAGGTGCAGTTTGGTGACAAGTAGGTAGTTACATCACATTTATTGAAAATGTACACCCTACAGGAAAAAGCTCAGTGTGTTTCCTGTGGTTTATATGTGTTCTGTGTGTTTATGTCGTGTTCTTTTCTCAGATAAGGATACCTTTCAGGTGTCTGGGTTACTTAACAGGCACAACGATCGAACTTGAGGTTCTGAACCTTCGCATGAATTTAGAAAGATAGAGCGTGACAGCCCAAAGGTTAATGTGTGGTGCGGTGTTATGCACAACCAAATCATTGTCCCCTTCTTCTTTGCTGAGAAGACAATCAAAGGCCCAGTTTACTTGGATAAGCTAACAAAATTTGTTGTTCCCAAACTGGAAGTCCTTCAACCAACAGTCATCTTCCAAGACCTCCGCATTGGGCTCATGATGTCCGTGATTTTCTAGATAAACAATTTCCTGGTCGGGGTCCAATTGACTGGTCGCCTCGTTCACCTGACATAACCCCCTTGGATTTCTTTCTTTTGGGATATGTAAAACTCATCGTGTATCAAACCCGGTTAGAAATTTGGCAGATCTCAGGCAGAGGATTTCTGCAACTATTACGACAATTGATCAAGGGATGCTCCAAAGAAGTGTTCTAGAGACAAAAACAAAACTTTGAGAGATACTCTTCAAGATGCAAAAAACTGCATTGTGATATCTCGTTCCAAACATAATTTATTCAATGTCAAAGTTGAAAAGATAATTCTGAGACACCCTGTATATATAAAGGTCTCATAATGTCGAGCAGCAGAATTTCGGTCTAATGTTGGAATTGTTCCTCGGCAAATCTCTAAGATATAAGGGCACAGTTACACAGTATTAAACATCAAAACCTTTCTAGAAAAGGTGATTCAACTTTTTTAAAGTTCTAGTTGAAGCTGTAAAAATTATGTAAAAACGAGATCAAAAGTTTAATATCCAAAGGCATTTTTTCCTCATTTTCCAGTTCATGAAAATCATTCCCAATTTCAAGGCACACTTCTTTCAAGCGTTCCTTGTAGCGTACCGATCTTTAAAAGAATCTAATGTTCTGTCCCAAATAAACTGGTCTCGCATCTACTAACGAAATGAGAAGATCACCACTTAACTCATATTACGAGTTTTAAATTAAAAAAATGTTAACTTTACATAGACTGAAAACGCACAAGCGGTTAGAATCCGCCTAGTGTGCAAGCGCCCATCTGGCCACATGGGCCACTGTCTGGACTGGGGCGGTCAAACTACCGTCGAATGTAGTGGCAGCTCGCGGCTGTATACCTGCCGTTGACGGCAACTCTGCCGCGGGTTTTCCCTTCCGCCCAGTGTGTAAGGTCCATTTGATCCCTCGGGCCACTGCTGGAACGACGGCGACAGTGAATTTTCCGCCGCGGCAGAAACCGCCCCTTGTGTAACCGGCGTGAGCTGTGGATTGCGACATTTGGCCGGCCCGAGATTATCGACCGCTCGAAATACGGTCGACTCGAAAGGTCCCTCCGCTCAACTCGCGATAAAACACCGCACACACAGCCGAGTGTACACGAAACTATTCACACAGTTCATTAAAAGTTAAATCTGGCCGTAGATGCCTCAGTTCTGTACTATAGTCAAGTGCGCTGGCTATCTCGAACAAAACCGATTCTAACGTTGTTTCAAATCACACAAGAGATTGCAATTTTTTATATTCATAAATTCATAATGAATGGAAAATTTTGTTTAGGAATTTTTTTTCGTTTGTTGGACTCTCCCGCTTGGGTGAAATTTTTGGCTTCAATTAAATCGACAGAAGGACTACCAATGTTCTGACGTGAAATTAAATAATCATTGTTCTGCGTAAATGATGATAGCTAAATTATCAATTATATAAAATAAAGTTTTGTGAAGGATGAGGATGGTGCTTTGTAAATCAACACTGTTGTGGCAACGATTTGGAATTACATTTATTCCATAAGGTATACTCTTATCAATGGTATACAAACTAAGTAGAAAAAGATGAAACAGTGGGTTCTTATAAATGCTGTCAGGTTCTTATAGACTTTTACTGTGTTCAGCGAGAGCAGTCAGGTTCCTCGGGGTCGAGTTGATGCGAAAGTGATTTGCAGTCATCACGACTGGCGTGGTTACCGCTTAGACGAGACGCCGAGCTAATGCGGCAGTTTTTCTTGTTGTGGATGTACACTCCTGGAAATTGAATTAAGAACGTGAATTCATTACCACAGGAATGGGAAACCTTATATACACATTCCTGGGGTCAGATACAACACATGATCACACAGACAGAACCATAGGCACATAGACACAGGCAACAGAGCATGCACACTGTCGGCACTTGTACCGTGTATATCCTCCTTTCGCAGCAATGCAGGCTGCAATTCTCCCATGGAGACGATCGTAGAGGTGCTGGATGTAGTCATGTGGAACGGCATGTCAAGCCATTTCCACCTGACGCCTCAGCTGGACCAGCGTTCGTGCTGGACGTGCAGACCACATGAGACGAGGTTTCATCCAGTCCCAAACATGCTCAATGGGGGACAGATCCGGAGATCTCGCTGGCCAGGGTAGTTGACTTACACCTTCTAGAGCACGTTCGGTGGCACGGGATACATGTGGACGTGCATTGTCCTGTTGGAACAGCATGTTCCCTTGCCGGTCTAGGAATGGTAGAACGATGGGTTCGATGACGGTTTGAATGTACCGTGCACTGTTCAGTGTCCCCTCGACGATCACCAGAGGTGTACGGCCAGTGTAGGAGATCGCTCCCAACACCATGATGCCGGGTGTTGGCCCTGTGTGCCTCGGCGGTATGCAGTCCTGATTGTGGCGCTCACCTGCACGGCGCCAAACACGCATACGACCATCATTGGCACCAAGGCAGAAGCGACTCTCATCACTGAAGACGACACGTCTCCATTCGTCCCTCCATACACGCCTGTCGCGACACCACTGGAGGCGGGCTGCACGATGTTGGGGCGTGAGCGGAAGACGACCTAACGGTGCGCGGGACCGTGGCCCAGCTTCATGGAGACGGTTGCGAATGGTCCTCTCTGATACCCCAGGAGCAACAGTGTCCCTAATTTGCCGGGAAGTGGCGGTGCGGTCCCCTACGGCACTGCGTAGGATGCGACGGTCTTGGCGTGCGTCCGTGCGTCGCTGCTGTCCGGACCCAGGTCGACGGGCACGTGCACCTTCCGCCGACCACTGGCGACAACATCGATGTACTGTGGAGACCTCGCGCCCCACATGTTGAGCAATTCGGCGGTACGTCCACCCGGCCTCCCGCATGCCCACTATACGCCCTCGCTCAAAGTCCGTCAACTGCACATACGGTTCACGTACACGCTGTCGCGGCATGCTACCAGTGTTAAAGACTGAGATGGAGCTCCGTATGCCACGCAAACTGGCTGACACTGACTGCGGCGGTGCCCAACCGCTGCGCAGCTAGCGCCCTTCGACGGCCAACACTGCTGTTCCTGGTGTGTCCGCCGTGCCGTGCAATGATCATTGCTTGTACAGCCCTCTCGTAGTGTCCGGAGCAAGTATGGTGGGTCTTACACACCGGCGTCAATGTGTTCTTATTTCAATTTCAATTTCATATTCATAAACCATATTTCCAACAATTTATACTCAAATTCAGAGAAACACACCAATCGCTACTTACGTAGACTGAGCGCCTGCCGGCACGTGACGTCACGAGTGTCGTTGGCCCGAAAGCAAATGAGCGTTTTGGCAGGCTTTCAAATACTCTAAATTTTTACGTTAAATTTTACGTAAAATAAACACTTTTGTGAAAAAATAAACTATTTAAAACCATTTTCAAAAAAATAGCCAATTACAAGCATGTGTATCTGCTCATAAAAAGACTGAGAAAGACAAAATAAACTCATTCAAACAAAATTAGAAATCAAACTTGTCAAACATCTCAATACTACATAAAAAGCGACGCAAACCAAGATTAGATTTCTTAAAACAAAAAGGGATGGTGTAAGGTAAATGAAACGCTAGAGTAAACATTAATTCCCTCTGAAGGAGAAGCAGACATTTTCACGCCAATTTGTTGCTTAAATTTCTTCCTGTTAGAAGAGGAGGGCGTTCCATAAGGGGATTCTGTTATTTCGGAACTAACAATATTATCTATGACAAAAGCGCGACTAATTCGAAAAGCTCATCACCGCTAGAAAGAAAAGAGTCCAAAACTCGAAACCACATATGGCTTACAAACAGATGTACGGAACACAGCACTAGAAAAGTTGTAGTGAAGCAACGGATAATGTTGAAGGTCAAGTGGACAGATAAAGTATAAGATGAGTGCGCTGTAGAAACGATGGGCGAGGAAAGTTTCTGGCAGAAAGAAGGGAAAAGATGGTGGAAGCCAGGGCCGGCGTTAGGATTCTCGGGCCCCGGGTAAGCGATCTTAGGCCCCCTATCCCCGCCCTAAGATATTTTTACTTTACACTTTGGTTTTTTTTAGATTCAGAACTTTTTAATACAAAAATGTTCAAAATTATTAGTGCAGATTTAAAAATTTGTGTTTGGTTTCTATTTATTTAGGCACTCAGGCCGGCGGGCACCGGGTACTTTTGCCCCGCTTAACCCCCCCTAACGCCGGCCCTGGTGGAAGCAAGTTAATTTGTTATTGGAGAGAACAGAACTGTTGAAAAAGACAAAGATCGAAATACACGAATCATATAAATGAAGAGGTAGGTTATGATGGAAATACAGTGCCCACTGGCGAGATAAACATTTATATCGTGACTTCGTGTTGTGTGTCAAGGAAGGTGGGTTCAAATGCTTCTTTAACGAAATTAGGTTAATACTGAATATGAACTAATATACCTACTCATATTCAAGTATGCATAAAATACAGGTAACACGTCTCTTACAATGAGTGACTGGTAAGTATTTTAGAATGAGTCAGTTGGAAGTGAAGCCGTATCGAAGTGTTGGAGCCACGTGGTGGTTGAGTGGCTATCTTGATTTCGCTTCTACACAGTTTCCAAAAATCACTCTACGCGAATGTTTGGAGGGTTTTATCAAAATGCCGTGGCCGAATTCCTTCCTTCTCCCCACCTGATCCCGCGTCTAATGACTTCTATCTCAAGCGTAATGGATGTCATCTTAGCGGAAGCGGATGTGGAAAAATAAATTTATAATTATTTTGATATTAATATTTTATCAAAAATAAATTTAATATCAAAATATATATTTTATGCCAATTTTTTTCATAAGTAAATTCCATTTGCAAATAATACTGCCACATTGATTTATTTTTGCTTCATATTTCAACAAGAATAAACGCGGGATGATTTCACAAGTAAATTAAATTATTTACATAACTACGCACGCGTCTAAAAACCAATGTTTGTTGAATGAACTTTGCGGAGTTCGCGGCTCAACAAATTCGAGTGTCAAGCAGAAGGCCACGCCACCGCCTCTGGCGTCGAGGTCATTAGAGGCGTGAAAGAATCGGGGCCAGGAACGGGAAGGAATTCGGCCATGGTTTTTTAAAGCAAGCATTCATCTGGAGTCATTTGGGGAAAGCATGGAAAACCCAAATCTGGATGCCTGGACGGGGATTCCTCCCGAATGCGAGGCCAGAGCGTTACTGCACACCACCCCGCTCAGTTCCGTGCCCGCCACCCGCCTTCCCACCGCTCTAGTGGCGCGTTCACAGTCCGACTTGTAGGACCTACGATGATCCGATTTTTGATTAAAGAACTGTTGATGGGCAATGAATAGTGTTATAGAACTACATGTAGGACGTGTCGGATGTTTTTGGACTCCAAGGCAACCAAAAAGGGTTCCTGCTGTCCAACAAGCAGTGGATATTGGAAACATCCTGCGAGTGTGCGATAAGGACACATGGTGTGCCGCGAGAAAGTACGAGTGGAAAGGACTGCGTGGAACATTTTGTTGGACTCCTTCTAGTAGCGTGAATGGGTGAGCGCATCCTACAGTAGTTCTACACGGCTGTCCTATAAGTTGGACCGTGAATAGGGAACTTTACTTTACATGAAAGTTGAAACTAGTAAATTCTTGGCTTACGTAATAGCACTGCTCAGTTCATTGAACTTTTATTGCAAGATCGTCAGAAAAAAAAACACTTTTTTGTTAGCTAAGTGACGATTAGCAGAATATAGCATAAACAGAAAAGAATAATATATATTACAATATAAACAAGACATCCGCTATACATCTGCATTAAAAATTGCGTATGCAGATGCGAAAGCGGAAATCGGATTTCACGCGAAAGTTCCGCACTTGCATCATTACCGTTACATCATTACCTCAAGCCACAAAACAAAAGAAAGATCGATGGTAACAAAACTGACAGAAGTATTATAACCTTTAATAACCGTGGACTCCAATTCCACAAGAGCAGGCTTCGATTCCCTGTCAGTACACCCACAATGTACTTTCTCGTATATTATTGGAGTCTCTGTATGGTATTAGGTTTTTATGGTTGTTGCTTTGTTGTTACGAGTGCTCATGGTCCTGATTTGATGCTAAACTGTAGGTCCAGTTACAACAGAGGTTACAACGTAAAACTGTATAAATTTACTCTACTTACATACAGTCATTATAACAGTGCTGTCTTGTAGATTCGAAATGTGACCAAAGCGTTGGCACTGCAGGCACGGCCAGCTGGCGTGGTGGGCGACGCTCGTTTCGACTCCTCGTTTGTAATTAATGCCTCTCTAGACATCGTCTCCAGTGCACCGCAAAGGCCGTTCTAATTAATACTTTCTGGAGGCTTTTCTGTAATCATCTAAAAAAGCTGATTTTCCAGGACCGAAAAGCAAACTTACAATTACGTGATAGACCGCTTCTAGTTTGGTGACCAGCGGAGATATTTAAACTCAAGAACGTGTTCCTGGAGTCACTCTGTAGTAATTCTGGACGTGTGGGGTGTCGTATTGTCTTGCTGGAATCGCCCAAGTCCGTCGGAATGCACAATGCACATTAATGAATGCAGATGATCAGCCAGAATGCGTACGTACGTGTCACATGTCAGAGTCGTATCTGGACGTATCAGAGGTCCCATGTCACTCCAACTGCACACGCCCTACACCAATACAGAGCCTCCACCAGCTTGAACAGTCCCCTGCTGACATGCAGGGTCCATGAATTCATGAGGTTGTCTCCATAGCCGTACACGTCCATCTGCTCGATACAATTGGAAACGAGACTCGTCAGACCAGGCAACATGTTTCCAATCGTCAAAATCCAATGTCGGTGTTGACGGATCCAAGAGAGGCGTAAAGCTTTGTATCGTGCACTCAGCAAGAGTACACGAGTGGGCCTTCTGCTCCGAAAGCCCATATCGATGATGTTTCGTTGAATGGTTCCATGCTGACACTTGTTGATGGCCCATAATTAAAAATATATTATATATATTTTACTTATGGCTTTACGGCTTGTCGACGTCGAGGTCATTAGAGGTGGGATGGGCCTGAGGACAAGGAATGGGAAAGAATTTGGCCATGGCCGTTTGAAGGAAGCACCGTCGTCCCGAATGCGAAACCATAACCTTAACCTATCACCCACCGGTCCCAACATTGAAATCAGCAGCAATTTGCGAAAGAGTTGCACTTCTATCACGCTGAACGATTCTCTTCAGTCGTCGTTGGTCCCGTTTTTGCAGGATCTTTTTCCGGCAGCAGCGATGTCAGAGATTTGATGTTTTACCGGATTCCCGATATTCACGGTGCACTCGTGAAATGGTCGTACGGGAAAATTCCCACCTCAACGCTACCTCGCAGATGCTGTGTCCCATCTCACGTGCGCCGACTATAACACCACGTTCAGACTCACTTAAATCGTGATAACCTGCCATTGTACCACCAGTAACCGATCTAACGCCTGCGCCAGACACCTGTTGTCCTATATAGGCGTTGCCGACCGCAGCACCGTACTCTGAGTGTTTACATATCTCTGTGTTTGTATACGCATGCCTATACCAGTTTCTTTGGCTCTTCAGTGTATATTCACATTTATATATACATGCATAGAAAAGGTAACGCGAACCAACTCACCGTTTAACGTGATCTTAAGTGATAGCACACACTAGCAGTTTGCATCAAGTATCGCTAAGTATGCATGCGCACTTTATGCGTAACGCAACCAAACTTTTCCCTACCGTCCCAGGACGTTTCACTTCAAAACATGCAGTGTCGGAATACGGACGTCACTTACGCATAACAAAGTCGCTAATTTTTTAATATTTATTTTGTAACATTAAATTATCTTTTAAAAAATTGGCGCACAGGAATGTATTGTTATAATGCGACTCTATTTGTTGTTGTTCTGATGTTAAAACCGGCACCTTTGACAGCCGTTCCTTAATTATTTTAATTTGAAGGGTAAAAAAAATTTGATACTGTGTTTTCCTTGCCTGCGGCAGTTGTCAGATTGGGGTTACCATTAATCTAAGACCAATAGAAATGATTCGTACACCTGCATCCTTACGCAGCGTTTTAAACACGTCTGTATGCCAACAGCTGGGTGCAGTAGTTCGATTCCTATCAGGTCTATTGAGTACTTTTTCATCCATTTGATTTATATTTAGTTTATGACAAAACATCTCAAAATGATATCTTTCGTTTCTTCTTTCACAACTTCCAATTATATTTAGTATTTTAGTTAAAATACAGCATATGATCGACGTTGGGGACGAATTTAAAGTTCCCAGATAATGTGGAAAAAATAAAAACTTCGGTTGCCACAAAGTATTTAATTTTAAAAAAAAAAAATGAAGAAATTATTTTAGTTCTGAATTTAACATCGATACCTCACAAGTTGAGGAAGAATGATTATTTTTTTATTTTTTTCCCTACAACTCATATCTCTATGAAGATCCCCAGAACATTAGAAAATTTCAACTATGGTATTCGGCTTTGGAGAAACGAAACAGATATAGTTTGAAAATTTGAAGTCTCAAATACATGTTACATGTCTGCGATGCGTATCGGTTTGGATATCTTAATTACTGCACTTTAATTTGAACTTCTGGGGTCATTTGTCAATAAAGATGCTCGTAAAATAACCTTTAGATGACATTCCGGGAATTATCGAGACGATCGTCTAACTGATTGCAACATTATCTCGTCCTTTTTTATTTTTAAAAAAATTTTGTCATCATAGCCACATTGTTTTTGTTTGTTCCAGTGTGGACATCTCCCATAAGGACGAAACAAGATGAACAAAACAGCGACGTAGCGTCGTCCATTAATAAGCGAGGAACAGATTCAGGGATTAAGCGAATATTTTTTTTATGGCTTTACGCCTCGTCGACGTCTAGGTCATTAGAGACGGAATGGGGACAAGGAACGGGAAGGAATTCGGCCAAGCGAATAAACTTCTGTCCTATACTCGGACCCGCTCTAAATTGCTGTTAAGCGTTACTGCGTTGTGTAAACGTTTGTGATGCTGCTGTGTTTGTGTTGAGTATTTTATTTTATTTATTTATTAATCTTGTTTCATGGATCCCTGCTGAGGAAGCACCTCTGGGATGTGAAACATGTCATGGTTAATATACATACATACAATATGAGTCATAATCATAGTAAAAAACAATTATATGTTACAAAGAAAAAAATAAAGACAATAAAATAAACATAAATTTTTATAACTGTGATTTGCAAAAGTCATATTGAATACAATTAATTGTTTTGTTCAAATTCTTGAATGGAGTAGAAGGAGTTGCCAATAAGATAATCTCTCAGTTTTTCTTTAAATATATCTTTATTTTCTGCAAATTGTTTTATACCCTTGGGAAGTTTATTAAACAGATGTATACCAGAATAATTAACTCCTCTTTGTTCCAATGACAGAGATGTTTGTGGTTTGTGCAAATTATTTCTGCTTCTTGTATTGAGATTATGTACCTGTGAATTAGAAGTAAACAGGTTACAATGATCTGTGACAAAGCACATGAGAGAATATATATACTGAGAACTCATTGTAAGAACACTGAGTGAAGTGTTTTTCGTGTTGTGGATGAGTGATGAAGAAAGGAGAGGCTGAGGCCTACTCTTCCGAAAGGCACCGACGGGCCATGACGGGGCCTGGTGTGGACGAGGTGTTATATGTTTTGACTGACGATGCTGGTGTTGTTTGTTACAGAACCTGTCCCCTGCTCTGAGGCGACGCTCCCTCTCGCACAGTGGTCTAGGAGATCTAGGAGCCTCGTCTAGGACAGCTTCTGGTGAGTCCACCTGCACTACATAGACTAACTAGTTAAGGTTAAGTATACGTTAGATATGTCCTGTTTCTCTGTAATGTTCTCGAGGTACTGTCGGAGTAAGGGAGCATCCATAAACCACGTTGCCCCCTTGATGCCCCCCCCCTCCCCCCCACGTAGCCTGACGTGGCTTTTGCATAGACACCCCGCTCCCCCCTGTGTGCCATGTACCATGTTCCCCATTAATTGCTGAATTTTTTTTTGTACTTTTTGACAAGACTACCGTTAACATTATTGCATATATAATAAACACAACTGATAATTGCTTTATGTCACTTTCTATTATTATAGATATTCTGTATGAAATGTTGACTTCAGCTACTCCTGCAAATGATCAATTGTTCAGAAAAACCTATTTCTCAGTTTGTACAGTGAAGGATCATTTTCTTCTTCAGGTGTTACTAAAAACGTTTTCCTAGCCTCGTTTATCATTGTTCATTAATTGATAAAATGAGCGGTCTGGTGGTTCAGTGGTTAAGGCGTCTGACTGGGGAACGAAAGGTCCTCGGTTCGAATCCCTGTCTCGGCGGGGATTTTCATAGACCCTTAACCCGACCTGTACCTCTGGCACAACTTACAGTGTATTAAGTGAAATGGTTCGGATTGCACGTTAAACTGTAGGTCCCCCTCTACCTGGTAGCGCTACGATAGAAGCGGAATGCGCAGCCAATAGACACCCTCTCTCCAAGTCATTACGACCACACGGAATTATTGTTTTTATCAATTGATCAAATAGAACAAAGAACTGCATTTGTTGGGTTTTATGACCTTTCTTTCTACATTGCCAGGAAGTGATTATTTGATCATCTTAAAATATTTCTGTAAACCATTGGATATATGTACGGGCTTATAAATGCGAATATGTTACAAATGATTGAAAGTGTTTGCTGATAAATATGGTTTTAAAGATGTCCCTGTAATATCATATAAATGCCTGTGTTATTTCTGACAGTAAATGTTTTTAAATTGTTTATTTTTGGAGATGGATTTATAAATGTGGGAGAATTGCTTGAATGTGCTCATTGTTAAACTGTCTTTTAATGTTGGCCAAATGCCAAATAATGAATTATAAGTGTCTGAAATTATTATTTAAACACATGTATTTTTGTTATCAGGTCAAAATTGGCGAAATCCATACACCGTTAAAAAAAAAAAAAAAAAAAAAAAAAAAAAAAAAAAAAAAAAAAAAAAAAAAAAATCATTGGATACTGAAAACTTGCAGGAAAAATATTTGCGATAAGCCTCGTAAAGTTTATTGTAGGACGCCACTTCGCACTTTGTACTTGAAATAACACCTCAGCGAGCACTATAATTAAAGCTGCCCAGATATACACTTGACAGAATATAATTAGAATTATTTTATCAACGACCGGTGAAGTCACAGGCGGGCGATACTAATAAAAGCAGCCTTAGTGCAAAACAATACGAACTGTCATTGCATTGGAGAATCCTGGGTGACATCTGTTATCCAATTTTAGGCTACATACGGAATATCAAATGTCGTAATGCGCCGGCCGCGTGCAGCCCAACGCTATGACTCCAAGTAACACGCATGTCCAGTACCGTCGGTATATAGGATATCAAAATTATATACGCTGCTAAGTAAATGACGGAAATAAAGTCCATGGCTGTTGTATGCTCTGTAAGCTACCTTATTTTAACTGTGACATGTAGTAGGCCTATGCTACGTGCTTTGGCTCCGACCCACCCTCCCCCACCTAAGGATTTGCAATCCCGCGGGATCCGCGCGGGATTTGTGCCAATCCCGCGGGATCCGTGCGGGATTGGTACAAACAGTTTATTAACGCATATATTTAAAACAGTTAGTTAAAACGTTAATAAATTAAATAATAATTAATTTAATAAATAATTTTTAATGTTAAATAATCAAAATTAACAGTTAACAATATTTTGATTGGCAAAATGACATTAAAACTTTTTAGCGTGTCTTTAATGTATTTTGAGGTTTTACATTTTTGTATTTTAATCTAAACCAATTTTTAAATTAATTATAAAAATGGAAAATACTTAGTCTTAGGTTATATTATGTGCCTTACAATACATCACATAAGTTTAAAAATATGGTTTGCTTATTGGCCAAGTTACCACAGTTTTTTTTTTTTTTTTAATTTTAAATCAACGTTCCATAACACCGAGAAAAGCAATCCATTTCACAAAGTGAAGTGAATATACTCTGTAAAGTGTAGACTTGGCTCAGAACAAGATCTCATAACTTTTTGTCACTGCACAAGCACGAGACTTGACCTTTTTGTTTGCGTGATTCATTATTATATCTCCTGATTCAATGTTATTAAAAGAAACTACTCACCAACACGTAAACTGTCAAGTATTTCAGATTTACTTAAGTGGAGTAACGACGGTTTTAGAGTGGAAATTAATATTTTTTAGTAAGAAAGGAGACTTTCTCGGCGAATGATTGCAGTGAAGTCCTCATAGATTGTATCTCCAGATTTCATTGCAAACACACGAAATTACACACGTGAGGAAGACGGCGGAGGCAGCCGTCGAAGTATAGTGTTCCTACAACACAATTCGTCGATATACGTGAAAATTTCATTATAACTTTTATTACCTTTAGTCGAAATAATATCAAGGAGAAGAGGGGTAAATCGAAAGCCTGAGCGGCACATGTAAGCAGGCGGCTTTAGTCAAAGAAACGCATTGAGGCAGCGGCCAAAACAACAATAAGTCAAAGGATATACAATTTCCTTTTGATAACTGTTAAATAAATAGGTACGCGACAGTTAAAATTACGATAACATTAGTTTCATATCAACGAATAATCAAATTTTCAGCCGCAAATTAGGAAATTGTCACAATGACTTTATCTGCAAATACAGAAAATGGGAACAATGAAACCGTGAATAAAAAGTTGCAACCGTGTAGTTCAGATAACGTGTGCGACACTTAAAAAATAATTATATAGTTAGAAAATCGTACTAAATACGCACCATAACTCAAATTACAGAAATGTGTACTCGAAACAAACGTAAGTTTTGATCAATTCGTAAAAGAGTATTTATTTACTTACGAATGACGAAAGTTGACAAAAACAAACGCTTGTTCACACGAGTCAAATGCCAACTGCTCTGGTACAGCAAACAGTGCAATACATCCGACAGAGACCGAGTGGGGCAGCGAGTCACGCACTGACACGCGTTTCCGCCGGATTTTGCGGATTGCGGATCCGCTTAATTTTGTGCGGGATTCGCCTGACTGTCTAATGATGCGGGATCCCGCGGGATTGCGGGATCCCGCTTTGCTGGATTGCAATCCCTACCCCCACCCCACTCCCTTATTCCTCTCCACGTCTGCCAACCTCTTCCACCTCTAAGCGAGCGACGTAGTTTATGGACACTCCATAAAAATGGAGTTTTCACGCTTAATTTCGACGACAAATACTACGTCGCCATCTTCAAGCCTACTCACCGTGTAGGCCTACTATAAAATCGCCGTTGACTGGTAACGGCTGGCCGTAGTATTACGGTCAGCAACTCGTTGAAGCCTGGATGCGGGATTGAGGATTTGCAGCGTCAACGTTAGAAGCTGAGTACTCCGTGGCGTGTTAAAAATATCTGCGACTACTGCTATGAAGGGCTGACCCACCCCAACACCCAGCCTTTGCCAACGCGCAGTATACAGTTCGCCTCTTCCAAACTCTACAGCACTGCAGTACGGAGTGTTTGACTGTGAAAACACCAGGTTCAGCTTCACAACATAATATTAATATCAAACGCCGAGAAAGACATTGGTCGTTATGCGGTGTTTTGTTCCTACGTGATAACAATTTCGGTGTTTTGCAACATTTTTTTATTTTGTTTTTTTTCCGAATCACCCATCTTTGGGGTACGTCAGATCAATCACTTCTTGGATGCTTGCGTTTCTTCTTCTCCCAGTATTTCTTCATTCTGTCTGATCTCTTCCTTCTTTCCTCTTCTGATATTTGAATCGGTTTTCTGGTGTTTATCGCAACTTGAAACCTCTTACTTTTGTCTTTGGTCACGGTCTTGGCTGTACCATTCTTTAACATCACTTCGGTAATCTGGAGTTCTCTCAGATCCTTTTCCACTTCCTTAAACCAGTTGGGCTTAGTATTTTTTTTGTAAAAGAAGTCAAAGGTTTTTTTTTGTTAGACTGTTAGGATTCATTCGGAATATGTGTCCATAGAAATCAATCCTTTTTTTCTCGTGGTTTCCGAGAGTCTCTCGGTCTTTGCGTAGAGGGCTTCGTTTCTGTAGAAAACATGCTTGTTATTCTGGAATTTGGGACCCATGATCTTCCTCAAAATTTTCCTCTCTTTGATTTACAATTTCTCCATTTGTCCTTTCCTCCCTATGACTAGTGTCTCTGCTGCATAGAGTGCTTCGGCTTAATTACTGTGTTGTAATGTCTTATCTTTGTGTTCCAAGAGAGGCCTTTTTTTATTGTAAGTGTTTTTGGTCTTCTGGAAGGCTAATTCCATTTTGGTCCTTCTCGCTTCCATTGTTTTACCTTCAAGGTTGTTCCATTCAATCCATTCCCCTAACCACCTCTATTTTATGAGCTCCTACTCGGACTCTCGTAGGAGTGTCTGGTATATTTGTCATAATCTTTGTTTTTTCGAAAGAAATCTTAAGTCCCAACTTCCCTGCCTGCTCTTGTAATTCGGCGATTTGTTCTTTGGCTTCCTCCCATGTTTCTGCGAGCATCGTCATATCGTCAGCGAATGCCAAACATTTAATCGTAACTCCTTTATTTTTTGTTCCAAGTCTAATTCCTCCTCTGGTTCTTGCATTCCATTCTCTCACAACTTTTTCGAGTACACAATTGAACAACAGTGGGGAGAGGCCATCCCCTTGCCGGGCCCCTGTTCTGATATCAAAAGGTTCTGACAGTTCACCCATGAATCTAACTTTTGAGGTCGTATTTGTGAGGGTTTCTTTGATGATATTCAGGGTTTTCCTGTCCAAGCCAAATTCCTCCAAAATATTGAATAGCGACCCTCTGTCTATGGAATCGTAAGCTTTTTGGAAGTCCACAAAAGTCACTATATATGGTTTCGCCCTCTGCTTCTGGTATGCTAAAATTTTTCTGAGGTTTATAATATTAACGTTTTTTTTTCTTATCATCACCGGTCTAGAACAGTTCTACTTTTTGGGATCAAAGATTATGATCTGACTAAATACAAACTTGTCCTGTGTTTCACCCTTGGGGTCAATAATATCTCTTAGACTTGAAGAACTCATAGGTATTAATCGACGTATTAAGTACGGACAGGGGCGATTGCGCTATTGTATAATTGTTTCAATGGTCGTAGACTCAAACTTGCTGAAATACAAACTTGTATTTGACCATAAAAGTTCACTCTGTAAAATTCGAAGAATTTCTTTTTCCTTCGAAGGCATCACATTGTTTTTTTTTTTTTTTTTTATTGAGGCTGGGTAAACATTTATAATGTAACTAGCTGACCCGGCAATGCTTCACTATTGCTGGACTTGAGTAGGCACATAGATTAAATAAAAAAATATTTACCTATAAATTTTAAACTGCTGTTTCATTCATTTTCAGTTGGAAAGGGTGAGAGGGGATCCGCTTTGGAAAACATATGCAGGCGGTATTTTTTCTGTTTGTTTCAAACTATAAGTGTGCAAATTCCCATTGAAATCTGATGAAATATGTGGTTTTGTCTAAATTATGGGGAGGAGGGGTGGGTTTTTTAATTTTCTTTGACAGGAACCATTTTCGACATCCCCTCGACAATTCACCATAGCTTCGCAGTCATCGGACGAACGGTTTGCGGGATTGTTTAAATTATGGGGTGTTATGAGGAAGAGGGGGTAATTAAGGTGGTGGAAGATAGGAGAGGGTTTGGGTTTTTGTTAAATTAATGTGTACAGTATTTCTCTCTCTTTTTTAAAGTATAAGTGTACAAATTCTTACCTAAATTGGATAAAAAATGTGGTTTGCCTAAATTATGGGGTGAAAACGTAATGAGGTTGGAAAGGGGGAGAGGGGATGAATATTCGGAAACCATACGTAGGCAGTATTTTTCTGTTTGTTTTAAAGTATAAGTGTACAAATTCTTATCTAAATCGGATAAAAAATGTGGTTTGCCTAAATTATGGGGTAAAGACGTAATGGGGGTGGAAAGGGGGAGAGGGGATGAATATTCGGAAACCATACGTAGGCAGTATTTTTCTGTTTGTTTTAAAGTATAAGTGTACAAATTCTTATCTAAATCGGATAAAAAATGTGGTTTGCCTAAATTATGGGGTAAAAACGTAATGGGGGTGGAAAGGGGGAGAGGGGATGAATATTCGGAAACCATATGTCGGCAGCATTTTTATGTTTGTTTTAATGTATAAGTGTACAAATTCCTATCTAAATCGGATAAAAAAATATGTGGTTTTGCCTAAATTATGGGGTAAAAACGTAATGGGGGTGGAAAGGGGGAGAGGGATGAATATTCGGAAACCATATGTTGGCAGTATTTTTATGTTTGTTTTAATGTACAAGTGTACAAATTCCTATCTAAATCGGATAAATAATGTGGTTTTGCCTAAATTATGGGGTGTTATGGGGAATAGGGGGTGACTTTTTGGAAAATTTTTTTCACAGGAACCTTCGCAGGCACACACTCGAAAACTCTCCAAAGTTTCACTGCAATCTGATAAATGGTATAGGAATACATAGAAGACGAACAAACCCACAAACCCACAAACATTGATTTTTATATATAAGATTGTTCGTCATAGTGTCTGTAACGGCCAGAGTACTTAATACAGATTATTAAGTAGTTGAAGCCAACGAAATGAATTGCCAAAATACTCAATTCGGTAACATTTTTGCCCACTCTAAATAGCACAACAAGCCACGTACAGCGAATATGAACAAAGGCTATTAACCAAAGTTATCAGTAAAATACGTAAATAAACCGTAATGTATTAACTTTGGTCAACACGCAAGATTAGAGAAAGTTTTAATTAAACTCAAATTTAGCGCAGAGCGCAGTGACAATTGGCAATCGTTGTTGCAGCAGATATCATCAGTAATTTAAGTCTTTCAAAGTGTTTTTGTGTTGCTTTCATTAGCGACATATTACTAAGAAGCTGTTCCACGTTTTTGCAGCCGTAAAGACTATTGATACATTTTTTTTTTTTTTTTTTTGTAACTATGAAATTCTACGAAAAGCAAGTTTAATTATTATTATTATTCCGAATAACCCATTTGGAGGGTACGATAAATCAACTTTGGCTATGTTTCTTTGTATTTAATTTTCTTTGCTTCCAAACTTCCTTCATTCTTTGAGAGAATTGTTCCTTTTGCTCCTGGGTCCATTTCCTTCCCTTGATGTATTTCTGTCTCTCCTGAAAACCTGCCTTGTGAATTACTTCTCTAAAAAGTGTTCTGCTGTCTATTATATCTGCTTTCACTCCAGCATTTTTCATGTCCTTTTCAGTTTCTGTGAACCATGCGGGTTTGGATTTGTATTTGTTCAGTAGGGTGAAGATCTGTTTTGTTAGTCTATTACTATCCATTCTGTATATGTGCCCGTAAAATTTCAGTCTTCGTTTCCTCATTATAACTGTTAATTTTTCTATTTTCGAATATAGTTCTCGGTTTGGTCTTAATTTGTATTCAGCAAGCTTAATTAATCTTCTTTATACATAAAAATCAATGTTTGTTTGTTCGTCTTCTATGCATTCCTATACCATTTATCAGATTGCAATGAAACTTTGGAGAGTTTTCGAGTGTGAGTCTGCGAAGGTTCCTGTGAAGAAAAATTTCAAATGTCACCCCCTATTCCCCATAACACCCCATAATTTAGGCAAAACCACATTTTTTATCCGATTTAGATAGGAATTTGTACACTCATACTATAAAACAAACATAAAAATACTGCCTACATACGGTTTACGAATATTAATCCCCTCGCCCCCTTCCACCCACATTACGTTTTCACCCCATGAATTAGGCAAACCATATTTTTTATCCGATTTAGATTAGAATTTGTACACTTATAGTCTAAAAAAGAGAGAGAAATACTGTACACATTAATTTCACAAAAACCTAATACCTCTCATCTCTTTCCACCACCTTAATTACCCCCTCTTCCCCATAACACCCCATAATTTAAACAAACCCGCAAACCGTTCGTCCGATTACGGCGAAGCTATGGTGAATTGTCGAGGGGATGTCGAAAATGGTTCCTGTCAAAAAAAATTAAAAAACCCACCCCTCCTCCCCATAATTTAGACAAAACCACATATTTCATAGATTTCAATGGGAATTTGCACATTTGTACTTTGAAACAAAAATACTGCGTGCATATGTTTTCCAAAGCGCATCCCCTCTCACCCTTTCCAACTGAAAATGAATGAAACAGCAGTTTAAAATTTAATTGTAAATAATTTTTCATTTAATCTATGTGCCTACTCAAGTCCAGCAATAGTGAAGCATTGCCGGGTCAGCTAGTATATTATCAAATTAATTTGGTAGCAGTCGCTTAGCTTTTAAGTTGTGGACATAACCTCGAATTTCTTCTATGACATCTGTGGTTGCTGTTGATTTGAGAGTGAAGGCTGGCTCGTGACGTCACCGTTCTCCAGCCAATAGCTATCTAGATGGATATTAGGAAATTATGTGGTAGAAGCATTACTCTATACTCACTACGCTTAGCTACAATCCGTCCCGTAATGAATCACACTTTTGGCTGTCAGATGTAAACAGACAAATTCTCTGTTCCAATTTCTAAAAGACTCTGGTTAATTTCTGGAGCTGCACACAGCTTCCACATTGATGCGTGTATACCTTTGCCACACTTCCTCCCTTGCCCCTCTCAACTACCAAAAACAAACACGAAAATCCTCTGGGTTCTCGGGAGGCTGTGGGTTCGCTTCCCGTCCGAACATCCAGGGGTCTTTTTTTTACGTGGTATCCCGAAGTCACTCCAACTGCGATACTTCCTTCAAGAAGCCATGTTCGAATTGCTTCCCGTTACTTGCACCAATGCTCTTCCGCCTTTGACGACTACGACGCACAGTGGGGCGAAATCTCAAAAAGCTGGCCAAAAGTCGAAAAATAAAGTTTTTATTTAGGGAATTTTAAGTATACGGCTGGGTAGACTGACTCCCAAAGTGTCTGACTTCATGGTTAGAATAGGTCCAAGGCTTGACGCAGATGCTGTACATCATTTGAAAGGTGACCGTTGAGCGAGCAACTATTGCGAGATACAGAGGAAGAACAAGTTACTTTGAACCGGTGTAAAAGTTTTCAGTTTTGAGCAATTTTCATCATTAAAATTGGACAGAGATCGTGATTGTGAGTACCAATGTTTACATGTATTACAAATACATAAAAAAATATTTTAAAGTTATTTATTTAAAAAATAATTTTTAAACAAATTTGAACAGTTAATTTGTATTTTTCTTTTTCAAAAATGAAAACAGCTATAAGTTCCACAAAGTCCCACAACGAACCTTATTTTAACTTCATTCTCTACTATTTATCTATTGAAATCTCAAAAAAAATTCTGCTATAAACTGCTATTCCACAATTAGAGCAGCTTAATTTATCTGCAGTTTACCGGTATTTGTTTTTAGTCTTTTTCAATTTCATGTGTAAATTGTAAGTTATTGTCATAGTTATTACAAATATTTAAAGTATAATCAGTTTTGTTTTTGGTATTATTATAAAACTATCATCTACATATCTGAAATAACACATCATTTCAAAAATCTAGCAGTTTAAAACATTGTTCTTCCAAATCTCGCATAGTTAATGTCCACTAGAGTTGGATACACCTATAGGTGTGCGAAATTTTTGGTTATAACTTAGTCTGTTATTGGCGAAATTAACTTAATTAATTCGATATACTGAAGAATATCAGACGAAATTAACTTCCTCTTTTTAAATAATCTTTAATAATACCTGTATGTATGGGGATACTTTTAAATAGATTTTATGGGATATAAAAGGCTAATACAAGTTATATTTTATTGCTCCAGAATCTGCTGGTCCAACCAACGAGAGCGACGATAAAGTTGGCTTCATACGAAAGGAAATAGGAATGTATAGTACACCACATTTTTATCCACAAAAATTTATAATTCAACATTTTTTTAAATTTTTTAAACGTATTTAAATTCTAAACCTTTTTATTTTTAATCTGAACATATTGAATCCGTCATTTGTTTTTCTTTTTTTTTTTGCATTGTTAACATTGGAATCGGTATCAGCGAGCTTATTAAACCCTGTATACAAATGTGTATGACAACTGAAACATTTTTAGACTATTTTTAATTTTTAATCCGCCATATTTGATCCTCTAGTTTTTTTTTTACATTTTTTGCATTTTTTGACATAGGAATCGTAATCAGCGTGCTCAAAACCGATTTTGTACAAAGTTTAATTAAACTTGGATAACGTTTACATATTTTGACCAGCTTTTTGAGATTTCGCCCCACTGTGCGACGTTAACAGTTGGCAAAGCCGAAGAAAGAAAAATTCTTTCATAGAGCAATACGGGTAATTAAGCCCAATATCTTTCAGCAGAAACTGAAATCTGTCGGATTTGAGGAGCTAACATTTTATTTGTTTGAGCAGATAAGGCTATGCGGTTCTGTATAGATGGTAGTGTCTGATTGTTTTTATTTTTGTTTAGGGATTTACGCCTCGTCTCCTTCAAGATCATTAGAAACGGGGAGGGACTGGGGGGAGGGAGCTGGAAAGAATTTGGTCGTGGCCTTTTGAAGGAACCTACCTGACGTTCTGCCGCAGTTATTTCGGGAAATGAGGTAAACCCCAAACCTGGATGGCTGGACGAGGGGGATTCGAACCCGCGTCATCTGCATTGCGAGGCCAGAGCGTTACCACCCACCCACCATGGTCGGTAGAACACACTTTGTATATCAGTACAGTAATGACAAAGTGCATTAGCAATCAGGATTAAGTGATGAAGATGCTGTACTGCTCAAACAGTAGGTATGCCCACAGATTTCCAAACCGATTTCCGAAAATACGCTAATTATTACCATAACCACATGTAATAGTAGCTACAGTTTGTTACGATCTTACTACATATTTGGCCCTACCAAACTCCCCGTTTCCAATGTGGTGTAGATAAATACCAGATATTCAACTTTCTGCCGTGTGTAGTACTAATTGGTGATCGACAACAACTACTCTAAATTAATTTGTGTCTATAAGGCGCACAAGATCTGAGCAAATTTTGCTTTACAATGATTTCCATAGGAATAATATGTTGCAGGTAATTTTTTTTTTTTTTTTTTGCTGTCGTCAGTCTTTCGACTGGTTTGATGCAATCCTCCATCCCTTCCTATCCTTTGCTAACCTCTTCATTTCTACACACCCCTTACAACCCACGTCCTAAATTATCTGTTTCATATATTCTAATCTCTGTCTTCCTCTACAGTTCTTACCTTCGACTGTTGCCTCCACTAACAAATTAACCAATCCAGCATGTCTCAAAATATGACCTACCAGCCTGTCTCTTCTTTCTGTAAGCTTCTTCCACAAACTTATTTTCTCACCCACCATTTCCAAAACTCGTTCATTTCTTACTTTGTCTGTCCACTTAATTTTCAGCATTCTTCTGTAGCACCACATTTCAAATGCTTCAATTTTCTTTATTTCCGGTATTCCTAAAGTCCATGTTTCGCTACCATAAAGTGCTGTGCTCCACACAAAGAGTTTTAAAAAGTTCTTTCTAATTCTTAGATCAATATTTGAAACTAAAAGGTTTCTCTATTTCATGAGGGCTTTTTTTGCTAGTGCTATTCTGCTTTTAACATCATTCCTGCTTCGGCCATTGGTTGTAATTTTGCTTCCCAAGTAACAGAATTCACTTACTTCTCCTGTTGCATCCGATCCTATTTTTATATTTAATCTACTAGTATTGGTATCATTTCTGCTACATTTCATCACTTTTGTTTTACTTTGATTTATATTCAGTCCAAAATCTTCCTTCAGTATTTTGTTCATGTCATTCAGTAACTTCTCAATATCCTCAGCCCTCTCTGCTAACAAGACAATGTCATCAGCAAATCGTAGCATACTGATTTTTTCTCCCTGAAAACTTATGCCACATGGAAATTTTTCTTTGACTTTCTTCATTGCTTCTTCTACATAGAAGTTGAATATTAACGGGGATAGACTACAACCTTGTCTCACACCCTTTTTAACTGATGCATGTCTCTCGTGATTCTCTACTTTTATTATAGCCACTTGATTCTTATATAGTTTATAGAGTATTCTTCTATCTCTATACTTTAGACCTGACTTCTAACATTATCAAAAGCTTTTTCTAAATCAACAAATGCCATAATATTCGGAGCGAAAAAGATTCTCAGCGACCCATAGCTTCGCTTTCTGTTGTGATCGCAACACGTCTGTTTCGCGTACATGCTTTGCGTAAACAAAACCGTTAAAACAAATCACAAACAATTAATAGTTTCTTCTAACTAACAGCATTAGACCATTAAACAATATTTGAATTTCATTGGAAAATTTGATACGGCATAGTTGTCGACCCTGTTTATATAAAGCAGTCAGATAATACGAATTACGAGTGTTCGTCGAATTGCATCAAATGCACAAAATGCGATCAGCTCTCGCTGGAGTTGTTTTAGCGACCGTAACAACGAGAAATGGAAACAACAGGCGAACAAAACCAACAGCGGCGGATAAACAGTCAAACAGGATTCGCGGCGAAAACAGCTGACAGCCCACTAGCGACATGTACCGCAGGGTTGTGCTTATGATGATTGCCTGCCCGCTGGCTGTTAGTCGCCAGGCATAAGGGGACATCCTTCAATTAACTGAGGTGAAATAGGGGGGGGGGGGGGGTCCGGCGAAATCTCACCAGATCTCACCAAGGGGGAGGGGAGGGGGGTCGACGGAAATCTCACGTGAGATTTTGCGAAAATTATTTTTGGGCAGTCGAGCTAAAAAGGTCTACAATTTGCGCCAAAGTCTAAAGTGAGGCTGTGACCTAAAAAAAGCTCTACAAAAGTATCCAGGGCGATTTCTAGGGGGCGGGGTTCTCACGGGCCAGATCTCACCACTGGGGGGGGGGGGGGTCCGGCCAGATCTCACAAAATCTCACCAGGGGGGAGGGGGGTCCAGAAATCCGGAAAAACACCTCACGTAATTTGTGGATGCCCCTAGTGTTGAAAAAAAACAGTTTTTTCTCCGACGTGAAAAAAAAACATGAAAAAAAACTGTGAAAAAAACATGTTTTTTTTCTGGGACATGTTTTTTTTTCATAACTACTAAATCTCAAATTTTTAAGGCATTTATCGTTTAATATGACTGTTTTAGAGTTTATACTAAGTATTTATCTCACTTTTAAATCTACTATATCTTTCTGGTTCAGTAGAAAACAAAAAAAAATTACAAAAATATTGGTAACATTGACTGAAGTTTTCATTTACGAATGGGACTTCCCGAAAAGGCTAGGTTGCGTGAGAAGGAATCCCCGTTCCCCATTGTTTGGATTGATACTCACTACTTGAACTAGTGATGCCAGGCTCTACAAATTTATCTGTAGACCTACGAATCTTTTCAAAAAATTAGGAAATTAAATTTATATACGGTTTTTTGCCTATTTTTATTACTTGTTGTGCTTTCCTTATATTCGTATACTTGTTAAACTCTCAGCGTATAGTGATACTAAGTCATTGTCAGTAATTATGAATAATTTCCTTGCAACCGTTGGCGTAAACCAACGATTGAAAACAAATAAAGCTCCTATTTTGTTTGATAATAGATTTAAATTCACAGTGTGTACTTTGCTCACAATTTAAAATTGCAATCTCAAAATCTTTTGCATGCAATACAACCAGTAAAAGAAAATGTAACTATTTCTGAAGTTATGGATCTAGAGGGGACAGAAGAAGAAACAGAAAATTCCGACTCCGACCGAACTAGTGTTGGTAGTACTGATACTAGTGAATGTGGTACCAACATTGAAGATGAATAAAAAATTATGTTACCTATATAGATACATTTATGAATCATTATATAAGATATTATATGATTTAGTAAGGTTTAAAACACACATGTAATATATAAGTTCCATAAAAAAACTATAATTTATCAAATATATTGTTTTCTGAAAAAAAAAAAACAATTTTAGGAAAAAAAAAGAGGGTGCTAGTTTTTTTTCATGTTTTTTTTCACAAATCTGAAAAAAAAAAAACATTTTCAGTTTGCAACACTAGATGCCCCCTAAGTAGTTTCTTCTTTTGATTCCACCAATCCGCTTCAATGCACACTCATTCAATTGCTGCTTTTATTAATAATCCATTCAATTACAACATTTCGTTTTGAATTCTTTGCATATGTTGGTACCAATATATATATTTTTTCCTCTCTGTGGAAAGATCTGACCTTGAATTATGTGTCTAGGGACTACATTGGATCAGGCAGTGCTTTTATGATTCGCCTTTGTGATGTTCCATAGAGCTCTCATTTTCTCTCTGTGAGCTCTTTTCAATCCACTTGGCTCCTGGCGTCTTTGGAACTTGATTCCCTGGCTATACCACCCATCTGTTGACATTCTGACTGAATAGTTTCCTGTCTGAAACTTCCGAAGTGTCTGTTTCAGCCCTCTTCGTCTTCTGTTTTATTGGGGCGAAGAATTTTCCTCGTGATCTTTCGTTCTTCCTTCATCTACATCTACATATATACTCTGCAATTCACAAAATTGTGGGTGGCAGAGGGTGCTCAGCACCAAAGCTAATATCTTTGCTGTGCATTCCAATCTCTAATGGTGCAAGGGAAAAAAGAATTCATATAAGAATCAGTCCGGCACCTTATTTCTCTAATTTTATCTTTCCTGTCCTTCCGATTCAAATAGGTTGGTGGAAGAAGTATTTCACTACACTCGTGAGTGAAAGTGGGAGTACGCATGTTTACCAATAAATTTAAACGAAACGTGTGTCGTCTATCTACCAGAGACTCCCAACCTAGTCTACTAATCAGTTCTGTGACGCTTTCATAAGGACTGTAGCAAGCGGTCACGAATCGAGCGGCTCTTCTCAGTACTTTCTCTATACTTTCGATCAACCCCTTACGAAACGGGTCCCAAAGGGCACAACAATAATCCAAATGTGGACGCACAAGAGATTTGTACGCTATCTCCTTTGTTTGTTCATTACAATTTTTCAAGATTCGATCTATGAATCGCAGCCTAGAATTTGCTCTACCTACTAAGGAATTAATGTGTATGTCCCATTTCATGTTCCTTTGTACTGTTACTCCCAAATATTTCATAGAATCGACCATATCAATAACTATATTGTTTAACTCGTATTTCTGAACAATTGGATTCTTTTTGTTAGTTATGCTCATTGTCTTGCACTTTTTACAATTTAGAGTAAGTTGCCACTCAGCGCACCAAGCCAAAATAACATCCAGATTGCGCTGAATTTCTAAGCAATCGGCCAAATTTCTTACTTCCCTATAAATAACCGCATCATCAGCAAACAATCTAAAAGGATGACATCAAGATCACTTGCTTAGCTTCCGCAGACGACATAGCAGTACTAGCAGACAGTAAAATCACAGCGATCAAGCATCCTCGAGGAATGTGCTGAAAAAGTTGGCTTACAAATTTCATTAGAAAAAAATAAGTTTATTTCAGAAATTAAACACGAAATACGGACAGATCAAACGGGTTGCACTTTTCAGGTACCTAAGTGAGATTCTGGAGTCAACAGGGCTAGAAAAAGAAGCTCAGAAAGTTCAAGAGAGCTTACTAAAGAACGAGCGACAGGTACAACATATATACAGTGCAGGAATCATTCGAAACGAAAATTTACCGTCACAGCAGCCGTCTTGTACTGTGTCAGATGCCAGCGACTTAATGGTTCAGCCATATCAACACCCGCGCTTCATCCAAAACAGGATTGCCAACCCACGCAGACGAAACGTTTTACGTTCGATACCGCGTAACTACTGTGTCGTGCTGACGCGACGGTCTACTTGTTTCTGCACTAATGAATCAGGGCTGACGTCACAACTCAGTAACGACATCGTCCCTGGCCCAACATCACTGACTCTACGGAACCTGTCATATGCCGCTAGTTCATCAACACGCATCTGATGGCACGTTAGCCAAACTGTTTCCTATGCTATACGAGTTGGCCATCGTATGTGATGGCACTGAACAGAAAGATGTTTTTTATTTACCGCAGAACATATCCATAAATAAGCAGTAATCAAAAGGAATTCTTAGTCTCCTTGCTTCGCTATGAGAATTTTCGTGTATGCCTAAACAGGTAGGCCCAATCTGAACTGTAACCACTACAACAGCTATAGCCTCTGATCCTCTCACTTCTTCCTCGTGCAGTTTCGTCTTACTAATTAGAGAACCTCATAGCTCCCAAATCACAGATACTAACGAAACTGATTTCTGTGTTCCTCGAGCGTCGTGGGTTAAAATCCCCGTCTGGGCATCCAGATTCGTGTTTCCCGAAATCACTCCAGGAGATTGCTTCCTTCAAAAGGCCATGGCTGAATTCCTTCCCATTCCTAGTCCCCACTCCCATCCCATCACTAACGACCTCGACGTTGACGAGGCCTAAAGCCGTAAGTAAATAAAAAAATCTATCAATCGCACCATATATTTTTGATTACATGTTTTTTTTTAATAATCATTGATGTTATGTATAATGTAATTTTAGACGTTTTATAGTAACTGAATATGTTTATGAAATTAACAGGTTTTACGGAAAAAAAATTAAAGTTACGAGGTTTTCTAACTAGTATAACGATTTGTTGCGTTAATTCTTTAATAACCATTGGCAGGGAGGGGAAGCCTTTCCTGTATGTTAGTGTTTTAAACGCTACTGTGCTCCTGATTGTAACTACCAGTGATTGCGAAGATATTACACTTTTCTAATGCTCGCAAAGCTTCTCTATAAAGAATATTTACCTTTCGCGTGCATCAACCAATTGCTTAATGCAAAACTAGGTTTCCGGACAAACCAGATAACTGGAAGTTAATATTGATAACGTTCTGGAAAAGCTTCTAAGGAAAGTATAATTTTAAATATGAATAACATTTGAATATGCTTCCCCGTTTCTCTTATTTTGTCAAAAGAATTTTTAGGTTATTTTGGTTCTACTAACTGCTACACACAATAGAGGATTCATCTAACTGACGTCGTAGTAATAATAATAATAATAAAATAACAGTCTCACGGAGAAATGTGAACTAAAAAAGCTGAAGATATTCTTTTAGTATAAACGTTTTATTAAACACAGATAGTATCTCCCAAAATTCAGTGTAACTTAATTTTCTGAATAATCTTAAAATAAGAATAAACTCACTGACCAAAAAGTTAGCCTTAATATAAAAGAAGGGTGTGGTACCAGATACAGGGTGTCCTGAAAAGGACTCCCTGATTTCAAAATTAAATATCTCGAAAACAAAGATCGGTAGAGGAATGCAGTAAACGGTATGTTTATCGTGACAGCTGTAAGAAGTGTATACAGCAGTGTGAAATAATAGTTACAAAAGCTGCTAACAGATGGCGCTGTAATCGCCATACGTAATGCCTAAATAGTGATCCGAAGCTCAGGGTAGTGCCAATGGTGAACATTTTGAAAACATTGTGATGTGATTGTTTGCAAAGATTGTTTTCATACGATTATTTCACTTATGTATGCTGATATGAGCTGTACAGCGTACAGCGCCATCTGTTAGCAGCTTTTGTAACTATTATTTCACACTGCTGTATACACTTCTTACAGCTGTCACAATAAACATACCGTTTACTGCATTCCTCTATCGATCTTTGTTTTCGAGATATTTAATTTTGAAATCAGGGAGTCCTTTTCTGGACACCCTGTATCAGTCGTGTAAATTTTTTATGACTAGCTGTTCCTAAAATAGATAGAGAACCCCACGCTTGTATTACATTAAAGTTGATTTTTTGGTCAGTGGTTTTATTCTTATTTTAAGCTTATTCAAAACATTAAGATGTATTGTTTTGTGGGACATCGTTTCTGCATGGTTATTTATTTTTTATTTTCGTGAAAAAATATCGCAAGGCAAGTCCAATGTCGTGATTTTATGAAAAATATTTAAAAAATAATAAATCTTATTTGGGTGGAATCCTTTTGATTTAAGGGTTTGTGCCATATGTGGGACAGCATGCAATAATGGCTAACATCTTGTGATACCAGTTCTGAAAATGGGTGGTGCAACATTTGGAAAATATACAAGATATATACATACAGGTATATTTGCAGAACTGAGTATGTTTATATAAAATTATTATTATTTCTATTAATTACAGTATACATTTATCAGAAATAACTCTAATTCATTTTCCATTCAGTCTATTCATTACAAAACCATTCGTTGATATTAAAAAAAAACACCTGCAAGACAAGTCAGAAACTAAAAACACGGAACAACATCATGAAGAAGCTAGCTGATGCGGACTCACTACGAACAACCGCTCTCACTATGGTTTACCCTGTCGCTGAGTACTGTGCTAGTGTGGCAACGTAGTACTCACACTAGAAAAACCTACGTCCAACTGAATGAGTGTATGAGAGTAATAACTGGCACCCTAAAATCCACCCCAGTCCCCTGGTTGCACATCATCAGCAATATACCACCTCCAGCGATAAGACGCCAAGAAGCAAAGGCACGTGAGTGGATAAAACTACACCACCTGATCATCCACAGCATCTGCCAATCCACGAGGAAAAATGACGACAAAGCTGGAACCCTGCATCTCCGAAACATCCATATATTAAAGATCCCACAGCTGAAGAGAGACCAGAAGAATCGCCTAAGAACAGGCCATGCGAAATGCAGCGCCATGCTGTATAAGTGCGGACTTCAGGATTCTCCTGAATGTGACTACGGAGCTCCTTCCCAGTGTATGGAGCATATCATCAAGGAATACCCCTTAAGGAAGTAGAATGGACTATTTAAAGACGTTTTCAGTGCTACAACTTCCTTCATAGAATGGCTGCAACAACTGCACATCAGTTTGTGAATGCTACCAACATTCTTGTTATTGTATATGTTTATGTGTATTAGATTCGTTGCTAGGCTATACGAAATTAAAAAAAAAAAAAAAAAAAAAAAAAAAAAAAATACGAAATTTGATGGAGCAGTTTCTATCTCAAATCACTCCAATCGAAAGCTGAGATACTACCTCCAAAAAGGTCATGGCCGAATTCCTTCCCGTTACTTGTCCCCAATCCCATCCCGCCTCTAATGACCTTGACGTCGACGAGGCTTAAAGCCATAAGTAAAAAAAAAGATTATCTCCTTGTTCATGCACCATGTTGCCCTACTCTTCAGACATGTTGCACAGGATTTTCGTATACCTGCAACGACCACGGTTCCCCAGCCAGATGGGCATATGATCTGTCCCATCCTGCGCAAGATCTGCCCCAGAATCTTTCTTCATATCACTGTCCAGCTGTTTTTGAATTTCATTGCTTGGCCAATCGCGTTTCTTGGCTACCTTGACATCATATAGGCGCATGTAGTCCGTATTTGTCGACACAAGCTATACTGCGTATTGTGCCTAGGGTTGCAAACTGAAAAAAAAAATTTTTTTTCAGATTTGTGAAAAAAAACATGAAAAAAACCTAGAACCCTTGTTATATTTTCTAAATTTGGTTTATTTTTCAGAAAAATTATATTTGATAAATTATAGTTTTATTTATGGAACTTACATTTTACATGTGTGTTTTAAACCTTACTAAATCATATATCATCTTACATAATGAGTCATAAATATATCTATATAGGTAACATAATTTTTTATTCATCCTCAATGTCGGTACCACATTCATTAGTATCAGTACTACCAACACTAGTTCGGTCGGAGTTGGAATTTTCTGTTTCTTCTTCTGTCCCCTCTAGATCCATAACTTCAGAAATAGTTACATTTTCTTTTACTGGTTGTATTGCATGCAAAAGCTTTTGAGATTGCAATTTTAAATTGTGACCAAAGTACACATTGTGAATGAAGACTGCGCCGATAGTTCTGTATTACGGTCTTTTAAGTTTGAATTTAAATCTATTATCATACAAAATAGGAGCTTTATTTGTTTTCAGTCGTTGGTTTACGCCAACGGTTGCAAGGAAATTATTCATAATTACTGACAATGACTCAGTATTATCACTATACGCTGCGAGTTTAACAAGTATACGAATATAAGGAAAGCACAACAAGTAATAAAAAGAGGCAAAAAACCGTAGTTAAATTTCCTAATTTTTTGAAAAGATTCGTAGGTCTACAGATAAATTTGTAGGGCCTGGCAGCACTAGTTCAAATAGCGAGTATCAATCCAAACAATGGGGAACGGCCGAACGGGGATACCTAGTCTTTTCGGGAAGTCCCCATTCGTAAAAGAAAACTTCACTCAATGTTACCAATATTTTTGTAATTTTTTTTTCTACTGAACCAAAAAAATATAGTAGATTTAAAAGTAAGATAAGTACTTAGTATAAACTCTAAAACAGTCATATTACACGAAAATGCCTTAAAAATTTGAAATTTAGTAGTTATGAAAAAAAATATGTCCCAGAAAAAAAAAATGTTTTTTTTTTCACTGTTTTTTTTTCATGTTTTTTTCACATCAGAAAAAAACTGTTATTTTTACAACACTAATTGTGCCATATCTGTCACAAACCTATTGTTCAATGTTATATCTATTCTAATGGACAATATATATAAAACTACCTCATTATAATTGTCCACGCATATCCTTTTCCTTCTAGAAATTATACAAACACTGAAATCAAATTTTTACTGTATCAAATACCACTGTTTGTATGACCGAATTTAGATGTAAACTGCTCACAGCGCAAACCATTGATTCATTCTACATAATTCCTTACTCCCTCAGCAGATGGCATATTCTATTTTCACAGCTCTCGTTGAATGTGTGCCACATCTGCCCCAACATGCAGTTTCGAAATATATGCTCAAATATGAGTTCCACAAATAGGAAAGTGGAATGTGCCATATCTGTCCCAGTATGCGGTAAGGGGTTAACAACGGATTTCAATCTCCTGCATATACAGGGTGTTACAAAAAGGTACGGCAAAACTTTCAGGAAACATTCCTCACACACAAACAATGAAAATATGTTATGTGGACATGTGTCCGGATACGCTTACTTTCCATGTTCGAGCTCGTATTGTGGACGGCTGTGATACAATACGCCATTCTCCAGGGCTGCATCAGCGCATCAGGGATTCCATGCGACGGAGGGTGGATGCATGTATCCTCGCTAACGGAGGACATTTTGAACATTTCCTGTAACAAAGTGTTTGAAGTCACGCTGGTACGATCTGTTGCTGTGTGTTTCCATTCCATGTTTAATGTGATTTGAAGAGAAGTAATAAAATGAGCTCTAACATGGAAAGTAAGCGTTTCCGGACACATGTCCACATAACATATTTTCTTTGTTTGTGTGTGAGGAATGTTTCCTGAAAGTTTGGCCGTACCTTTTTATAACACCCTGTATATGATGAACAGCGGACGCCCTATATGTCTGTGGTGCAGTCAAATGTGACATAGTTTTTGAGCTATCCGCATGCAAAGAAACAAAAAACAAAAATTGAAATTCAATGTAAATACATTAATTATTTCCAGATGATATTAAATGGGAGCGTAGTGTATCTACGCGATAAAATGTTAGCTTCCTAACTTTCTGACCCGAGTTCACATTCCTGCAATGCCAATATCATTAAAAAAAATTTCCGTTCAGAAATTACCAAGCGTGATTTTTTAACTTTCATTACAACTTCATTTAATACTTTTATTGCATGGAATAATATTTGAAACCAATCATGTTACTTACAATACAGCGTCATTTTTTTCAGAAAATCTTTTTTTTTTTTTTTTTTTTCTTTTTCTTTAATGAAGTCTTGGCGGGTCTACCTCCAGATTGTCTATTCGCAGCACAATCTTACACCCGTAAAGACTTCGTTGCAATCACGCTCCAGGTGGTCTTACATTATATATGCTCACTTTTTGTTAACAATTTTGTTGTTTTGGTTTGTTTTCAATTAAACTAGGTATTATTATTTTATTTCTAATATTTTCGTCAATTTTGTTCTTGTATATCGTCTACAAGTATTTTAAACCAAATACGTATCATCCAGAAGATACTTTTTTTTCTTTTTTCTACAATCGATATGTTTAATTCCAACAGTGGTTGCGTGTAAATGGTTGAAAATGAAATAATGACCATGACGAAAAAATCGACGAAATGGAGCTCAACAAAGAATTGGAAGAACTTATAAATTTTACAAAATGTTTGTGTCAGATTCCAGTTTACTAACAGATTCGCCTGCTGACCAAATTTAATTGGATATGGGCGAGGCATATTCAGTGCCGAGTCTAGGGGGTAGTGTGGGGGGGGGGATAAACCGGAGCGCTTCCAAAATCTATCTCAGTTTTCGCCCCCGCTCGGAAAATTGCTAGATCCGGCACTGGGCATATTACGAAGCCATTGTTGATATTTTGGCCGAAAATTCATAAGCAATGTGTTTTGTTTTAAATATTATTTCAACCAAAAAACTATGTAAATGATGTTGAAAATAAATAAATAAAGTCAAGGTTGACTATTTCTTAAGATACATAAAAGCATTTGATACTTCGGGGATTTAGGTATTTAAAGGGCATTTGCATTTTTTTGTTTCGTTGCATTTGAATATCTCAATACCTAGGGCGCATTTTGGAGAAACGACTGTCGCACATGTTGTGTGTACCCTTCAACATACACGGGTCCAGGAATGAAAAAATCATCCTGAACCGCAAGTAACTCACATCCTGCCCTACTATATCACAAAATTCTATTTTGGTGAAAGGCTCACCTTTTTCGAGATATTGATTTTTTAATTTTTTTCTATTCCATTTCTACTAATTAAGACTTTTTGAACCCTGTTTTTTTAATTTTCTCAATGATGTTTGAGTCATCTAAACCAATTTTCTTTTTTTCTTAAAACGTTAGAAAAACCTTTAATAAATCTTATGTAAAAAGTATATACAAATTTATTCAAACGGCTGACTTTGACAGCCTGTGGTGTAAAACAATGTACTGAGTGCATCGTTCCAATTACATTAAAAAATTGCTTCGTTATTGCCAATTTAATAAAAATGTTTTTTTTTTTTTTGGTAACTGCTTTACTTCTCTTTTTAACATCGAGGTCTTTAGAGACGGGAAAGGATGGGTGGCAAGGAATGGGAAGGAATTCGGCCATGGCCTTTTGAAGGAAGCATCCCGGAATTTGCCTGGAGTGATTTGGGGAAACCATGGAAAACCCAAATCTGGATGCCGGACGGGGATTCGAACCGCCGTCCTCCCGAATGCGAGGCGAGAACGCTAACCGTTACACCGCCCAGCAAGGTTTTAAAATGGTATAATGGTTTAAAATTCCTTTTTAAAATTTATTCTAAAGCATGAATGTTGGATATGAGAAACCTGTGAAGAATTTGTGTCATGAATGTTGGAATTTTGCACCTTATTAAAATAAAAGTCTATCGAATTAAAGTACCCATGCAAGTATTTTTTCGTTGTTTGAGACATTTGTACAATCATTTTAAAAGAATTATAAAATAATTATACCATTTAAGATTTTTATAAGGATATTAACGTTTTTTTTAAAAAAAGAACAAATATCTTTTTTGTATTTTTTTTTAAAAAAAAAGGAGTTCAATAATTTTGTGCAAACGGCAATAAATTGGACGAAGTCAAATGTTTCGAAAAATATTTGAAAAAATTAATATCTCTAAAACAATATTTTTTCACATAGTAGGAAATGATCTGACCTGTATGCAGTTGTAGTGTTATGCTTTGATTCCTGGACCCCGTGTATATGCAGGATATCGATATCCGATCTTAATATCTATTATGCTTTCCTAGTTAGTACGCCATGACAGTAGGCACAATATGCTTGCGTCAGCTAGGGCATCCAGGACAACAAAACTAAAACAACCTAACCTAACCTAACCTAACCTAACCTAACCTAACCTAACCTAACCTAACCTAACCTAACCTAACCTAACCCAACCCAACCCAACCCAACCCAACCCAACCCAACCCAACCCAACCCAACCCAACCCAACCCAACCTAACCTAACCTAACCTAACCTAACCCAACCTAACCTAAACCACGCAATGTTGGCAAAAAGTGGTGAACTTAGTTGATGATACTATTTTAGTTTTGTTTGGAGTTACTTCCCTTGGCGGCATGTGTTTATGAGGAATCGTTGCTGTTCACTCTCTTCAGGAACTGATGACCCGTCCAGAAACTCAACGGGCAGAGGCCAATGACCAAGAGCGACTTTGCTGCCACTACAGCTGTGGCCAGATTAATTGGCGGGTCAGTGTGAACGCGCTGTTGCCGTACTTGGGGACAATCTTGCGATGCGCTCTCTCTTTCTATCACCTGAAAATTGCAACGCTGTGCGGTCTGTGTTCCCTCGTCCAAGCGGCAACAGCTCGCTACCCACCCCCAAACCTTCCACCTCCCTTTCACAAAAAATGTGTGAACCTGAGAATCGGAATTAGAAAGTGTCAGTGTGAGTGTGACCTTGCTCGGGAGAGGATATTTTGAGTTTTAGCGATTTACGATTTTTACGCGCGATTTAAATAATTCCTTTTGGTTATTTATTAATTATAGTAATTTAGTGTAATAATTTTACCGAACAAAAAGTGCAGTAACTTAAAATTAGGGAAATTTAACAAGAGAATCTTGCTACTAAAAATGGATACTTAGGAAGAGACTTTTTTTATTATTATTATTATTTTTATTGGCATCTGGTGTCCAAGACCATGCAGCCAGCACAAATACATATAGTTATTACAATGAGTTACACGCCTTGTTGAATTACATCTACCACACACATGTCACACTGTCCTTCATACTGGTCTCTGCCTACACATCTACAAATCACATTTAGAGTACTCCTTTATGATTTTGGACATGGGGTTAGGATGTTTTAGATCTCACACGTATGCCGTGAATTCTGCATAGCAGACATCTCGGAGAAGTATTTTGGTGTTTAGACAGACAGTCTACTGGTCACCATCCCTTAGGATCTGGCGGATTTATATTTTTATGTTGTTACTCACTATAAACGTCACAATGGCCTTGTAAACTCTTCGGTCCTCCGTGCCCAAAATGTTCAAGGTGTTTGTCGGGAGGCTAACACCTAGCTGTTGCAGATCTTCCAGCAGTCTGGTGGACTGCTGCCAGTGCCTTTTGCATGCAAATAACATATGATTTATATCCCCCTCGCTCGTCTCATCACAGCCGCAAAGAGGAGATGCTATTAGGTTTAGTCTATATAGATGTTTTCGGAAGCTACCGTGGTTGAATTTTATCCTAGCTATAATGCTCATGGTTTTTCTTGTTACGTACCATGTTTGGTACCACTGTTTGGATGGGATCGTTGGGTGTAGGTATCCAGTAGTGTTTGCCTTTGTTTTCTATGGATTTTCTCCATATATTGTTCCATTTATCTCTTGTGTTGCGTCTGATTGTGGATATGATGTCTGTAGCTGGTGCCAGGGGGTGGTTTCTTCCTGATTTTGTTGCTGTTTTGGCTGCTGTATCTGCCAGTTCATTTCCTGGTATACCTGTGTGTGCTTTGATCCAGATCAGGTATACCTGTTTTTGGGCGCTCTGTAGGTGCTGTATCTGTTCCATGATTTTGTAGCCTAGTATATTTCTCCCGTTGCCAGCATGTAGATTGTTAAGTGATTCGATCGCGCTTCTTGAGTCAGACCAGATGATAATCTTCGTTTGCGGTGTATCTTGCGCATATTGTACTGCCTTTAGGATGGCTGTCATTTCTGCGGTGTATACAGTGGCTTCTTTCGGAAGTTTATACATGCCAACATTTGAGGTTTGTGTTACTACATATGCACACCCCACGCCCTCTTCAGTCTTGGAGCCGTCCGTGTATATGTGACATATATCATTGTCTGCATCCGTGTGGTCGGCTATCAAGGCTCTATTCTGCTCTGAGTTTTCCCCAAATGGTATATTCATTTCATTATTGGGTTTCATGGTGGTTGTATCGTAGTTAACTTGGAAGCACGGGAGTTTCGATAGGGTATATATCGTGTTTTGATATTGTTTTACTTCAGAGTACGCTGTGGCTAGCAGAGGTGTCCGTTTCCGTTTCCAAAAGTGTAATGTTTTGCAGTTTCTTTCTAATGTTGTTATTGCTTTTATCAGAGAACTGTTGGGCGTTTGTAGTTGTCTTAGCACGAATTTTGCGCTTATATATTCCCTTCGTATTTCCAGTGGCGGTTCCAGGGCCTCTACTAATAGGGCGTTTGTAGGTGTTGAAGGCATCGCCCCAGTGCACAGGCGTAACGCCTTGTACTGGACTTTGTCTAGTTGTTGGGTTAAGCTGTTTGATGCGCCTCCATAACATATGCATCCGTAGTCAAGGTGTGGTCGGACTAGCGTTCGGTACAGTAATATGCTTGTTTGTGGGTCTGTCCCCCACCAATATCCGGTAGTGGCCCTCATTACATTGATGGCTTTCTCACATTTCTTTAGAATATGCTTTATGTGTTGTGCCCAGGTCAGTTTTGAGTCTATTATTAGTCCTAGGTATTTTACGTTCCTTTTGTATGGTATTTTGTAGGGACCTATGTTGACTGAAGTTATATGTGGTAGTTTGTGACGCGTATATATACAGGCTTCTGATTTTTCGGGGGCAATCGTCATTCCATTTTCCCTCAACCATTTTTCAAGGTTTATCAGCGTGGTGGATAGAGCTTCCTTGGCCTCTAGTATTGTATTTCCAATTGCATATATACATAGATCATCAGCATATTGTAGTATATATGTGTTTTCTGCTAGTATCTGTGCTAAGTCTGATGTGTATATGTTGAATAGTAGCGGGGATAGTGTAGAGCCTTGCGGTAGACCGCTGCTAGTCTCTCTTGGTCCAACTCTGCCTGTTTTACTATTAATGATCAAGGTTCTGTTTTGTAGTAGTGCACATATGTTTCCTATGAACCTGTGTGGGAACCTCATGCGTTTTAGCTTATCTGCCAATACTGGGATGCTGACGTTATCGTAGGCACTAGATAGATCAATATATACGGCATACAGGTATCCATTCCTACTCTGGCAATTTTGTATGTCTGTTACCAGTTGTGCCAATAACTCATTGGTTCCTTTACCTTTCCGGAAACCCAACTGGTGTTCTGGTAACAAGTTGTTGTTTTCGATGTACCACTCCATCCTGTGTTTGACCATTTTTTCTAGGATCTTAAGGGGACACGGTAGAAGGGTTATTGGTCGATAGGAGGCTGCATCTTTGGAGTCCTTTCCTGGTTTTAGCAGGGGTATTATCCTGCCAGTTTTTAGTTCAGGGGTATATCTTCCTTCTTGCCATACCTTGTTTAACATGCTTAGTAGAATGGATTTTCCAGAGGTAGGTAGGTGTTTTATCATTGAGTATGAAATATTATCAGGTCCGGGGGCTGTATTGCTGCAGTTTAATAGTGTCCTTTCCAAATCGATCATGTCAAATGGTTTGAGTATAGGGTGCTCCTGATCCATACTTGGTTGCAGCCATATGTGATTGTGTGCTGCCGGAGGGGTCAGTCTGGCGAGTATTCCTTCTGCGATTTCTGGCTTAATCTCTGTGGGACTGTTGGTGGTCGTCAACAGCATGGCGAAAGCTCTTCACCCGTTTCCATATCTGTGTCAGCGGTGTGTTTTTATTCAAGGTTTCACAGAACTTTCTCCAGCCTTGCCTCTTCTTCTCTTTTAATAATCTCTTCGTGCGTGCCTGTATTTTCATAAGGGTAATATAGTTATCTTCTGTGCAGCACCTTTTGTAGTTTTTCAAAGCCTCTTTCCTTTCTTGCACCAAGTGACTGCAATCGTTGTCCCACCACGGGGGGGTTATACGTGGGTTTTGCTTCCTTGGTTTGTTTATCGGGATCGCTTCTGTTGCGGCTCTCTCTATAGTTTTAAGGATATAATTATAGTTTTCACTTCCATTATCTGATTTACTATCCTCTTCTATATATGCATTTACTGTTTCCCGATACTTTATCCAATTAGCCTTAGCCAGATTCCATTTATATGTTGGGGATGGGGCGCTATCTTTTGGATTGCGGCATCTCGATCTCAACAGGATGGGGAGATGGTCCGACCCCAATGGTTCCTGGAGGACTTCCCAGTTGTAGAGGTGTGCAAGCGCAGGTGAAGAAATAGTAATATCCACAGCGGATTTGTTTTCCGTTGGCTTGATAATCCGGGTTTCCGAACAATCATTTAAAATTACCAAGTTTTCCTCTTCTATTGCCTCCATGAGGATTCGGCCCATACGATCTGAGTTACTACTTCCCCAAGCTGTGTTATGGCCATTAAAATCACCCATGATAATATATGGTTGTGGGAGTTGTCTTAAGAGCCGTATAAGTTGTTGTTTTGATACAGTTGTATTAGGTGCTCTGTATACTGCTGCAACTGTTATATAGGTGTGGCCGCTCTTAATGCTAGCTGCGCAGGCCTCAAGGGCTGTATTACTGTTGATTAGCTGAATGGTCCTGTATTCTAAGCATTTTTTAATTATGAGCGCTGCCCCACCGTATCCATGTATCCTGTCACATCTGATTACATTGTAGCCTTTAACTGTTAGTTTATCTTCTGGCTTTAGCCAGGTTTCCACTACTGTCCCAATAGCTACATCGTGCATATTTAGAGCCCGCTCGAAACTTTCTTTATTAGATCGTAAGGACCTTGCGTTCCAATACAGCATGTTATTAATTTGTGTAGCCATTTTTGTTGGATCAAATTTTCTCTATTTGCGTGGGTGGCTCGAATGTTACACTGGAGAATGTTATTGGGCTTGGCCATAATGGCGATCAACTATTGAGTTACTGATCAGATTACTGATGTTTTCCCTTAACGCATCTATTGGTATTGGGTTTCCTCCAAGTTGGGTGTTCTGTACCAGGGAGATGACACAGTGAAGTATTATATCTATTATGTGGTCTCTGCCCAGTGGGCTTGTGGTAGCACCTGGTTCATCTACAGGATTGGATTTGCTAGCTGGTATTGGATCCAATGGTCTTTGGTTTGGTATTAGGAGTTGTTGGTAGCCCTTCCAGTTATCGCTATGTCTCGGTGTAGGTATCTGTTGGGGTCGGGCAGTTTTAATGTGGCTTCCGGGTAGGATCATGGGGTCCCGTCTGAATGGTCCGGGGTTTGTATTTTGATATGTCTTAAAGTTGTCCAGTTGCGCTGGGGTGTCCTGTGGAAATGGGAGCGTACCCTGGTTGTTAGGTAATGTCGGGAACTCGGCGATGTCTCTTGTGTCAGGTGGTGAGGCAGCCGCAGCCCTAGCGTATTGTCTGTTATCTAAAGAGGCTAGTGCCTCACGGTAGCTAATGTCTTGGTAGGCCATCCTACGTTTTATTTCCTTCTGTTTTATGAACTCCGGGCATGATTTATCAGTAGCCATATGGGGGCCTGCGCAGTATAAACATGAAGGTTGAGAGGTAATAGTGCAGGTGCTGCTATCGTGAGTACCGCCACAATATTTGCAACGTGTTTGGCTACGGCATTGCTTGCTATTATGGCCATAGCGCAAACAGTTGAAGCACTGGAGAACAGACGGTACATAAGGTTCTACCGGACAACGGACTCCATGGATTTTCACATTGTCGGGCCTTTTTTGTGCTTTAAATGTAATAGAACAAACTGGTAATGGTTTCTTTATAGTTGCGTTATTTTCTACTGTGTTTTTGTAAAATCTTCTTACTGAAATGACCTGAACTGGGCTGCAAATGACTGCTAAGATCTCTTCCTCTGATTAATGATGTCTCTATATTCCTAATGATCCCTTGTTTAGTGACCAGGTAGCTAGGGATATATGCTTCAAGTTTGTACCTGGGGAATACATTACTTTTCACCAGTGCATTAGCTGCCGCCGCAGTGGATAGTTCAATTTTTACTCTATTTTGCCCTGCAGGGTAGATGTTAATGATATTATTAAAGGAGGTCCCACTTTCCAACCGGAGCATTTTCCCTAGTGCCATTGGATGTAACCTCCCCACCTTTTTGTCAGTGCTTTCAACTATGATCACAAATGGGCCCTTATCATACATCTCATAGTTATTAGACACAAGCCTGGTAGGGGTTGATGTAGGGGCACCATTACTCACTTCGTTCATTGGCGTAGGCTGTTGGGCTGGTGTTGTTGTTGACTCCTCCGCTCTGGCTGCGACAGCTGACTGCGATTTGGAGACGCGTGGCATTTTCTCCGTTTTTCCTGCAGGCTGCTGGTCGTCCTGGTTTCGGCACGGGCGTTTCGATGATCTGGGTTCTTCTACGTACATATGAAGCTCGTCATCTGCTACGTTCACTGCCACTGTTTGAATAGCACTTCGTATCACTGAGGGTAACTCGTCGTCTCCATCTGATTGTGGAACTGGGTTCGCTGGGTTGTTCTGCTGCGTTCCGCCTTCACCATACTCCCCACTGTGCATGGCGATTACCGACGCAACCGCCGCCGGTTAGGTAACGATTTACGTAATTAGAGGTTGCACTAGTGTAGATATTCCGGTTGTCGACAGGTAAACTTGTGTTGGTTAAGCGCACGGTTCGCGATAGTGTTAACTCGGCACACAAGGAAACTTCGCGTACCAGGAAAACCGACCGTACCGTACCGCTGCTCGAACGAGACTGAGGAAGAGACTTATTCTCCTATTCCAGGTGTTCCCGAACTAACGACTCCCAAAAAGACGCAAGTCATCGACAGCAGAACCACCGCGGCTGAAGCAGACAACAGAGTAAATCTATCATTCACAATGTATATAAATATTTCAAACTTCTTGTGGACAATGATCGTGAAATTTTGTCTTCTACATGTACGCTGGTAGGAAAAGACTTGAAAAATATGGACGTACTTGATATTGATGAAATAAAAAACTGTAGTGATTTGTTACCGCAAAAAACAACCATATTGCGAAAAAATTATGGAATGGACAAGCTATTTGCACTGCAGCTTGTGATGTCGGTTTGAGAACTGTCCAGCACGTGTGTCGTGAGGGAAAATAACCTACGTTTGTTTCTCGAAAGAGAAATATGAAACAATACAGCACTCTAACAAAGCTTAGCGACTTTGACAGTCCTTTGTCAGGAGGACAGTACACGAATTTTACGATAGTGATGAGTGGTAATATATAAACAGATAATTTTGTCGTTAATTATGCAAGTTTTTCAGTGCAGAGGATGACAAAATAAAATTTTGATTTTAGTTATAAATATACAAACTGAAAATAAAATTTAACACGTGGACTTTTAGCCACAAATAAAAGAAGAGTATTCCCATAAGTTTCCTTAGTCTGTCGAGAATTTTATTTTTCTTCGCAGATAATAGAATAATAAATAACAGGTCTTTTGAAACCTCCAATTATATTAAACACATCTGCAATGCATAACTTTCTTAACGAAGTGACATGCATCAATATTTTATGACAGAATAGTGATCATAAATTACTTAAAACACGTTACAAACCATTACTACGAGTAAAGAGGTGAATACAACTGTTACGCGCACGGCTTGGCAACGGCGCATTTGACGCCACCCGCCGAAAGAATTGGCCAGAGCTATAAGAGAGTTGGCGGAAAAGATTCGCATTTAAGAGTTAGTTTTGGAACGTTAATTTCAGCCAATGAGAATGGAGTTATATGCTGGTGAGAGCAAGGGGCCAACTTGCTGCTGCTGTTAAAAGTGAAAGTTGTTTGTAGAGCGAGAATTGAAATGTTCTCAGCTGTATATCGTGTTAATCGCGAAGTATATCTCTCTCACCTTCGTTCACTGATGAATTCGCACCTGAAGGAATATTGCACAGGACATATGCGCTACCGTCACGTATTGTATCCGACTCTGTTCTGGTTTGCGCTCCGGTTTTACAGTATAACAGTCTTCACTTTATATTACCGGTTCCGAAAAGTTCTCGGCCTCCACGATGGCCACTGATGCCGACTTTTCTATCGCGGAGACCGACAGTAATTAGCAGATTTTCAACGTTTCGCTGTTTATCGAGGCCGACAATCTGGTATTCGGATATCGTTTATGACATATTGCTAGATTATAGGACGCCCTGTGGTTCCACAATTACCACCGAGCTAAGAAACATACGATACTAATTAAGGTCGTACAAACATTTAGTAACATCAGTCTTTTTTTATTATACAATTGTAAACAAAAACACCGTCTATTAGCAACTGGTTTTATTGATGTAAGCTCAGACGCGTTTCGCCCTTGTGGAATGGGGCATCGTCAGTGACTGTGGATGTATACACATGTTGGTGTTAACAAATTACAATATTAATATACAAAACTAACTAATAATAAACTACATTCTACTTACGACTTATGGTTGAGGCAGTTACATGGTGGTCAGGAATAGCTCCATTTGCACTTTTTTGTGACATGAACTGTAGTTATGGTTCCACATAGCACAAACAGAGACATAATTCAATAATACATAGACGTTATATTACAAGCAAAAAAACATTAGGTTGGCATCACTGTAAACGAATGTAAACAACAAGGTTTTGCTGTTCATCAGACAAAAAAGTGTCAATTTCAATAGATTTTGAAAACAGTGGTAGGGTTACCTCCAAAAAACAGGGTAACAACAGCTATTCTCATAGTTATGTGGAACCATAACTACAGTTCACGTCACAAAAAAGTGCAAATGGAGCTTTTCATGACCCCCATGTAACTGCCTCAACCATAAGTCGTAAGTAGAATGTAGTTTATTATTAGTTAGTTTTGTATATTAATATTGTAATTTTGTTAACACCAACCTGTATATACATCCGCAGTCACTGACGATGCCCCATTCCACAAGGGCGAAACGCCTCTGAGGTTACATCAATAAAACCAGTTGCTAATAGACGGTGTTTTTATTTACAATTGTGTAATAAGCAACTGCGGAAGGATGGCCAATATACCATATATTTTTTTATTGTTATTCTACCTATATCATTGGCCGGAAAATACTAAACAGCAAGTGTTTTCTTTCTTTTGATTTTCATTTTGCCTAATGCTAAATTTACGATGTTAAAAAAGATAATGATTTTATATTTTTAACTACTTACCACGAAAAATAACAAACTTAATTTTTTATTTTATAATTTGTTGCAACATACAGTCACCATACGTGAAGTTTCCGTACAAACCAGAGCCTAAGGAGGCAAATAAGGGCAAAGAAATGGATGAGTAAAAGCGGAAGAGGAAGATGAATTAAGACTTTCAAATTTCGATGTCCAGGACTTCTGTGGTTAAGATTTCACGTTAAACTGCAAGTTCAGTGGAATGCGCGGTGGATTGAAATTCTGTATTTAGGTCGTCAAAAAACTTGAATACCCTTTCCTCTAATAACATTAAAGTCATTCTATCTTTCACGACAGGTAGTTTCGGTGGAATCACATGGAAACAGCACATTCATTGTTTTCAAAACGAATTCGCTAAAAGTGATTTCGAAGACCTGTGACGTCTTCAATGGGCGGTAAACCAAAGTTTAGAAAACAAAGCTGTTATAACCGTGATTCAATTTCCGAGTTGCCAGATAACGCGATTTTTACTCGGCGCCTATCGCATTAAACTTGTGTGCAGTCTTACAGCTGAAAGCAATTTCCACCCCGCACCCTCGCGCCACCCTCCCACCAACTTTAATTTGCAATTAACACCGCCCCTGCGTCTTGCAAGATGGCGGCTAACTGCGTGTTGGCACGCAGCTGAGGTTGGGTGATGTCGTTATGATGTAAGATCTATGCAGAATGATGCACAATTTTGTATCCCGGGTTTCACGTGCAGAGTGTTTTCTACAATTGACTTATTTAATAAATATTGTCAGTACCAGAGCCACTCGGCTGTGTGGGGAGTTAGCATAGAGGCGTGATCAGCCGGGTCGGGGGCCGGGCTCTGCTTGAAAAGTGTGAATAAAATGGAATATAAAGTGAAAGATCTATTCAATTAGAATTACCATCAGTGCCGTAACCTATAATTAAGCCAGATTCACGTTGGGACAATCACAGGAAATATTGGAAATAATGTTCTGCAATCGTTTGTGCCCGAACTGATGAACTGATTTGACCCACAGCTTGCAAAAAAACCGTGGGGAACGACGGTTAGCAACAAAGAAATTTCTCACAGTGTACAAAATCGTTCACAAACTTTGAAAAACGGTTCGTATCGAATGCTGTTGCCGCTTTATATATGAATTGCAGCGCTCGTGGACGCAGAAGATCTCGCTCGTTTGGCCTTGTAAAGTTTCACCATTACTTTACTAAAATTTGACTCTAATTTTGCGATGAATCGACAGCACAGACAGATATCAATAAAACTGAGTTTGAGAACAGATCAGAACTAACCTACGTAATTACATACCTAGTGCTACTTCACCATTAATTTGTCAACAGTAGATACGATTATTGTAATGATTAGTATCGGTGAAAGTAGAATAGATATAATTTACAATGGTACAAGGGCCGTAATGGCATGGTCACAGAAAACTATTTTAGCCAATGTTGGTAGGATTGGGGACTAGAAACAGGAAGTAATTCGGCTATGGCCTTTAAACCAACAATCCATTACACACACATACTACAGCCAGTAATTGCTCCTTAGAGCAGTATATGGAAGAGTGTTTGTCAGTCTGCAATTAATCCATCGTCAGTTCCGATATGACATTGCTTCACTGATGGGACATCTGCATAGTTGCCTATAATCTTCTCGTATCGTGGTGTCTGGCGCCGGTAGCTTCAGAAGTGGTCAGCGTCTTCATCAAATATGTGGAGCCTAGCTGAAGGATGTCGAGTCTGCTGTCCCGTTGATCTGCGGCGTAAGAGATAGCTGGTGTTCGGATCATGCGTTGGTGATCATCGTCGAATTTCCCCCAATTGATCTTCAAATCGCAGCTCTCCTCGGCAGTCGTGGCTGCAGCATCCTCGAGTTTGTAGTTGGTCTGCTGTTTCTAATCGCATTCGTATCCTGCGGTGGCTTTGGTAGCCTTGGTTGGTTGGAGTCCGGTGGTTCGAATGTCCTGGGTTGCCAGATTGATCTGCTGCCCGTTGCTCTGGATACATCTGTCCTTCTATTGGCTCGTTGTGCCTGGATAGAAGTCAGTGGAAACTTGAATCTTCCTCCGACAGGACAGCCACCATAACAGGCAACGTGGTCGGCACTACAGTTCGCACACGTTGGAATGGCTTTACGCGAACGCTATCAAAATCCATCTCGTGTTGGACTTCGTTAGATTCATTAGTGGTAAGCATTTTAACTACGAGAAGATTTGCGCTAGATAATAATAAACCGGTAGACTCTACTACAGAACAATTACAATAGTGGGCGATTTTTCATTTTTCAGCGTCTTGGTGTCATACCGAAACATCCTATCACAGACATATAAAATTACCAAATTTGGGGTACTGGCCTCTGTATCTTGAACGAAACATGGTATTCAAAGCATCCTATATGTAAATTGACGTAACATTTCGTTGAAATGGGTTGACATTACGTTTTTCCTGATGCATGGACAGATATTAAAAAATTTCAAAACTTACAGTAATGGCCTGTGTAAGATTGGAAATTACGTTACTATTTCGATTAAACTATCCTGTATTACAGTCCATGACATAAGCTATGATCCACTATGCGACGTTTCGTTAAAATCCACCCGTTACTTTTTGAGGATGCGCGGTAGGGCAAACGGACAGAAATCACGAATTTTACCGTTAAAACAACTCAGTTATCAGTATACATGACAATTATTATATTTTAACTAAATTTTACGCACGGAGACAACTTTTCTTTAATTTTGAAAAACCATGTCGCATTTCTCAGACACCCTGTTCCTGATGAAGTGCATTTTTGTGTGACGCCAAACGGGAATAGTTGACACGTCACTATACGGTAATAGTCTTTAGGCCAAACTCAGTTTAAATAGTGTCAAATTGGCGGACCTGCGCAGATGAACATCGAAATGATTTAATTTTTTCTGTCCAGTAGTTCCTGCTTGTGGCTGTTCCAGGGAATACGGACAGAGCGTCTAATGTTCCCATCAGCCTCGTTTTCAAGACCCCTTACGATTAGGTTTCTTGCTACTGCAGGTGAGCATTTTCTAATGTGGATCAGTGTTAGTTTTTCAGACTAAAGTATCGACACTGGATACCATTCGTATGAATGGCTCGTCTGTTTCGCTCTTCAGCAATGTGCCTAAACTACTCTCTGAAGTCATGAGGTCTGACTAATGAAAGCTGGGGGTGATGTCTAATCAAGCTAAATGTACCCTCCCATTAGTTGTTGTCGTCATCGTTCTATTTCCGTCTTTGTCGTCGTGATCGTCGTCGTTATCGCTTCGTCATCAATCATCATCATCATCGTGGTCATATTCGTTGTCGTTGATGATGCTGTCGTTGACGTCATAGTGGTAGTTGCTGCCATTGTTCTGGGAGTCGTAGTTTATATTTCAATCGTTGTTGTGTTGGTCATTGCACCCCGGTAGTCATTTTTTTTTTATATAGGATTGGGTCAAGGATTTTGATCATGGCGTTTTCAAGGAAGCATCCCAACATTTGCCTGGAGTAATTTGGGGAATCCAAGGGAAACGAATTCCCGGACGAGGATCCGTTGTTTCCGTTGCTTTAGTTGTTGCTGTCGCCATCATCGTTATTTGTTGTCATTGTCACTGTTGTTGGTGTTATGGTGCGGTTTACACGCTCAAGCCATTTGCACAAACTGGCTTGTGCCAGCCAATTTGTGCAAATGAACTGAATGAAAGCTGCCGTTCACACGTTCAGTTTGGCTTGCACAATTATGAAGCGAGGAACCCCGAAAATTGTAGTTTTCTGTGTTCAAAATGGAAAATTTTGAAGAAGAACTAATTCTTGCAAAGGCTGCGGTTTGCATTATATATAAAACATTTACTGCATCTGACAGAGGCCCATTAATTTTTTGCAGAATATCCATTGTGATTGATACTGGTTTCAGTATCTCAGAAATTATTCAACAGATCTTTTTACTACCGCGATTTCGACTGTTAGCTGAATTACAATGTCTATTATATTTCTGTTCTCTCCAAAAATCTTTATTAACTTTTGCCTCTCAGAAATATGTGCTTAAAAACAATCAGTCAGTGTTACAGCGAACGTCTTGTGGCAACACAAAAACTTTTCCACCTTCTTTTTTAAACAGTTTGCAGCATGACAGTTTCGGAAATATTTGATAATTTGCACAACATGCTCCTTTGTAATGGCAATTCCACTTCCAAATCGTTTTGCTACTAAATTCTGAAAATGTGCTGAACAACTGTATGTTATAGTATTTTCATTTTTAATGTCTCTTCTCATTTTAGCCATATTGGAAGCGTGATCTATTACGAACTTGGTAACCCTAGTATTAAACTTGGATTGCAGTTGCTCCATTAAAGCCGTAGCAAGTTTAGTGAGATATTCAAACGTATGTAGCTTTCCAGATGTGTGTATAATGTCAAAGAGTTATAATTCGTATATATATACAAAACAAAGAGAGATGAATACCCTTTCCTCTGACGCCCACAAATGTGTTTCATTTTGCACACGAAATAGTTGAATTATGGCGTTAAAAAAAGTGAAAAAAATCATGATTAATTTAATTAAAAATCCAATGTTTTTTTGGATGAAAAAATCATGTTTTTTTTCCAACCCTGCTCTCAATTTTCCACCAATACGGAAATGACTTGTATTGTTCAATAAATTCAACAAGAAATTGTTTCTGTTCGGACTTTTGAATAATACAATAAACAAACTAAACAACAATGAACACGAACTGAATGACTATAAATAATAAAATGCGTGAATAAGATTACTGAATAGACAACTGCTAATTGATAAGGTCGGGGGAACAGGTGGTCGAACGTCGCCATCACCCATGCGCATGCGCAAGGCTGTAGCTGAGGCTTGAGCCTTGTTCAGACGCTGATTCCAACACACCAACCTCAAGCCGATTTTCTGTCAGGACGGATTTTACTCAAGCCAAACTTTTTGGCTTGTGCAAACGTCATGCCAGCGTTTACACGCAACGATTTACTTGCACAAAGTGGCTGGTGCAAGCCAAAAAGTTTGGCTTGAGTAAAATCTGTCTCGACAGAAAATTGGCTTGAGGTTGGAGTGTTGGCACAAGCGTCTGAACAAGGCTCAAGCCTCAGCTCCAACCTAGCGCATGCGCATGGGTGATGGCGACGTCCGAACCACCTGTTCCCCCGAACTTATCAATTAGCAGTTGTCTATTCAGTAATCTTATTCACTTATTTTATTATTTAGTCATTCAGTTCGTGTTTCATTGTTGTTTAGTTTGTTTATTGTATTATTCAAAAGTCCAAAGATAAATAATTTCTTGTTGAATTTATTTAACAATACAAGTCGTTTCCGTGTTGGTGGAAAGTTGACAGCAGGGTTGGAAAAAAATCACGATTGTTTTCATAAAAATAAAAAATATAATTTTTAAAAAAAAATGAAGTTAATCATGATTTTTCACTTTTTAAAAAACACCATAATTCAACTATTATGTGTGCAAAACGAGAAGCATTTATAGGTGGCAAAGGAAAGGGCATTCCTCTCCCTTTGTTTTGTCAGCTGTCGCCAAAAAAACCTATTTACAAGAATTATACGAAGTGTTCGTTCGTTGACACTATACACACATCCGGAAAGCCACATACGTCTGAATATCTCACTAAACTTGCTACGGCTTTAATAGAGCATCTGAAATCTAAGTTAGGATTAGAAAATTTCGTAATAGATAACGCTTCCAATATGGCTAAAATTAGAAGAGACATTAAAAATGAAAATACTGTAACGTATGGTTTGTCAGCACATTTTCTGAATTTACTATCAATGGATTTGGAAGTGGAAATTGGAAATACAAAGGAGCATGTTGTGCAAACATTTCCGGGACAGTCATGCTGCAAATTGTTTTTAAAAAAATGGTGGATAAGCTATTGTGTTACCACAAGACGCTCGTTGGAACACTCCGACAGATTTTTTTTTAATTACGGATTTCTGAATGGCAAAACTTAATAAAGGTTTGTGAAGAGAACAGAAATATAATAGACATTGTACTCAGTAAAAAGTCGAAATAGCATGGTAAAAAGAGATCTGTTGAATAATTTCGGAGATACTGAAACCAGTATCAATCGCAATGGATGTTCTACAAAAAAACAATGGGCCTCTGTCAGATGCAGTAAAGCCATGGACAAGACTATAAGTCAAATTCGATGAAACTAGCATTAGCCATATATCTAAGTTTATAAAGCGATACAACATAGCTATGCCGCCCAGCCACTTTTTAGCGTATTTATTAGACCTAACTCAAACTGAATTCGAGGCGACAGAAAAAGAGAAAGGGAGCGCGTTGGATGAAACTAGAGCTTATTATGGTTGAGGTTTACTTACTGCCAATAATTATAAAATTAAAGTCAAAATCAAAATCTTTGAAATCTGGATGTTTACTGAAGAAGTTTTAAAAAATTACATCTCTGGAGTGGTGAGAGTCGCCAAACCACATTTTAATGAAGAGGTATATAACCCAACTTATATCCAATTTTCAGGCAACTAGTTGGAGTCGATGAAAAGAGTATTTTCCACATTCGGACTGTTTATTTTACGAAATAGTTTTGGTGACAGAAAACATGAAAAATTAGCATTTCTTTTTAAGTATTAAAATTCAGACATTGATTAGCCTTTTACTTTGGTTTTTACACTAAATGACTATGTGATGACATCCCTGACTTTGATTAAAAAATTCATTTGATTTAAAACATGATTAAAGTCGTTATTTTAATCAGAATGATTTAATCATGCCAACCCTGGTTGAGAGTAAAGAATACAGTGACCGCAATGCTAAATCTCATGAGCATAACATTTTGGTAGAAAAATTGCAAGCAATATCTGCTCTTGAAATTATTGGCGTGATTAAATTTGGCAAATGCTGCTATGTGGCTTTTTCCATACGCAAATAGATGCGAAAATAGTCAGGATCACTGCGTAATTCAGCTAATGTTTTTTTTTTTTAAATATATCTTTTTAGCAACTAAATCCTTTCATTAGCCTTCAGTTTGATCTTTTTTATGTATAATACAAACCGCAGTCTTCACAAGAATTCATTCTTTGTCAAAATTTTCCACTTTGAATACAGCAAACTACAATTTTCGGAGTTCCTCACTTCGTAATTGTGCAAGCCAAACTGAGCGTGTGAACGGTAACATTTCTATCAGTTCATTTGCACAAACTGGCTTGCGCAAGCCAGTTCGTGCAAATGGCTTGAGTGTGTAAACCCACCTTTATTGGAGTTGTTGCTGCCGTTGTCAATGCTGCTCGGTTTTTTGCACGGGCGGTGATTCGGAAAATTAAAGACGATTGGCTATACTCCCCATTTGCTGTTCAATATGGTATTGTATTTGTGGTATCCAATTTGTTGTTGGTCTACGGTTCCAGTGTATCGTTCAATTAGACCCGGTTGCATGTTAATTCCAGCACGGAGGAATTCCTGCGTTGCGTGGAAGTGTCATTTCCTTCGTAGGGGCTCCATTTAAGGGCATTCCTTTCGTTAAATTCTGACTCAATACTATCGCCTATTCTACCTTCCTGCGTAACTTGAGCTACATTTCTCCCTTGTACTGTGATGGGGAAAATACTTGCGGTGTAGGACAGATTTTAAGCAGTGAGCTGTTGCAAAGATAATTATCAAAAAGCGGCACCTTACTACGTACATACAGGGTGTCCAGAAAAGGACTTCCTGATTTCAAAATTAAATATCTCGAAAACAAAGATCGATAGAGGAATGCAGTAAACGGTATGTTTATTGTGACAGCTGTAAGAAGTGTATACAGCAGTGTGAAATAATAGTTACAAAAGCTGCTAACAGATGGCGCTGTACGCTCATATCAGCATACATAAGTGAAATAATCGTATGAAAACAATCTTTGCAAACAATCACATCAAAATGTTTTCAAAATGTTCACCATTGGCACGTTTCAATGGTGGAACTGATCGCCCTCAGCTTCGGATCACTATTTAGGCATTACGTATGGCGATTACAGCGCCATCTGTTAGCAGCTTTTGTAACTATTATTTCAAACTGCTGTATACACTTCTTACAGCTGTCCGAATAAACATACCGTTTACTTCATTCCTCTATCGATCTTTGTTTTCGAGATATTTAATTTTGAAATCAGGGAGTCCATTTCTGGACACCCTGTATATAGGATATTAAATATTTTTCTTGGTCGTGGGTGTGAAATTGGTGTTGTCCGCCATTAAACTTCACGTTGTTTGTGTAGGGAGACACTAGGTGCAGGCTTGAATTCACTGCGTCTCCTAGAGACGGGATATACATACTAGGAGACTAGACAAGCTGCTTGTGATACCTTGTTGGGTAGCAGCTAACAACAGCGGATGTGTTCATCTCCGAAACTCACTCTAGAATACACTCACTAAGCGACATGACTCAGTACGGCTGGCGTTCCATTTCGGTTTTCCATGGTTTCCCGAAATCACTCCAGGCGAATACCGGTATAGTTCCTCTTCAAAGACTGACGAATTTAATCCTGTTTCTTCCAACCTGTCCTCTACCAGCTGTACTAACTCCTACTAGCCAGAAAGCACTGAGCAAAAAAACAGATAAAGCAGCTACGTTAAGAGTAATTGCAATCATTGTTTTACTATCGCTTTGCCTGTAGACGAAGTCAGGAGAAACGGGAAGGAATTCGGTCGTAGTTTTTAGAAGGAAGCATCCTGGTATTCGCGTGGAGTGATTTCGGAACACCACGTCCTCCTAACGCCATGCCAGGAAGACATGAGGCGGGGGAACAGGTTGCTGGGTGTATGCAAGGTGTATTGGCAAGATATTGGTTGGATATTGATAGAAGAATTAGGAACAGATAGGGGACAGAGGGTCACCTCATAAATTAGCATTTTAATTTCAAACAGAGGGTAGTTACAAGTTGTCCAGTGTCTTGAAAAATTAGTAATGAAGGTTAATGGAACCGAATTCTGTTCAACAGTAAATAATTCAGACAATAGTGATTCGATTACAGTATTCTATATATATATAAAGATGAATGTATGTATGTTTGTTTGTTGGGTTGTTTGTTCTTCATACAAATCCACAGTTTTCATCCAATCTCGATGAAACTTTGCACACTTATCCTTTGAAACAAGGAGACAAATACTGTCTACGTTTGGTTGAAAAATTATCTGTATAAATAATACATGTTGTCTTACAATTTTGAAAAATTACTGATCGCCGATAGACAGACGCGTTGGATATGGAGGTCTCTGTACTGTTTTTCCGTGTAGCGGTCAGGTAGCTCAATTGTTAAAGTGCTTGGTTACTAATGTTTGGGTCGTGGTCTCCGGTTCGAATCTCCGTGGAGGCTAAGATCTTTTAAGAAAATATTTGATCGTAAGAGTCACGCCTGGGCCGTCGGTTATTCGGATTGAATGTTAAACTGTAGATATTACAAAGTTGGGGTGCAATGCGAGGCAAATCGTTGGTAGTCTTCCAATGCTGTAGGTGTACACTTTTTTACGTTATATTGATCCCTCAGGGGTGATTCTCAGTCAATGTGTGTGTGATCTGCAGTAATAATGCTATAAATGCGAAAGTAAGTCTCTGTCTTTTGTTACGTTTTCACAACTAAATGCCTTTACCGATTTTGACGGAATTTCACATGAAAATCTATAGGGAGGGCACAGGACATTTTTTTTCGGTAGGATTAACAGCTGTAGTCACGAAATTTTGAGAACTTATCAAATGGTGACAGAGAGACGGATGCGTGCGTTAGTCTGTAATGTTACGTCGCTTGCTCAAGCTATGCTTCTCGCGCATTATGTTAGTGTATAATTTGTTAGTAAATTTCGTTTGGAGAAAAAACGTATTATTTAGTATAGATGTCGATTTTCTGTGTCCTTTTACTTTGTATCTGCTTAAATGTTTCTGGCACCAGTTTATTTTGCCTTCTTTTTTGACATGGCATTAGTTGTAGCTCTAGCAGAGCTTGAACAGCTGAAGTTATTAGAACCCAAGAATCTGATGCTCATGCTGAAGAAAGAAGAAAAGTGTAAGCTGAAATTAAACTGCCCTTAGATAACACCCCCTCCCTCCATATCCCCTCACATTCGTTTGTTTTTCTGTTTTTAAATATGTTGGAAATTGATTCTCTTCAAGAGACAGGTTCGATGGTAGAATGATATAGTGATGGCTTTCCGGTCATATTATGCCGACTCGGTGTTGTTTGGGACCAATCCTTCGCTACCAACAACTTTCTATATTCAATTCTGGCAAAGAAATTCTTAATCCACGCGTATAAGCACGCATTTCATATGGAAGTCTATAAATAGGTATCCGAGTCTATTGAACCTGGTGCTGTAGTGAGTGCCTGGTTGGTATTCCGGTGCTGGCAGGTGGGGCGATTAGGACGCTGGTCGATGGAGCCCGAAATGGCGTGGGGTGGAGATTAATGGGGGGCCCCCGTGACGGAGAGGCGGCAGTCACGGCAGCGTGCCGCCCCCGGGCAATGCATTCCGCCCCCTCCGTCATATTCTACAGGCACCACATACTGTGCGGACCTGGCATGTATCTTGATTACAATACCACTTTGTTATGCTAACATTTCGACTGCGAGGCAATAAACCGAGTGAAATGGTTACTGTGGAACAATTAAATTTGAGCACACTTTCTTAGCTTCGGATTCAATCATACAATATATTAATTCTGGGAGCACGGGCTGTACATTAATCGGTTCCCGACTAAAATCAGTCGAGTAGTGTTTGTACGAATCACTATCAACGAAACAGACGGTTTCTTATCTGTAGCTTGCCAACAGTGCCCCATATATGTATAATAATTTGATAATGGTAACAATGAAACTGCTGTTAGGCTGTAAAAGTAAGGAAGGACGAGAAGTAGGCTTGGAATAGTGGTTATCTTCCTCGATGTGGATGTAGATGCGGAAGTTCAGTACTTAGACTTCCTGGAAGTGGAGGCGGCAAATAAATTTATAATCATTTGGGGTTTAATGTATTATTAAAATGAACTTAAAATCAACATAGTAATGTATTTGATCAGTAATCATATATTTTGCGTAAGCGTTATCTATTTCCACACAACACTGACACATCCTATCTTTTTGTTGCCTCATCTTTGAAGAAGAAAGATATGGGCGATGATTTCACAAGTATTTATGCAAGCACCGAGAAAACAAGGTTTGTAATGTGAACTTTGCGTCGTTCGCGACCGGGTCCCTCCTATCGCATGTGAAAGGCGACCAGAATTCTTAGCAAATTGAAGCCGGCTGCCGCCGCCATTTTAGGGAACTTTGAAACCTTCGTACAGTCATATAACAAACCACTGTAGAATGGAAAATTTTATACTGTTAAGGGTTTTCACTTGCTCAAAGAAGATGGAATGACGTTAATTATAGAATTTCCGCTGACTATAATTAACTTTCGGACTTATTTTCTTCACTCTGAGCAATGTTAAATTCTTTCTCCCTCTTCAAGTAGGCTAATTTAACTGATCCGGAAAGATGTTAACATTTCAATAATAGTGACGTATTTATATATGTAATGAAGGAAAACAGATGAAACACCGGTTCACAATTGTAAGAAGTCAGAGCCCAAACTAAGTTCTCTTCTGAAGTTGAGCAATCATTTTCTGATCAGTTCAAAGACAGAATCTGGCATTCATCATATTGAAATGAAGAGTATGACCGAGTAGTTCTTTCAGTATGAAGGCAACCGAAGAAGGAAAGGTTTAGCTTTTCTATTGTGACTATTTTTATTGTTTTCTTTGTTCATTGTTATACCAAAACCTTTCACTTCTAAAGACTTAACAACTCAGCACACGGGTACAGGAAATCTAAGCATGATACTACTTGCTAATCAAAGTGCATTTTTCATATTACATACTACTTGCATTCAAGTGCACACCCGGGTTTTAAATTATAACCTTGTATATCAAAGTCACTTTCCATTCTATTTTTCCCCTATTTTTGTATACTCCAGAGACTACCTAAAGTTTCGCTGGCAAGGTGCCAATGTCTACATTAATTTTATACCACCTTTAATGCAATATCTGGAGAATAAAATTACGAAATTAATAACAATCATATCATTCATATGAGAATATTAGGGAAGTAAATACAAGAAATTAACTTGTCTACTACTTTTATTCATTATAAAACAACACAGTTTTGTATAATTTCTGTCTGATTGACACTTTCTGCTTTTTATTGTGCATTTTTGCAGCATGATAAATCTCAGCCTGACAAACATATCAATCATTTTCTTCGAAAGCAGGATAACATGATTTTCAGGATCCGGCGTGTGTTAGCTAACCTCTCCCTCAATTTATTCAAATATCGGAGCGGAAATCTGTATCGAAAGAAAGTATTAAACATGTGATCGGCAGGTTAGATCACATCCAGGCGTTAAAGTAGAAGATTCTGAACTTATTTAAATGCTTACTTACTTGTGAAACGACAAATTCGTGCCTCTTGTAGCACAGTTGGTGTAGTTATATGCAGCGCAAGACTTAACCATTGTAGAAAACACTTGTAAACCAAAAATATACGAGCACGCGATCATGTCGATACGTCTCAACTGTACAAAAGTAAACACTGAAAGCTATCGGTTGCCCCCAATATGGCGGCGAGGGCATCGTTCAATTTGCGAAGGAACACTAGCGCCGTTGCTCCTTCTAGTGTATAATATTCAAACTTCTTTGTTCGCGATCCGCTGTTCAGTGCCGGATCTAGGGGGGGTCAAACCGGGGCGCTTGCCCCGGGCGACAATTTCAGGGGGGCGCCAAAATCATGTTTGAAGGAGCGGTAAATGGCAAATTCGTGTGGCGGTGACCTTTTTTTTAGCTCTACTGCCCCAAGCGGCAACCATCAGGGGGCGGCAAAATCAAAGAATAGCTCTGTACCGCCCCGGGCGGCAAATTTATGTTTGAAGGGGCGGCACTCTCAAGTTTTTTCCCCGACTCGGAAAATTTGTAGATCCGCCACTGCCGCTGTTACTGTGCTGCGGGGTCGAGTGTGCGGGCACTCGCGCTCGCAGGTGACACTTTGCGTGTCGGATGGTGCGCCGGAGCACGCGCTCGGAGCGTGCAGATGATGTGGCTACCACCGGGGGCGTTAGCGAGGTCGGGCGCACGCTGGTCTAAAGGCCCATTCACACTAGCGGTCAGCTCAGCTCAGCTCAGCTCAGGTCAAAAATCGTTATACCCGTAATCCAATGGGAGCATTCACACTACGCGGTCCGCTCAGGTCAGGGCAGGACAAAGCAGGTCAAACAGAAGATCAATAACGGTCAAGACCTGAGCTGAGCTGAGCTGACCGCTAGTGTCAGCGAGAAAAGGTGAGATTTTTTTTTTAACTCCTTTAGTCTCTCAACAGCGAATTCTTTAGAGACGGGAAAGGATGGGGGCAAGGAATGGGAAGGAATTCGGCCACGGCCTTTTTAAGGAAGCATCCCGGCATTTGCCTGGAGTGATTTGGGAAACCATGGAAAACCCAAATCTGGATACCCGGACGGGGATTCGAACCGCTGTCCTCCCGAATGCGAGGCCAGAACGCTAACCGTTACACCACCACGCTCGGTTTCAGAGAAGTCTTTTCTACGCTGCTTGCAGACTACAATGTGACGGGAATTACCGGGATCATCACAGTCAAAGGAGAATCGTGATTCTCTGTACAAGATTAAGTTTGGTTCTGAACCAACTGCTGTCAAACATTTGTGTACGAAACAGAAGACCCGAATGTCCAAAAATCACAAGCTTTGTAAATTCCAAACCGCTTGCACACAAAACTCAGAAAGAAACTCAAAATATTAAACGTCGGCTGACATTTCTATGTGTCAAGGAGACGTCCGCCCGAATGCGAGGCCAGAACGCTATCCGTTACACCACCACGCTCGGTAACGGTCAGGTCAAATGGGCGGCGAACGTCTGAAAACTACAAGTAAAGAGGTGAATACAACTAATACGTCTTGGCAACGGCGCATTTGACGCCACCCGCCAAAGGATTTGGCCAGAGCTATAGCGACTTGACTGTGAACTCCATACGCGCGACATTAATAGTTACTACATTTGTCCTTTAAGGGTCAAATTCCGAAAAAATTTATTCTTAAGATATAACGTGACCAAAGCAGAGGAACTTAATCTTTAATATGATAGCTCATATATCTATTTCGGTTAGATAACAAATGGCTCGCGACACAAAAAGTCGTTGTAGAAATATTAAGCCCTTTAAGGGTGGAATTCCGAAAAATTACTATCTTATAATATGATTTGACCAAAGAGGAGACCTTAATCTCTAAAATAATACCTCATTTTTCGATTTCGGTTAGATATCAAGGGAGATAAATAGCCCGGACAAAAAGAAAATACGTTATGGAAATAATGATAATCTATCCCTTTAAGGCTCGAATTCCGAAAAAATCCTTTCTCAAAATATGATGTGACTACGGCGAAGATCTTAATCTTTAAAATGATACCTCTTTTATCCATATCTGTTAGATATCAAGGGAGATAAATGGCTCGTGACACAAAAACGCGTTGTAGAAATATTGATACTTTTGTGCGTTAATGTTCGAAATCCGAAAAATTCCTGTCTTAAAAAATGATGTCAGCAAAGTGAAGATCTTAATCTTTAAAATGATACTTCATTTAAGGATTTCAGTAATAGGTATACAGGAAGATAAATGGCTCGTGACACCGAAAACATCATTTTAGAAATATTGATATTTTTACCCTTTGAATTTGAAAAAATTACTTTCTTAAAATATGATATGATCAAAGCGGATAATCTTTAAAATGATACCTCATTAATCGATTTAGATTGCGTATGAAGGGAGATAATGGCTTGTGACAAAAAACACTTTATAGAAATAATATACAGGGTGTTACAAAAAGGTACACTAAACATTCCTCACACACAAACAAAGAAAATATGTTATGTGGACATGTGTCCGGAAACGCTTACTTTCCATGTTAGAGCTCATTTTAGTTTCGTTAGTATGTTAGTACGCTCTCCTGACCTCAACCCTCTTGACTTCCATTTATGGGGGCATTTGAAAGCCCTTGTCTACGCAACCCCGGTACCAAATGTAGAGACTCTTCGTGCTCGTATTGTGGACGGCTGTGATACAATACGCCATTCTCCAGGGCTGCATCAGCGCATCAGGGATTCCATGCGACGGAGGGTGGATGCATGTATCCTCGCTAACGGAGGCCATTTTGAACATTTCCTGTAACAAAGTGTTTGAAGTTACGCTGGTACGTTCTGTTGCTGTGTGTTTTCATTCCATGTTTAATGTGATTTGAAGAGAAGTAATAAAATGAGCTCTAACATGGAAAGTAAGCGTTTCCGGACACATGTCCACATAACATATTTTCTTTGTTTGTGTGTGAGGAATGTTTCCTGAAAGTTTGGCCGTACCTTTTTGTAACACTCTGTATATGATAACCCAAGTATGTATGTCAATGTTCCCGGTGAGTGTTCATGTTGCAAATGTAAATTACGCGACAAAACCTGAACTAAACAATTGGTATTACGCTTTTATTTAGTTAAATTGGTTAATTAACAGATGGTGCTGGGTTTAATTTATAATACGGGATACTTCGGTCGCAACAAGCACGTGAAGCATATATTCGTATATATGTGAAATGTATTTGATAACAAAAACAAATACAGTACAATTACATGTTAGGACCATGCTGTTTCTGGATGAATAAACGTAAGACCTAACATTCGAGGAGAGAAGGGTTCGAATACCCGTCCGGCCATCTAGAATTGAGCTATCCATGGTTTCCCCAAATCACTCCAGGCGAATTTGGCGTCGTTCCCTCAATAGAAGCATGTTAAGGTTCTTTGGGTGGTTTAATTTACTGCATTTATTAATTAATAAAGTCCACCAAAAAACAATGTATGTTGATGCTCGTTTATTTTCAATCAAAACAAGTCTGCGACATTCACAAGCATAGTTGTTACAATCCAAAGATGCAATACTGACTTACTGAATACTTAAATCGAAAACTGAATGAAGACTTGCATGAATGTCTCTGTAACACTGAATTAATACTTAATGCAAAACTAAACTTCTCTGTCCAGGCAATCTGTTTATATAGAGTCTATCGAATTTACGAGAATTCTTCAAAGGCATCCGCCCGATATTTCTCGATCATTAACAATCACTCAAACAATCAAACATATTAAAAACAATCGGAATTGATACAAAATTAATTAATAACATTACAAAATGATTAGAAATGGTAATTAGAGATACTTAAATACAAAATTATTTACAGAAATCCTTTCAAATGGTGGAAAATTGTCCTGTAGACATCGTAAATTACAGTAATACATGGAATTACAAACTTTTAAGAAATTCTCTTGCACCATTCGGTTCTTATACATATTAAATAGACTTTAAATAATTTTCTTACCTAAAACAAAGTCTATATACACTTATTTACAAGAATTTACAAAATAAACATATCAAATCACTTTCAAGCAAACTTTGGCTTACTACAAATATTTCACACAGTCCAATACTATTCAAAATACAGGTATTAGGGCTGTTACAACCCCTCCCCAGGATTCACTTAATTTTACACAGATAAAATTGATTGAATCCGTCACGAATCTAAGCAGGTTGAATGTACACATAATGCAGACACGAACAGATTACAATCAATCAACCATAATGAGTTTTACAATGAACAAATACAATTCTTCATACATACAACATCTGCACATAGTCCATGGCACTGATTTTTGGTTACAATAATTGTCTTTTCTCAGGTCCAATCATTTTTTCAACAAACGTTCAATGCCATCACCTTAAGTTACAATTATTTTCACTCCAAATTACACACTTGATGTCTGCTTGTTAATTACACCAGTCTGTTTACATTTTACAGCTGATAATTTGTCACCAAAATGTAGAAAGTCACAACATCATGAAAATACCAAAAGTCTCTACACAAAACTGTCACAAATATACATTGAAATGCTTACATGTGTATCTGAGCTTAAGTACTCACACAAACTATTTACATGCATCAATTCAAAAACTTATTTACAAAATTAGATATTTACAGGCTAGGGACCCCTCCCCAAAACATGCATTTTAATTAATTCTCATAAGTGGGTTCCAGGATTTCCCTGGAAACCCAGAACCATGTAAGTTACTTTTTCCTAACCTTCCAGTTTTCTTCAACTTTTGTATACACATTTAATATTACATTTCTATTTTCACAAAGCTTCATTATATACATACAGAAACACAAACTTCCAATCATTTCAGACAACAGACTTTGGTACAACCACACAACAGCTGACATACAATGGTTCTGTTTTAGCAAATTGACTGTCACTTAAAAGCAATGCTGTTGACTCAACTGGTAATACAAATTTATTATTCTCACTACTACAGTTTAGTCCATCATTACTCCCAACCCCACTCTTCATCATCTGATTACTACTTAAACTTACCAAATTATATGCATCAGTACCTAAAACTGTTTTAACATCTGGCTTACTGACTCCTCCACAAAATAATTATTTTTCTCAGCAACTACTACTTCACTATTAGCTTCCACATCAAAAAGAGTACAAAAGATAGTGTCATCTAAGTCACATTCTGTACAATTTTCCAAATTAGTAACTGGTTCAATTAAATCCTTACTCCCACCCATTTCTTCAATGTCATCATCTACACCAAATAAAGAGCTAAATAACGTGTCAGCTAGGTCAAAATTAGGACATTTTTCCAACTTAGGGATTGGTACATAAGGCTTTTCAACCTCTCTCTCTTCAGAAGACAAATACTTTGACTTACAATTCTCCTCCTCATCTGGGTCTCCTATCCACACCACTGTATCACCTTCATCTTCAAGATATTTGAGAAACTCCTCGATTTCAGCACTTCTACAAACTTCATTACCACCTATACAAGCACACATAGTCCTAACTATGCCATTCTGGACCTTACAAGTTTCTGATAGCCACACTGTAGTATGCACTATAAATTCTGCACCCCTTTTTGTAATTAAGCAGTGACCATTTCGAAAATCTTCTACATGAAAATTATTACTTTCGCACACTGATTCTAGTGATAAGGTACTATGGTGGTCCCCTTCCCGCTTTATCTTATTACCAACCTTTACATCATCAACATCATTAATTACATCTATCATAACCTTATCCTGAAATTCACTTGCTGCTACCCCCACCTCTTCCAATAAATCTTCTCGGGGATCATTCATGAAAATGGTATTAACGCTATAGCAGTTGGTACCTGGACCCACATTCTTGTCCACCACTGCGGGGCCCATCACAGGGGTGGTCTTTAGTTTGCCTGCCCCCCATGCTGCCTTTCCCTTTCAGATTGAGGGTTCTGTTCTCTCACTTCCCCATTATCATTCCTCCTTGTGTAATTATCACGAACCCTTCCCCTCGATCTACCATCCCTTGACCTATTACCCCTTCTAGGGGGACTCCTGCTGCCCCTCCTATGGTATTGATGGTGGTAATGTTGTTCATTGAATGACTCCTGGGCATCCAAGCGTCTTAACAATTCAGAAACTCTATCCACATTTACTACATCCAAAGTGGCAATTAAATTTCTTGTTTGCGGGGGTAACCTAGCTCCTATCAAATCAATGAATTCTTCCTCTCCATAAGGATGGTCTAAGTACTTACAACGGATCCAACATTTATGAAAAAAATCATGTTGAGTTTCCCGACCAGGTTTATAGGGCCTTCCAGTCATCAACTCTCTCTTTTCTTGAATCTGCCTGCTTGTCGACCAAAAATGTTTCAAAAAGTTTTCTTTAAACAGATTGTAGTCAGTTACTTCCCTAGCTTGTCTATCACCCCATGCCCTAGCATAAGACTTTAGATGTTTACCCACAAGTGCAATTTTCTTATTATCGGGTAAGAAATTAAAATAGTCTGATTTTTCAAAATTATCTATAAATTCAATAGGGTGAAGCCTCCCACTATCATCATAGAATTCAAATTCTTCTTTTACATCTACACTGAAATTTGGATTACCTGTTACGGGAACCTGACTTAACTGAATCTGTAACCCAGTAACCTTTTTTTCTAACAGATTTACATTACTTTCTAATCCATGCGCTAACTGTTCCTGCTGCTGCACCAATGTATTAATATTTAATCCCACCTCTTGTCTCAACTCATTGACCCTTTGAGCAGCTTTACTATCACTGGCTTGGAATAAAGCAACATATTCCTGCTTCATCTTATCACAATTTTCACTGACTTCTTTATGAATCAAATTTACACATTCAGTCTTATTCTGTTCACAAATTTCTGTAACGTTTTCAAATTTCTCCTGACATTCAGTTACTACCTTCCCCAATTTAGAATCTAAATTGTTAATATCTTCCTTGAATTGAGAGCTAAAACCCTGAAATTGCTCTGCGATTTTAACATCAAAACATTTAGTCAAATCAGAGAATGTTTTATCATTGTTTTGTTGCAGTTGAGAAAACTGATCATTGATTACAGCAAACTGAGAATTAATTTCAGAAAATTTGCTATCAAGATTTAACTCATTTTTAAATTCTGAAAATTTGTTGTCAAGATTTAACTCATTTTTAAATTCAGAAAATTTGTTATCGAATTTACCATTGATTTCTGCAAACTGAGAATTAATTTCAGAAAATTTGCTATCAAATTTGGAAAATTTATTATCAAATTTGCCATCAATTTCGGAAAACTTACTGTCAGTATCACTTTTTAACTCATTTCTAAATTCAGAAAACTTACTATCAAGTTTACCATCAAGTTCAGAAAATTTTGCATTAAAATTGGTTACAAATGACTCTAGAAAAGCTTGCAGGTTCTGATTATCAGCCATTTTTAGTAATCAGCCAAATCAATATAAAAAACAAAATTAAGTAAAATTAAAATCTTTCCAAACTGCCACACGATAACATGCAAAAGAAATCACTTGAATATTCAATGCCGTACTTACAGTTATTCCTCACTTTTGTATCACATTAAATTTCACTTAGAACATTAAACACCACACTGACTTCAAACACTTAACCACACTTTTCACAATTCACTGTAGGAAGACGATTTTGAGCCCGAAGAAAATCCACTCGACGTCGGAAGATTACAGCCGATTCCTGATGGAGAAATCTCCGCCTTAGGCCGAAGAAGATCCACTCGGCGTCAATTCCGTGTCGTAGCCGGTCGAAATTTCCTCGCAGGTTATGTTCGCTTAAATCGCCGATACTCCGTCGCAATTTTCTGCAGATTCTTTTTAGAAGATAAACACTGACTTACTGAATACTTGAATCGAAAACTGAATGAAGACTTGCATGAATGTCTCTGTAACACTGAATTAATACTTAATGCAAAACTAAACTTCTCTGTCCAGGCAATCTGTTTATATAGAGTCTATCGAATTTACGAGAATTCTTCAAAGGCATCCGCCCGATATTTCTCGATCATTAACAATCACTCAAACAATCAAACATATTAAAAACAATCGGAATTGATACAAAATTAATTAATAACATTACAAAATGATTAGAAATGGTAATTAGAGATACTTAAATACAAAATTATTTACAGAAATCCTTTCAAATGGTGGAAAATTGTCCTGTAGACATCGTAAATTACAGTAATACATGGAATTACAAACTTTTAAGAAATTCTCTTGCACCATTCGGTTCTTATACATATTAAATAGACTTTAAATAATTTTCTTACCTAAAACAAAGTCTATATACACTTATTTATAAGAATTTACAAAATAAACATATCAAATCACTTTCAAGCAAACTTTGGCTCACTACAAATATTTCACACAGTCCAATACTATTCAAAATACAGGTATTAGGGCTGTTACAAGCATGACCGAATTCCTTCCCGTACCATGCCTGAAATTCCCTCCCGATTGTAATAATCTCGACGTGGACCAAAAAATAAATAAATAAATTTTAAAAAAGCTGTTAAGCCCTTTAGCTTCTGAATTCTTTGCTGTGAACTAGTTAAGTTCTTGCTAGCCTAAACACAATCACAACCTAGAATTTAGGGAGGTCAAACGGTGGAAATAATAACGATAGTTTCAAGGAATTATTTGATTTTAAAGGGTTGTTTTTATTATCTTCATAATAGCTGACAACGTAAAAACTATGAAATGTTTTCAATTTTTTTTTTTTTTTTTTTTTTTTTTTTTTTTTTTTTTTTTTTTTTTAGAAGTAGGAGTTTTTGAAAGAAAAACAAAAGAAAATTCTACCTAACCCAACATATCCAGCAATAATAATCCTTAAATTCGTTCGTATTTTGCAGTAATAAATACAGTATAGCGACCACTGTTTAATTTATTATTTTTCCAAAATAACTAAATCTGGTAGTTCAGTAGACATTTTCTTTCCAACTATATATCATTTAATAGAGAATTTCAAGAACAACATAAAAAAAATTAAAATAAATCTATTCTGAAAATACTTTTTTCGGAAGTTTCCTGAGAAGGAATATTTTTGTATATTTGTTTGTTGAAATGGTTAGTTTTGTATTTGATTTATGATGAATATTAGAAAGACAATTTTGAAAGCTGTATCTGAAAACCAAAGCGTGACACAACTCGCAAGTGTGAGTCAACCGCACAGTGGGTTGGGAGGTACAACGGGTGCGGACACGAGCCCTGCGCCCCCCCCCCCCATGCCGCATGTCCTGACTGTTGTTTTCAGGCGGTTTACCGCAATCACCTACGCCAATGCTGATACGGTCCACAATCACCTCCTCATAAACTACACATTAAGCAAACAAAAATACACACAAGAACGAAGTTGAGAATTAATGGAATGCTCTCGGATAACTAGACGCGTTAAAAAAGTGTTATCACGCGATATTTCGGCGATCACAAACACTGTCGCCATCTCCCGGTGAAGAAGATCGCCGTGTGACAACACTCCGTTAACTTGGCTAGATAACCGAGAACATTTTATATTAAAAAATACTCTTCCCATACATACAACATAGTTACAAGTTTCATAAACAGATTTCAACACTTCACTAGAGTATCCCTCAAGCCCACTAGGATGCACAGCTATACCCTCGGGGCTCACCCGGCCAAAGATAAAAAATAAAATAGAAAAGTATGATGTACTTTCCGTGTACTTAATTTCACTGGTTCAGTAATACTCTGGCTGTAGTGATCGCCGGCAAAATCAAGCCGTAATGATACTGACGTTCGTCTAGTTACCACTTGTTTCATTTGAAATTTTCCGCAGAGAAATTTCCTTCTACACCGAAACGCATAGCATTAATACCAACTGCCTACCTAATACTGAGCAAATTACTCGTATGTTTTCTTCGTAAAGTTGTTGAATCCTGGTCTGACAATGGAATGAAACCGACGACGCTGGCAGAAAGAGGAAGCCGATAGTAAAAGTGTTAGTGTTTGTGGGTACGTTTCACCGAGCGGGGTGGTGTAACGGTTAGCGTTCTGGCCTCGCATTCGGGAGGACGGCGGTTCGAATCCCCGTCCGGGCATCCAGATTTGGGTTTTCCATGGTTTCCCCAAATCACTCCAGGCAAATGCAGGGATGCTTCCTTCAAAAGGCCATGGCCGAATTCCTTCCCGTTCCTTGCCCCCATCCTTGCCCCCCATCCTTTCCCGTCTCTAAATACCTCGATGTTAAAAAGAGACGTAAAGCAGTTACAAAAAAAAAAGGGTACGTTTCGACTGATATTGTGCTTTCATCCACAGGACGGCGGCCGTCTCAGCAGCGCTCTTCGTCCACGTGGTACCTGCCGACAAGTGACAGTCGTGAAGGCAGCCATGTTGCCGACGAAGCCGACGGAACAGTCCGCCAGAGGTGAGTCTAATATTTCGGCAACACCCCGTATATTAGTATAATAACGAGATCTTCTCTTAGTTCTGTGCAGCCACTTTACTTTGTTTGTGAGTACAAACTGAAACCTTGTTCGAGCCTGCCTATAAGGTAGGATTATAGTGGATAGTATCTTCTGCCATAGTGTAATCATTTTACCTAAAATACTTCTTTTATTTAGATATTAAGTTAGAAATTAGCCGGGACGCAGTTTCCCTCACCACTGCTCCTCCGCGGGCGAGACGCAGCAGGCGCTTTGGCAGCAGCAGTTTCAGGGGTTAGCTTGGGTTCCCGCAGAAAGTTGCCTTTGCAATGGCTGTTAATAACTGTGAATTAAGCGCTTCGAAGAGCTGGATGAGATTCGCAAAATGCTGTGTTCGCTTTGAAGTCTTTTCACACACTATTTTTCTACCAATTACCTAAAATGACATAGAAAACATTCCAGAAGATTATATTTTAACATCAAATGTTGTAAACAAAGAGCTATTGTAAATTATAAATACGATCACATTAATTTGGTTGTTTTCTGCACTGACGTCGTTGAGTACAATATCCCAACAAAAGAATGAAACTAACTTTTTGTGGGGTGAATGAGCGAAAATTTCCCAAAAGTTGTTTATGTAAAATATATATGTATATATATCAAACCCGCAGTTTCTATGAACTTTAAAACAATAGGAAAAATACCGCCTACACTTGATTTACAAAAAACATTTTTCTTTATCCCTTTAAACAAAATTTACACGGAAAGTATTGATTTTGTGCATATCTTTAGAAAAGGTAGGGAAATAGGCCAATGTGGACAGTGTTCTGAAATTCCATAACATTTCCTGCGTTGGACATATTCCGATTGCAGAATTGATGACTGAGAAATTCGAACGTTAATTTAAAAATTGTTTTAAGTTGGTGTGACAACACACAAAGCTATAATTTTCTGTTTTGGTTGATAATTGAATACAGCGACCAGTCATAGTTTATGGTGTTGCTTTATTTTATTTTACCATTACCTGTTTCAAGCATACATTGCTCATCTTCAGATGGTTTTAACAATACAGATGCGAATTGCAGGCGTGTTTTTGTGTCCTAGAATAACAAAAATATGACGATTGACGAAATAATTTAAATCTGGAGTGATGATAGTAAAACTTGGTATATAACTTACATTAGGTGTCTGCTTATATCCGAGAACAAAGACTGTATTCAATTATGAACCAAATGTGATATCACAGTCGCTGATTCCACAAGTCCACCATGGACAAAATATTACTATAATTTTCATCGGATTTGGAAGGAACTTTGCGGCGCATGCTTCAAAATAAGATGTTTGGTTCAGAAAACTGCACCCCTTCTCCCCTTTCACCTATCTTAAGTTAAATTTAAACGTGATACTTTTTTTTTTGACCGATCGTGGTTGGTGAGCGGTTAACGCTCTGGCCTCGCATTCGGGAGGACGCTGATTCGAATCCCCGTCCGGGCATCCAGATCTGGATTTTCCGAGGTTTTCCAGGTGAATGCCGGGATGCTTCCTTCAAAAAGGCCATGGCCGAATTCATTCCAGTTCCTTGTCCCGTCTCTAATTACCTCGACGTCGACGAGGCGTAAATCCCTAAGTAAAAAAAATACTTTTTTGTTTTTTGGCATATATCTGGAAGACTTTATGGAAATCATCCAAAATGGACGTTGATGGAGGATGTTTACGGGATAAAACACCAGAAATTTCATGGTATTTACTAGCTATTGTGAAACGAAGATAAAATTTGGTCAAACAACGTTTTTCGTTGATGTCGCTTTCACTCAGATTTCTCGGAGAACACCTTATTTGTGATTACAGACTAGTGGAGTGGAAAGAAAATCCTTAGGTGGGATGCTGGGAACTGGAGCAAGACTGATGCGTGAGGGAGGGAATCCTATTGTCAAAGGAACCGTCCTCAGACGAAGATAACGAGGGTGTGGGGTGGCACAACCCCTTTATATCACCTATAAGTTTTTTTATTTCCGTATCGATACATGATACTCTAGCCAGTACTCGTTACTGTGGGCGAGGAATGAAACCTGAGTATCCGTATACTGACCACCTCTATTACCTAGTAGCCTCGTACCCGCGACTTCGTACGCGTGGATTAAGAATTTTTTGGCCAGAATTAAATATAAAAAGTTGTTGGTAACGAAGGATTGGTCCCAAACAATATCGAGTCGGAATAATATGACAGGAAAGCTATCACTATATCATTCTACCGTCGAACCTGCCTCTTGAAGAGAATCAATTTCCAACATATTTCTGTCACTATTTAAAAATTTCGTGACTACAACTGTTAATCATACTGGAAAAAATATCCTGTGCCCTTCATACAGCTTTCCTTATAAAATTCAATCACAACGATATAGCCATATAGTCGTCAAAACGTAACAAAAAGACAGAGACTTACTTCCGTATTTATATTAGTATTACTGTGGTTCACACTCACACACTGACTGCGAACAACACCTGAGGCATCATTATAACGTAAAAAAGTGTACACCTACAAAATTGCAAGACTGCCTACGATTTGCCTCGCATTGCACCCCTAACTATCTAATATGTACAGTTTAACATTCAATCCAAATAACCTACGGACCAGGCCTGACTCTTACGATGAAAAACAATTTTTAAAAACCTTGGCCTCCACGGAGACTTGAACCGGAGACCACGACGGTGGTAACGGTGGTAAGCAAGCTCTTTAGTCACGGAGCTGCCAGTCCTCTACACGGAAACACGGTACGGAGACGTCCACATCCATCGTGTCTGTCTATCGCCGTATTTCGAAGTTATGACACAACATGTGTCTTTTATACAGATAATTTTTCAACCAAATGTAGACAGTATTTTTCTCCTTGTTTCAGAGGATAAGTGTGCAAAGTTTCATCGAGATCGGATGAAAACTGTGGATTTGTATGAAGGACAAACAAACCAACAAACATAACAAACAAACAAACAAACATACATTCATCTTTATATATAAAGATACGTCCTTAAGATGCTCTTCCTTCTAAAAAAAAAAAAAAGACAGAAACCTTAAGGTTTAACTTACTTGGTGAATGGTAAATCTCTGACCTCGTATTCTGAAGGACGCGGGTTCGAATCCCCGGCCGGGCATCAAGATTTGAGTTTTCCATGGTTACCACAAATCATTCCATGTGAATGACGTGATGCTTCCCTCAAAAGACCATGGCCGAATTCTTTCCCGTTCCTTGCCTCCCATCTCTTCCTGTCTCTATTGACCTTGAAGTCGACGAGGCGTTAAGCTTCTACGTCTTTAATGCTCACGAAGTCGATAGAGCCTAAAGGCATATCGGAAAAAATCACTTATTCACATCCTGATCTGCGTTTTCCATGGTCTTCCCATATCACTCCAGGTGAATGCTGGGATGGTTCCTCACAACAACCCATGGACGCCTCCTGCCATATCCCGTATATCCCTTCCAAAGCATTACCCTATCGCAGTGGTTCCCAATTAGTGGTAAGCGTACCCCCAGGGGTACGTGAGGTTTCTTCAGGGGGTACGCGCGGTAGTCTCTTGGCTAAGGTGATCACTAAAATAATTGAAAAAAATCCACTTTTATCAGCCAAAAGAAACATTACTATCACCCAAATATATTTTAAGATAAACTATGTTTGTGTCAATTATATCATTGTAATCCTGTGGTTGTGAGAAGCACTCTACTGGGATGAACGGATTCATTTATTTACCATTTCAGCTGTAAGGGGTACGCGCGGTTGAGCTCCTTCTTGCAGTGGTACTCGGGAAAAAATGATTGGGAACCACTGCCCTATCGGATAGGTGCAATGCACCCTCCGCCACACACTTTTAGTCGATCGCGGAGTAATGATAATAACAATAATGATGATTTGACCCATAACCTGAATCCTTTAACGTACGAATTGGTGACTCCAGACGGTTTTAATTCGTATTATGCCAAATAGGATTGTAACCTGCAATTTGTAGGAATAATGGGGAGAGGGGGATTAATAATAATGGTGGAGGGTTTAGTAGCTGACGTAAGGTTTGTTTTATTACGTTGATGGAAACTGTTTGGTTTTTGTGATCGTAGGCTTCCTCAGCCAGAGTCAGCTGCTTCTTGGCTGTACGGGTGACGTCGCGTCATGATGTATCCAGGCGACGGCGACGTTTCGACCATACTCATGCGGTCTTCTTCTAGGGCAGCCAGGAATCAACTGTTTGGGTTTTCTCTTAATGCCGTTGTTTGCACTAGCTTTTTTGGAGAAAAACCACCAAACTATTTGTTCTTCCGATACCAAAATTACTGATCAGAATGTTTTTTTGGTGATTGACAAACATACAGAACGCCTTAAAGAATAGGAAATCTATAACGCCATATCCATAGTTTCTCGTTTTCGCTCAAAATAAATCAATCACTAATTTTTTTTAACAAATTAGTCTCTTAAGTCGATATTTTGTTGTTGCAACAATCATACTTATCGATGAATAGGGAATTTAATGAATCTGACAGTAGATACGTTACAAAAATACTTTAAAAACAAATTTTTTGTTGTAGAAAAAAGGCACTACATTTTCAAGTTTTTGTTTGTGTCTCATTTTGTACATACAATCTGAGAGGAATTTAGGCGAAATCTATTAAAAAAAAAAGAAAAAAGACAGGTGTTTTTGAACTCTTATTATTGATTTTTCTTTTAGTTTTGTCGAAATATATTTTTCATTAAATTTAATTTACAATATATACCTATAAGCAATGATGAGAGTTATTGATAGATTGGTTTTTGATATTATATCGTTAATATTGATAAAGTAACATTTATAACTCAGTACTGTACAATACTATTTTGGGATGCAGTAGATGATTGGCCTCATAGTCTGCGATATTTAAACAGGGGGTTGTGCAGTCAGATTACGTGAAATGACCACTAGATAACAATTCGAGATATGAACGGTGGACTGCAAAGTGAGTGATACGCAGGTAGGGTGTGTCAGTTACATGTATTGGATACGGTCAAGGATCTGCTATAGTTCCAACTCACGAATTTAGTACGATACAAAGTAGTAACAAGCAAACAAGAAGGGATACATGACATTTTTTACTAAAAAAATGTTTGGTTAGTTTCATAATTATTAGGCCTGTTAAGGTCCGATTAAACCAGGAAACCATAACAAAGAGCTTAAAAGTGTAGAAAAATACTTTTTATGAGCAGAAATAAGTTTATATGATCAATGCCAGATCACTTCATGATCGTGAGTGTACACTTTGCAGACTATGAAGCATTTCCGTTGAGTTTCAAGGAACTTAGAAGGGCTGAAGAAGGGCACGGACCATATCCCTGTATAGTAGACGAAGAGGTTCCCAACTCTAACGACTTTGACGAGACGTAAAGCTTTAAGTAAAACAAGCAGGTTAGCTTAGCGTAAAAAGACGTGGAGAATAGCATCAAACCAGTCCACAAGTCGATAACAGGAAAAATAGAACATGGTTCGCTAATCAGCGTTAAATTAGGTAAACTTTTTGATGAATACAATTTTTATCGTATACAGCAAGTCTGGCAGAAGAAAATAACACATGCCCGGTGCGCCAAATTTTGCAAGCAGGTTGAACTTATTTGCACATGCGTTCCAAGACTCAGCTTCCTTAAACCAATGTTTATCCCTTGTTAAACTCTCCAACCATAGCGAACTATTCAGCCATAATAACGTGCTGCCTGGAATTAACTCCATCAGATACACTACAGGGAGCGTCCACAAACTACGTGGCTCCATTCCTGTTTCCCGTCACGTAGCCTGGTGCAGCTCTCGCCTTGACACCCCTGTCTCCTTGTAGCCTTTTTACTTATTAATTACGGAAGATATTTTCTGGTAATTTGTCTTCCTAGACCATCGTTGCAATCGTAGTATATACAGAGAACACGGCCAATATTTGCTTTATATACTTGTCTATAGTTATAAACATGTTGAACGAAATCGTGATACTTGCCTCACGTCAAAATGATCAGTATTTGTGTAAACATCTTTTCCAGGTACAGTCAGGCATAATTTTCTTCTTGAGGGGTAACTAAAAACATTCTCTCCATCTAACCCATCATTACATATTAACTGATAAAAAAGACTTTTTTTTTACTTATTGCTTTACGCCTCAGTAGGAGGTAGTAGCCGATTCAAGCCAGAAACCGGGAAAACCCGTGACGTCACTAAGTGGTGGGGGGGACCTCCCTTGGCGGGCTTTTTGAATCAGCCAATGGCGGCCAAGGTCGTATGACGTCACACGTTAGTTCCTCGACCTGTGGCACAGATGCGGTAGCTGCCGGGCTTGCGCATATGTTAGTTCCCCGATCTGCGGATAGATGGCACCATCTCCCAAGGGCTTAATTTCTTTGGGCGCAGATATTCCACACCGCCCACCCAAGCTATTTCTGTTCTGGAATGCGCGCGTTGTGAAATGTGTACACTGTTTCAACACACCTACGGAAATACCCACTCGATTGTTTGCTTTTGCGAAATGTGTACTCTACCAGTTGTGCAAGCGGTATCTCTTGTGTAAGCGCGGAGTGAGAGGCTCCATGCGACGCTATAAAAGGAGCGCCCGTGGCCAGCTCTGGCTCTGTACCATTGCGAACCTTGCCGTGTGCGCTTCTAGCAGTTACCGCAGTGTGTGTTTCTCGCAGTCTTCAACACAATGTCTCAGTCTTATGAAGGTAATAAGTTATAATAATAATTATTATATGTGTGTGTGTTTGTGTGTATGTATCAGTGATACTAAAGATGAATTTTATTTTACAGAGCTCCCAGTTCTATCTGCTGCCGATGTGGAAGAGTACCTCGCAAACAGTAAGCTAATTTCCTTATTGTTAGTAGTATTAGTTTAAATTATTATTATTATTAAGACTAATTTTTCTTTTTCCCTGTTTCAGATCTACAACAGATCTCACCGCTGTTTAGCGATGATTTAGATAATGGTAAGTTTTTGTATCTAAACTGGAATATTTTTGCTGTAGATGTTTACTTGTTGCATACTATAATTTATTTTCTATTGTAGAACCACGAGTTGTCTCAACTCCGGAGCTGCTGTTGCTATACAATTTTTCTGGAGGTATGTATTTGACTGTAATTAATTTTTTTTAATTTCTCGTGCGTGTGTTGATACTAAAAGAAAATTAATTTGTTCTGTTGCAGAGCCTGTGAATGCTACTGATGGTTCTGACAATAATTTTGCAAGGGGTAAGTACTTTATATATTTCTTGCTGTAGATAATATTGTTTGATTTTTTTTCTGTAACCAACTAAAATGTTTTTTTGTTGCAGAGCCTGTAAATGCTACTGATGTTTCTGATAATAATTTTGGAAGGGGTAAGTAGTACTAGATATTTCTTGCTGTAGATAATATTGTTTGATTTTTTTTCTGTAACCAACTAAAATTTTTTTTTGTTGCAGAGCCTATGA